>JAQGDG010000515.1:0-124582 GCA_029844215.1 Przewalskia tangutica | reverse complement strand
GCGATTACATTGGTTGTTTCGATGCATATTTGTAAGTGGTTTTAAAATGATATGATTTCGTTTAAGTATTTCTGATTTCACATACTTAGTACTGTGTTGCGACCTCGCTTGTGAGTGCGTTCATGCCGCGGTAAGAACAGCGGTGCTAGATCCACGTCACTTAGGATCTGCTTTGCGTTGGTGTCGGGAGCTCATGCTTATAGGAGGCTCGACTTTTGGGTATGATCTCCTGGTTTGTAGATAGTTTTTATCCGATCGGGGTATGGCGGGAACCTGTCGCCATAGTTGTTTATCTTCTTAGAAGTGCGTAGTCCTATTATGCAGTTGGGATGTAGCGCAAAACTATGTTTATATATATATCAGAAAGCGACATTTTCTCGCGTAAAGCGTGTCTCATTTACAAAGTGACTCATGTATTGTTTTATATTCATGATTTCTCGATGTATGACTACTTGGGTGCGAGGGTAAGGCACGATCCACGGTTTCACCGGGCAGTCGTGACGAGAAAATACTCTCAAGTATCGTTGCTATATGCCAAAATACCTTAGCCTTATACCTTGTAGTATTCAAAGTTACCTACATCGTAGAGCAGGAAATACTACCTTATGTCCTTTTAGTCTCAGCCTGAAACCACAAGGAAAATCTTCATGGCCGGTTGAAGAATTAAGTAGAAGTTGCGTAGAACTTCTAAGGGTTGTTTGGAGCGGGTTGGGCGCCGAGTAGGAGCTAAGCGTTGCTGGGATCGGCGTTTAAACTTGGATAATTTTGGGCTTATCGAGTAAATACTCTTGACCTCTGTGTAATTGGGAATTACATCTTTGTCGTAGTATTGAAATGAATTTAAGATTCATAGAAGAGAATTAAAGCCTTAATGAAGAATATTAAAGAGAAGATTAAAGCTGTACTTACATAGGAATTTGTATTTCTGATGAACTTGTGAAGTTTGTGGGTAGGAAGTGCTTGATTTTCCGTAGAATCTTGTATCTAGATTTATTCTCACGAGTAGTCTAGACATTGATAGACTTGTATAGCCGTTATAGGTTGAAATCTTGTGAGTAGCGTATTCTACTCGAAAGGTTGGAAAAGGCTAGCAAGTTCTGATCTTTGGAGCTATTTGCTAATAGTCGATAAATCGTCGTCGCGAGGTATGTGATTCTTCTATCCTCTTGAGCATGATATTTTAAATATATATGATACGGTGACGTCGTGTGTTAAGCGAATAATAACTACGGCAATGTCTTTTGACTTAAGCACGAATAATAAGAATCTTGAGTATTTCAGAGAATTAGAAACCTTTTTGAAGGAAGAGTAACACTTGGTTTTAAAAGCTTAAGAGTTATACTAGATTTATGGGAAGTTAGGTATAACGACTTAAGAAAGTAAAAAGAATGGTTTCTTGATTTTAAGTTAAGAGGCTTGATCTTAAAGATAGAGACTTGACTTAATTGAATTAATGTGAATTTTGTTAATAAGTGTGAAACCTCGTTCGTGAGTAATGAGTACTTGGTTTTAAAAGGGAATAATGTTTCTTGATTTGGAAATCGAGAATAAGTATCGAACAAACCACAGCGAGGCGCTAATAAAGGAAATGTATTGACTAATAAAGTATTATGAAAACCGGTAGAAACCTAAATCTGCATAGAAGCTAAGATGAGACAAAATGATATTACATTTCTAGATCATGTTTGCTTTAATAAGATTGTTGTAAACAAGAATAACCTACTCACACATAAGGCTTATGTTTCTCAAATCGTTTTAAAGGAGAATTATATCATTAAGTGATTAAAACTATGAACTATGACACCTTTCGAAAATGAGAAACTTGAGCATTTGAAATTAGGCAAACTTGAACGTTTGGAAAATAATGTTGTTACTTGATTTTACAAAGGAAAGTGTTTTGATTTACTTAAAAAGATAGTCACTCTATTTTTATACCACGGGTATTATGTGACTTTTGTGAAAGAAACGGATCTTCTAAAGAGTTAATGTATGAAATACTTTGGGGATAAAAACCCGAACTTGTTAACATAAATTAGAAAGTACCTTGTGTGATTAACTTGATTGTGTTGGTTTGTGATAGCCTTGTAATACTTTCTTGTCGATTTGATAAGTGAACATGTTAGGATGCTACGTGTGTTAGTGTCTTGTGATGTTTGTGTAAAGGGGTTTCCACTTGTTGTTGCTTATGTTGTTTAACGATAAGCTGTTATGTTAGTATTATATCACTCCACCTTGACTTAATCCGGGGTTAAGCTGCCTCCGTCTTACGGTATAGCTCGGTGATGCAGGACCGTGATTCGAACTACCTCATGCGGGTCGGGGACTATCTGCGAACACGAGTTCGGAGTTAGTATCGGCCTTTATGGTCATGCGGTCTATGTGGCCATGCGGACTGCGAGTCGGGGCGTTCTGGGAGTAGCTACCCTACATGGGAATACCTCATGCGGGCCATAGAGGTGGCTTTATCTTAATGGGGAAGTTCGGGACTAGGCGCGCACATTAGATATTGCGGGCGAGTGGCGGCCGATCATGTGGCGGTCTAGGCGGATCTCATGATCTGATTTATGACCTTGTTAATGCGTGGGTTTTAGTAGTCGGTATGCCTTCGTACTTACCGATGCGGTTTTATTATGACACAGTGGGACACGGTGTTCATATGTATTCCTTAGTGCTTTTATATCATGAAGCTGCCGGCGATGAGGAAGGTATTCCACGGGCATGATTGATGTTGTGGGCGTGAGACCCATAGTTGTATTTGAGTGATGACTTTGAGGGCGTGAGTCCCTGATGTAACATGACTGCTTATTTATTGTGAACTGTAGTTGAGGTCATGAGTTGGCCTGCTACTATAAACCCGAGAGTTCGCGATTTTGCGGGCCTTGCGAGTTATTGCTCGGTTCGTAGAAGTTTGCTTCTATCTACGCACCATTGACTAAGGTGACTCGAAGGCGGCTAAGTTTGATGGGCGTGCGTGTGGCGGGGTTTCGATTCTTTGAAGAGGCCCGGCCGCCTCCGTTCTTACTCTTCCAGAGGGTCCAGACGGTTATGTCGTGTATTGTGATGCGTCAGGCATCGGGTTGGGATGTGTGTTGATGCAGCAGGGCAAGGTTATAGTGTCACGACCCATTCCGGGGCCCGTGACTGGTGCCTTACCCGGGCACCCAAGTAGTCATACATCAGAGAACAATCAGCGGAATATAAAACAAGACATGCAACATGATATAATTAGAACATTTTTACGAAGAAAAAAGTTTGCCTTCGGCATATATCATAAACCAGTTTTGCGATTTACATCCCAGTATGCAACATGACTACAGACCTCTGGGAAAAAAACAACTATGGCGGGACGGGGCCGCCATACCTGTCTGTACAAACTATCTACAACGGGAGATCATACCCAAAGTAGAGCCTCGGAGAGAGTGGAGCTCACGGCGCAGCGTAGAGATCTAAGGATGTGGATCTAGTACTCTTCCTCTAGAACTGCGGCATGAGCGGCCAGAAGGAGGTCGATCTATGGTACCAAGTATGTGAAACTATAAAGTACTTTAAATGAAATCAAAGTATTCAAAACCTTTTCTAAATACATTCGGTTCAATTGCACATAGTGCCATCCAACAATGTGATAATAGGAAAGCGCAGTGAGTCTAGTACAGGCGCGAATGATCGAAGCAAGGCCAACCGCCCGTAGTATCGTGCGTGCCTAGTCACGAACTTAAGTAGTCGCATGGAGTCACACAGGACCGCGTGAGGTATTCCCCGCGTCGAGGGTAGCTAGCCGGTACCTCGCGGACTTCGGTCGCGTAGCCTCGAACCGCGCGTAGTCCGTGGACGCGCCAGGCGTCCGCGTCGGGCTAAGCACCGGAATGATCGATCACGGAGCATCTGGCGACTCACGTAGTCTCGTAGACGCGCATAGGCCGTATAGACCCGCGTCAAGGGTGGCAAGCCCTCGGTATACTAAGTCGAGGGTAGGTGATCTGATAGCGATCAAGCGGACTTAGGTTAGCAGCGTAAGCCGCGCAAGAATGACCCGCTTTCCGCGACATTACAAGATGATTAACACATGCGATGTATCATGGTATGTCTACCTATCAGCCAATCTTACTACTCTTAACGAAATCAATACAAGGCTTTTATAAACAAGCAAGTAAGCAGTTCCTTTTATCATTCTTAAGTTGTTATACCTACTTCCTAAAGCTAGTATAACTCTTAAGCTTTGTTTTAAAACCAAATATTACTCTTACGGTAAATATGATTCATTATTCCTTTGACATACTTCAAGATTCTTATTATTAGGGCTTAAGTCAAAAGACATTGCGATTATCATATGTCGTCTACCGTACTATATATATAACATATCATGCTCGAGGGTATAGGAAGAATCACGTACATGCATACCGGCCAAATCCACGCCAAGTCGGTATGTGTATGGCAGAGAATCGACTATAATAGTCACGAGACAACTATCAAAGTCTAGACTATTACGTAGGTCATTCTAAGCGAGAGGGTCCTCGATTCTACGGAAAGTCGGGCGTACAACCTACGGTGAGTTATATAAGTCTGTGAAAGCAGTCTATGTAAATGCAGGTTTGATTATTCTTCTTAAACCCTTCTAAGTGATTAACACTTCAATTCTATTACGTAATATACTTCTAAGTATTTATACTATTCTTATTCTACAGTGATAAGTATTCTTTAATTCAAAGAGGGTTAGGATTAGTTACCTCGGTAAGCTGATAATATCCTAGAAAAGTCGCTGAGCAAGGTTTTGCTCTAAGTTGTATGCTCAGAGCCTTAGAAGTTCTTCACAACTTCTACTAAGTGCTAAGGTATTTGGGCTAGGGTATTTTGGGCATTATAACAATACAAGGCAACTTTTCTACCAAGGGAGGGGGTAGGTTTCGGCTAGGCTGGGGGTGGGGTAGCCTCGGCGAGCTTCTCGAGGGGAGGGTGTGTTTGGGCGAAACAACAAGAGGGAGAGGAGGATTTGAGACTTAGATAGATTGCTCAATTTAGGATGAAATAACTCTTCAACAAGAGGGTATTTATAGGTCAAGACATGGCCAACCAATGGCGAGATTATGCAAGTGCAAGGCAAGTGTAGGGTGAGGATTTAGGCAAGTGTCTTGGCGACTTACACAAAATATCTAGCCAACTTTATGACAAGGCTTGGCATTCAATCGGCCTTAATCTGTGACAAGTCCACCAATGAGAGGGTGGAAAGTGTAAGCCCTCTCATTGGTCCAAAGTGTTCGTCTCTCGGAAAAATCCATAAAAATAAAAATGACATAGCGGAATTTATCTATGAAAATTTGGAAAGCGTTTAGTCGGAAAACCGTTAGCTTTGTGAGTTGTGCCTAAAAATGCGTCGAGGCCTAACTTTAAGACCAAAACTTTTTATGCGTATTCCTTTACGTACATACCACAAATACGGTATAACATTCTCCCCTCTTAGAAACATTCGTCGAATGTTCCTTGAACAGGATAACGAAAAGGTTCTTGTAACTTAGCGATTGCAAATGCCACGCGGCCGCAAAACAACATTTAGGCAAAGCGATAACGAAAATTATAAGTAGGAAAGTGAGTTACACGGAGGGTGGGGAATAGGTGAGGTACCTGCGCCTCATGTCCTCTCTGCTTCCCGTCATCTCCTCCTAAGCTCGTTCGCCACGGGACTTTGGCGGAAGCCGCGTCCTTCGTCATGGGCCTAACGACGATCGATTATCGCTATGGGAACCTCACCGTCGATAACCCCTCGGTCACTGGACATCGTCGATCGGATGTACTGGATGGATCCCGATCGTCTCGCCGGCATAAACGTGAAACACGGATGCGCCTCGGATCGGACGGCGAGATCCAACTCGTAGGCAACGCCTGCCTGCGGACAATCGAAGCGGCCCGATGTACCTTGGTGAGTTTTCCCTTCTTCCGAATCTCATCACACCGCCGTGGGTGGCACCGAGAAAACCCAATCATCAGCTGCGAACTCCGGATATCGGCGTCGATGATCTGCGTATGACCATGCGACTCGAGTGTCGATAGCGCTCTCGGATAAGCCGCGCTTATCCGGCTGCTTTGCACCAAATGCGGTCCCTAAGCGTACCTCGCCCACGTGAACCATGCTATCGGTGATCTGCGCTTCCTCATACAAAGCCTCATCTGGCGCCATCGAATGCTAGAGTGGTAGTTTGTTATTATCGCATGAACTCTACCGGCAAGTGATCCTCCAGTACCCGAAGTCAATAACACGGGCTCGCGGCGTATCCTCGAAGTGCGGATAGTGCGCTCTGCTGTCCGTGCATGCGTGGATGGAATGCGATGCTCGGGCTCACTGCGTCCTAAACCCCTCTGGAAGGACCTCGAGAAGTTAGCCAAAAGCGGGCTCCTACGTCGGATATGATCGAAATAGGGACTCATGCGGTCGGCGATCTCTCGGATGTAAAGTCGGCATAATCCTCGGTAGAAAAAGTCGTCTGACGGGAAGAAAGTGGGCTGATTCGTCGACTGTCGGCGATAACCCATATAGAATCATGTCTCCTACGAGTGCGAGGCAATCGTGATGAAGTCCGTGTTGATTACCTCCCACTTCCGGTCGGGATCTCTATCGCTGTAACAAACCACGGGCCTGCGGTGCTCTACTGCCTTCGCTGCGACAACGCGGGCGAGCTACGAACTGCAGCGTCCTCTTCAAACCATCCCACCAATACACGGATCTAAGGTCGTGGTACATCTTGATCGACCACGGATGGATAGTATGGTAGCAGCCTTATTTGTGTGCTTCCCGAGAACCTGCTGCCGAAGTCACGAAGCATCTGGAACACACAACGCCCTCGAGCCTTGGCGCCCGTGGTGCTACCTCAGGACCGCGCCCTCACGAAGAGGCGTATCACGATAACGAGTCAAAATCGGATCCTCAGGTTGCCTCTTACGCTCGCCGGCGATGGAAGACTCGGCAACCTCGCGAACTCTAACCACTTATCAGAATCAATCAAGCGGACACCAAGGCTCATAAGCGATGCAAATCACGAACCGTGCCCCTCACTCTCGGTGAATATCGATAAGCTACCCGTAGACCTACGGCTGAGTGCATACGCCTGGCGTTGGCCTTAAGGTGAGTACGGGATATCGGCGTCATAGTCCTTGACTCTAGCCACCGTCTGCATCGTAGGTTCAGCTCTCAGTGAAGATATCTTGGAGGCTCTTGTGGTGCAATATAAATATCCACGTGAACCCCGTACAAATAGTGCCTCGGATCTTGGCGTGCACCGCGCATTGCGGCTCGGATCATGGGTGGGGTAGTTCCTCGTGAATCTTAATTGTCGGGATCGTATGCTATAACTCTGCCTGCTGCGTCAACACACGTCCCAACCGTGCACGGCGCGTCACGATACTACGTAACCGTCTGGACCTCGGGAAGAGTAAGAGCGGGGCGGTCGTCGGTTTCTCCTTTAGCTGGAAACCACTGCTCACGCGTCGATCCGCTGAAACTTAGTGCCTTACGAGTCGGCCTAGTCAATGGGGCGAGAGATAGAAGCAAACTTCTCTGAACCGTAGATAATATCTGCGAGGCCAGAAAACTCACGAACCTCGCCGGAGTAGTAGGTCTAGGCAGTCCTACGCCTCGATCTTGGCGTATCCACTCGAATGCCATCGGCCAGACAATATGCCCGAAAAAGCTACGAAGTCAGCAAAACTCACGTTTGGAAAACTTAGCATCATTTCTTGATCGGAGAAGCTGTCGGCCACGGTCGCCGAATGCTCGCGTACTCGCGCTCTGGCGAGAATAAACCAAGATATCATCGATGAACACTATCACAAATGTGTCCAAAATGGTTTGAACACTCGGTTCATCAAATCCATGAATACGCGGGCGTTGAGTCGACCAAAGACATGACCACGAACTCATAATGCGTCAGGGTCGGAATGCGATCTAGGGACATCCGCCTCTAACTCGAACACGATGATAGCGATCGTAGATCAATCTTGGAAAAACATCTCGCGCCCTATGCCCGATCGAACAAATCATCAATCACGGGAAGAGGGTATGCATTCTTAATGGTCACCTTGTTGTGTGTAATCAACACATCGCGGCGTCGATCCTTCTTCTTGCGAACAATCTGGCGCCCCGGGGAGAAACACTAGTGCGATGAAACCGCTTCTCGACAAATCACTTTCGGCTGCTCCTTGACTCTCTCGGCTTCGGCGGTGCCATCTCAGTATGGCGGAATGGAAATAAGTGTGCAGCGGCATCTATACAAAACTTCGATCTCCTCTCGGGAGGATGCAGGGAGGTCGTGCGGAAAGCAGCGTGCGGGAACTCGACTCTTTGGGCCAGGCGGAAAATCTGGTACCGCGACCTCGGTATCAAACACCGAACTAGATGGTAGATATACCCACGCACCATCTTCCTAGCCTTGAGGTAGGAAATAAACCTACCGCCGGCGATCTGGTGCTCCTTCCCGCTCGGCAATGGCTCGCCGAGCTGGGCCGTACTACTCTCTCTGCGGTCTACATTGGCATAGCAGAGGCTGGCCAATCCGTCCCCATAATCACGTCAAAGTCAATCATCTCGACTCTGTCAAGTCGGCTGGGTCGGCGTGTAAATGGTGCTGAGGACAAGCTACATATACATGAGCTACTGCAAGATCCAGCGGCGTAGCTACCTCGAAAGGTCTATGGACTCGGGCTCATCCCTATCCTACTAGCAACAAGGGAGATATATAGGGCCAGTAGAACCGGATCTATCAAGCATATCATCAAACCGAGCGATAAGGTACTGTGGCGACATCGGTGAGGCCTCACGATCTGTCGGGGGACAAAGCATAAATGCGGTTCGAGGACGCTAGAAGCGGGACTGCGCCACGACCTGCGCGACCTGCTGATCTCTGCGTACCACGCCCTCGGGCGATAGCTGTCGGGGATGAAGAAGCGACAGCGGACCACATGGTGGGCCTACCCAGTAGCGCCCCGGTCGGGCAAACTCTCGCGAAATGACCTGCTGGCCCGCAGTATGGCAAGTTCCGTAGTAGCATAACGGCTCGAGAATGGAATCTACGCAGCGGGCTGCTGAGCAGGACCTCGAGCGGTTAGCACCCTGCTACCACTGAAATCCGAAGTCTGGGGCCACGACACGCCCCGCGCTCTGGTGTCTTGTAAATGATGTAGGAGTGCTCTGGCGGCGTGGTGCAAATCTGGACCTCTGGCGATCTTGCCCACCACGAGAACCACGAAAGAACGGCCGTCACGGCGCCCCTGCTGGCGATGTCGGTGCCGGCGGTCTCTACGCTCATGCATCTGTCGTGAGCAGGCATCACGGGTAATGTCCATTACTGGTGAAGGACACACCCCGCGAAGACTTCGGCCATATAGTCGTCTAGCGGTGGCGTGGCGATGCACGGTCCTCGTATACGCTACCGGTCGCGAGGAGCATCACGAGCGATGAATCAAACTCGACATTGTACTCTCTGGCGTCGTCCTCACGCCATTAACAAAAATCGTCGAGATCGTGCCCTCATAAATCTGCGGAGGCAAGAAGTGTGTGAGAAAAACCTGCGGAAAACTCATCCCGTGCTGCTGGAGGTCATGCTCTCCCGGGAAAGCTCGTGAATGAACCAATCATTGCGGTATCACGCGGCCGTCGCGAACGAATGTCACGGACTTCGGTCTACGAAGCCTTGACCACGCGTAATCCTGCGCAAGCGGCGGATGAACTCCTGCGGATCGTCCTCGGCCTCGACAGTAAAACTCTGGCGGGCTACAACTAAGAAGTCCGTAGCCTCAAACTATCGCCTCACGGTGAGCAGGTGCTCTTTGGGTGGGCCAGTGCTGGAATGTTTGCCTCAAACCTCTCGTCATGTCGGCCCACGACCTTGGCTGTGGCGGGCCATCTCCTTGCCACAACTCCTGCGCCGGTGAGGGTGGAGCGTAGGCCGTGGTCTCATCAGCCATTCTTTGTGGCCTAAGCTCTCTTTGGGGGGCGGCGTCGTAGAACTTCGCCGTCTGAGGCATTGCCTCGGGTAAGGCGGGCACGAGCTGGTGAACCTACGTGTCATACTAGCGGCTCCGCGGTGCCTTGCCATACGGGCGGGTTGCCTTACGTGGAGGCATAGCGTTCTGAGAAAGGAATCGTTAGAGGTCGACTATAACCGACTCTAAAGCACGATCTCGAGTGAGAAGAATGAAACAAATCCTAAATATCCTATAGCCTCACGATTATTGGTGTGGTGCACAATTGCAGATAATCGAACTACTAGATCGATGCGTAGACAACTTTCAGAGGATTAAGCGCTCACGATACCACTTTTGTCACGACCCGTTCGGGGCGTGGTGATGCCTTACGGGCGCCCAGTAGTCATACATCGGAGAACAATCGTGGAATATAAAACAGACATCGCAACGTGATATAATTAGAACATTTTTACGAAGAAAAAAAAAGTTGCCTTCGGCGTATATACATAAACCAAGTTTTCTGATTCATCCCAAGCTGCAACATGATTCTGAGACCTCTAAGAAAAAAACAACTATGGCGGGATGGGGCCATACCACTAACTGTACAAACTATCTCTGAGGAGATCATACCCGAAAGTAGAGCCTCGGAGAGAGTGGAGCTCACGGCAGCGTAGAGATCTGAGGATGTGGATCTAGTACTGCTTCCCTCTAGAACTGCGGCATGAGCGCTTGGCCCAGAAGAGAGTCGATCTGCGGTACCAAGTATGTGAAACTATAAAGTACTTTAAATGAAATCAAAGTATTCAAAACCTTTTCACAAATACATTGATTCAATTGCACGTAGTGCAGCGTCAACAATATACGATAATAGGAAAGCATAGAGTCTGGTCACAGGCGCGAATGATCGAAGCAAGGCGAACCGCCCATAGTATCATTCTGCGTGCCTAGTCACGGACTTAGTAGTCATGGAGTCACACCGCTGGACCGCGTGAGGTATTCCGCGTCGGGGTAGCTAGCCGGTACCCTCGCGGACCCGCGATCCGCATAGCCTCGAGCCGCGTAGTCCGTGGACGCATAGGGCATCCGCGTCGGGCTAAGCACCGGAATGATCAATCCTGGGCATACGCGACTCGCGTAGTCATGACGCGCATGGGCGTATAGACCAGCGTCGAGGGTGGCGAGCCACCGGTATGCTAAGTCGAGGGTAGGTGATGCAATAACGATCAGCGGACTTAGGTTAACAACGTAAGCCTGGAGAATGACCCCTTCGCGACATTACAAGACAATTAACATGCGATATCATAGTATGTCTACACATCAACCAATCTTACTACTCTTATGAGAAATCAATACAAGGCTTTTATAAACAAGCAAATGCAGTTCCTTTTATCATTCTTAAGTTGTTATACCTACTTCCCGTAAAGCTAGTATAACTCTTAGCTTTGTTTTAAAACCAAATATTACTCTTACATTAAATATGATTCATTATTCCTTTGACATACTTGAAGATTCTTATTATTAGGCTTAAGTCAAAAGACATTGCGATTATCATATGTGCGTCTGCAGTACTATATATATAACATATCGTACTCGAGGGTATAGGAAGAATCCTTGTACATACCGTGAAATCCACGCAAGTCGAGTATGTCGTGAGAGAATCGGCTATAATAGTCACAGACAACTATCAAAGTCTAGACTATTACGTAGGTCATTCTAAGCAGAGGGTCCTCGATTACGGAAAGTCAGGCGTAGCGGCCACTACCGGTGAGTTATATAAGTCTCTTGTGAAAGCAGTCTATGTAAATCTGGTTTGATTATTCTTCTTTTAAACCCTACAAGTGATTAACACTTCAATTCTACGTAATATACTTCTAAGTATTTATACTATTCTTATTCTACAACGATAAGTATTCTTTAATTCAAAGAGGTTAGGATTAGTTACCTCGGTAAGCCCGATAATATCCTAGAAAAGTCGCTGAGCAGGTTTTGCTCTAAGTTGTATGCTCGAGAAACCTTAGAAGTTCTTCACAACTTCTACTAAGTGCTAAGGTATTTGGGCTAGGGTATTTTGGGCATTATAACAATACAAGAAGGCAACTTTTCTACCAGGGGAGGTAGGTTTAGGCTAGGCTAGGGGTGGGGTAGCCTCGGCGAAGCTTCTCGAGGAGGTGTGTTTGGGCGAAACAACAAGAGGAGAGGGAGGATTTGAGACTTAGATAGATTGCTCAATTTAGGATGAAATAACTCTTCCAACAAGGGGGTATTTATAGGTCGAGACATGGCGACGATGGCCAAGATTATGCCAAGTGCAAGGCAAGTGTAGGGTGAGGATTTAGGCAAGTGTCGCGGCCGACTTGCACACAAAATATCTAGCCAACTTTATGACAAGGCTTGGCATTCCAATCGGCCTTAATGCGTGACAAGTCCACCAATGAGAGGTGGAAAGTGTCGCCTCTCGTTGGTCCAAAGTGTTCGTCTCTCGGAAAAATCCATAAAAATAAGAAATGACATAGCCAGAAATTTATCCTATGAAAATTGGAAAGCGTTTAGTCGGAAAAATTCGCTTTGTGAGTTGTGCCTAAAAATCGTCAAGGCCTAACTAAGACCAAAACTTTTTATCGTATTCCTTTACGTACATACCACGAAATACGGTATAACATATAGCGTATGCGTCCGACTTAAGAAGCATGAGAGGAACTACCCGCGTGATTTGGAGTTAGCGGCGGTGATTCACGCCTTGAAGATCTGGAGGCACTATTTGTATGGGGTTCATGGATATTTATACGGACCACAGAGCCTCGATATCTTCGACCAAAGGAGATTTGAACTTACGACAAAGCGGTGGTTAGAAATTTGCTCAAGATTATGATGTTGACATCTGTACCACGGGAAGGCGATGTTGTGGCGGATGCTCTTAGTCGTAGGTCGATGGTGTCACGACCCGTTCGGGCGTGGTGGTGCCTGCCGGGCACCTAGTGATACAACATCAGTGTCGTGGAACATAAAATGATACAAGACATATTATGAAATATGAAACAATAATCGAGAAAAACGCCTTTGGCGTATATATAAATAACAACGCTTTTCAACATGAGCGGTTTAATCCTTTTACAAACCACGCCTGGCTTTGGTACTACGGACCTCAAGAAATGATACGACAATGATGGCGGGGCGGGGCCGCCATACCACGAATGTAAATACCTACAACGGCGAGACTATACAGTGATAAGCCTCGGAGAAGCGGAGCTTTCCCAATGAGCTTGTGACCACTAAGGCGAGGATCAGCGAGTGTACCTTTTCTGCGGCGTGAGCGCGGCCCGAGAGAGTCGATCTGTGCAGTATGTGGCGAAAATGTAAATGAAATCATAGTAGTCTATAAAAGCAGGAGACATGTATGATAACCAAACTACGATTCCTGATAAGCGATCGTATCAAGTCGGGACTCGCGCCAGAAGTCGTCCAATAAAACGTGCGGGGGTAAATGCGAAGGCATAGCGACTACTAAGACCCAGTACCACAAATGCCATAAAGCTGTATCACAAGGTCTTTCTAGACCGCACCATGTCGGCGGCCTTTCGCGCGATATCGGCTGAGCGTCTATTCACGGAACTCGCGACTCGCATGGTCACCACGGACCGCGTGAGGTATCCCTCGAATCATGGTCCCGGACCGCTGGTATACCAGCGTCGAGCGGCTTAACCCCGGTATCGCGCCAGGCTCCATGACCGCATAGTCTCAAAGACCGCATAGTCTCAGCGGACGCGTAGAATCCCCGCGTGGCTAAACACGGAATGATCAATCCTGGAACGCTGCACTCGCGTAGTCACAAGGACCGAATAGGCGTATAGACCATCAAGGGTGGCAAGCCCCGGTATAATAAGTCAAAGGGGTATGTGATACAATGGCGATCAGACTTAACGTTTAACAACGTAAGCAACAAGAATGACCACTTTACATCACGATCACACAAGATACTAACGCAGTAGCATCTAACATGTTTACTTATCACGTCAACAAGAAAGTATTTGCAAGGCTATCTCGAAACCAACACGATCAAGTTATTCCACACAAGGTACTTTATGCTAACAAGTTCGGGTCTACTATCCTAAAATGCCATACATTAAATCTTTTAAGATCGATTGCTTTCACATAAGTCACGATACGTAGTAAAAAATAAGTTATTGTCTTTTTAATTAAACCAAAACATTTACCTTTGTAAAATCAAGTATGACATTATTTTCCAAGCGTCGAGTTTGCCTAATTTCAAATGTTCCACGTTTCTTATTTTAGAAAGGTTTAGTAGTTCATAGTCTTATTCATTTAAGAATATAATTCTCTCTTAAACAATCCGAGAAACATAAGCCTTATATGTGAGTAGGATATTCTTGTTTATAACAATCTTATTCTGGTAGTGATCTAGGAAATATCATTTTGTCTCATCTGGCTTTATGCGGATGGAAGTTTCTCTTGGTTTTAATAATACTTAATTAGTCAAAACATTTCCTTTTATTAGCTTATGCGATGGTTTGTCGATACATTCGATTTCGAAATCGATGAAAACATTCTTAAGCCGTTATACCTAACTTCACGTAAAGCTAGTATAACTCTTAAGTTTTCAAAAACCAAGTATTACTTCTTCAAAATGATTCAAAAATCTTTTGAAATACTTCAAGTTCTTTATTAACACATAACAAGCGATTATAGTTCAAATCGATTACCTTTTAAAGACCATGAGTATTTTAGTACCAACGTAAATTATTATAACGACTTCCGTAAAGCGTTATAACACTTTATGTTTTAGACAATCAAATACATTTAACACGTATGCGTCTCCGTACTACATAGTTACACACATATCGTGCTAGAAGAGATAGGAAGAGGTTCACATACCTCGCGGCAGTATCGACTAATAGCAAAGCGCTCAATACTTCAAGTGACTCTTTGCTTGAGCGAAGATCGCGCCATACGTAGTATACATGCGCCCGAACCGGGCAGATTCTTGCCTTACCGGGCACCTAGTGATACAACATCGAGAGAAAACGGCGGAAAATAAAACATGAATCATGAAACAGAGATATAATAAATAAGCAGGCCAACCAAAGCGGTTGCCTTGGTATATCATAAAACGAGCAGTTTAATCCTTTTACAACCACGCGCGTAGTGCTCTGGACCTCTAAGATTTACAACAACTATGGCGGGACGGGGCCGCCGTACCACGAATGTATAAGCGTCTACGGACTCGGGTAACATGCAAAAGATAAGCCTCGAAGGAGCGGGCTTTCAATCTGTTGAAAGGTGATCTAAGCGGGGATCGGCGGCCGATGTACCTTTTACTGCGGCATGAGCGCGGCCGAAGGAAGTCGATCTGGTACCAAGTATGTGAAAGCTGTAAATCTTTGTAAATGAAATCATAATAGTCTATATAAAGCGAGGAGACATGTATGATGACCAAACTACGATATATAACATATAACGATTCGTCAAGCGAGGACTCGCGCCTCCAATTATCACTCGTGCGTGGAATTTCTTCCTCACTTGGCGGTTTATGATATAACAATACCAAGGATTATACATGAACACCATGTCCCTTTGTGTTATAAAAACCGTCTGAGACAAGTATAACTACGGATCCGGCCGTACCAATAATACAATGCAACGAAAACACGAAGCGTCACGGGGCAAGTGCGAGCCGACTCACAGGATACCAAGGCGGTCACGCGGTGGCCGGGGCAAATCTGGTGACCACGGGGACGAGCGTATCCGCGAAACCGTCACTATCTTGAGCAGGGGCAAGTCACGGTGACTACGGATACGAGCGAATCGATCCACGAGGCAGGCGGTGCGAGCCGACCACCGGATACGGGCGAGCGGTAAGAAACCTCAACGATCAGCGGCCTCTATCGAGAGCAGCGGTAACACGAAACACCACACTTGCACAACAAGGCTATCATCACAAGCATAGGCAAGTTTCACGACAACAAGCGTAGGAATGTTTCACGCAACAAGCGTAAGCAAGTTTCGCATCACTCAAAGTACCCCGTTTTATGCCAAAGTCGGGTTTGACCCTAAAGTACTACGTCGTTAAATTCTTTAAAGAGATCCATTACTTATCAAAGTCACGATACGTAGTATTAGAATGACGACCAGCATTCCTTTTCAAAATCAAGTAACAACATTCTTTTCTAAGTTCGGTTTACTAGTTTGATTACTCGAAACACCGTTTTCAAATGGTTTCATAGTTAATAAACTTAATCACTTGGTTCCTTTTAGAACAATTGAGTAATATAAGTCTCGCGTGAGTAGGTTATTCTTGTTTACAACATTCTTATTCGTGACCATGATCTAGAAAATGTAATATCATTTTGTCTCGTCTTAGTTTCTATGCGGATGGAGGTTTATACTTGGTTTTAATACAATTAATCATTATTGATACATTTTCCTTTATTACTTTGCGGTGGTGCATCGATACACGTTACGATTTCGAAATCGGTAAAACATTATCCTTTAAATAAAACCAAGTACTCATTACTCACGAATGAGGTTTCACACAACATCACATTAAAACAAATAAGTTAAGTCTCTTATCTTATAAGATCAAATCTCTTAACCTAACATGATAAACCATTTTCTTTACCTTTCTTAAGACATTATACCTAACTCATCAAGCTAGTATAACTCTTTTTAAAACCTTTAAAACCAAGTGTTACTCTCCCTAAAGCGATTTAGAAATCTTTTGAAATACATCAAGTTCTTTATTATAACTAGCTTGATTATAATTCCATCGATTACCTTTTAAAACCACAAAGTATTTTCTTACCTACGTAAAGTTGTTATAACTGACTTCCGTAAAGCCGTTATAACACTTTATGTTTTAAACAATCAAACACGATTAACACGTATGCGTCTGCCGTACTACATAGTTCACGCATGTCGTACTAGAAGAGATAGGAAGAGGTTCGCATACCTCGCGACGATTTAACGACAATAAGCAAAATGCTCCAAGTACTACAACTTTGCTAGCCCTTTCCACTCCTCGGTAGAATCGCTACTCTTAGTACTTTCACTATAAAGGCCTGGCGTCTATTAAATCTTAAACACGTTCCCGTCTTTCTCTACAGAAAATTGGCGACACCTCACATGGCAGCGTAAATCTCCTCTCTGTCAGTCGGCTACAAGCCAACCGAGGGTTAACGTCTAACGGGCGCGTACAATTCTACTACGGTAATGCTACATAAGTCTCTTGTAATACAACCTAGGTAATTCTGATTCGATTCTTCTCTTTATTATCATACATGTGATTCTTGTTCAATTCTTCATTCTTGAGCTTAAGTCAAAAGACATTGCCATAATACTAAGTTGATTCTATATATAGTATATAACACTATATATTCAACACTTATGTAATTTCCAATTACAATAGAGGACAAGATATTTACCTCGATAAGCCCAAAAATTATCAGGAGTTTAAAGTCGCTCTGAGCGAGGTTTAGCTCCTCATAAGTGCTCGATCCGCTCCAACAACCGCTTAGAAGTTCTCGCAACTTCTACTCCATACTTGACAACGGTGAAGATTTTCCTTAGGGTTTCGTGTAGAGGCTAAGGAAAGTATAATCGTATTTTAGGGTTTTTGTACAAAGGTACTTTGGAAAGTACTACAAGGTATTTGGGCTAAAGTATTTTGGACATTATAACAATACTTAGGAGAGTATTTCTATACCACAACAAAGGGTATTATCTGAAAACAACTAGGCTAGGGGGTACCCACGGCGAGCACATGAGGGAAGCTTTCGGCAAAGGGAAAGGGGTGTGGTGGGCCAGAATTTCACAAGGGAGGAGGAAGAGAACTTGAAGACTTAGGCAATTTGTGGATGAAGAAAGTCTTCACAAAGGGAGCTATTTATAGGCCAAGCAAAGGCCAACCGATGGCGAATCCATCCGTGTGTTAGGCAAGTGTAAGGCGAGATCAAGCCAAGTGCACCTGAAACACTCCGAAAACACTCATGAAACAAGCCACAAAACAAGGCACAAAGGAGGGACCAATCGGCGAGGCCAAGCCTCCTCTTTGCGTCGATGAGAGTGACAAGTGTCGCCTCCGTTGATCCAAAAATGTTAGTCGCTCGGAAAAATCCATAAAAATACTAAATGACATAGCGGAATTTTCCCAGCGTAGGCGTGGAAGCGTTTAGTCGAAAGCGACTCTATTCGACTTGTGCCCAAATTTCGAACCAAAGCCAATTCTTAAGGCAAAAATTTAATACGTGCGCCCTCGCGTACATACTGCGGAAATCTGAGGGTATAACATTCATCCCCGCCAGAAACATTCGTCGAATGTTCCTTGAATCTCAAAACAACGGCGTCGGTATAGTCTTCAACTGCTATCGTCTGAAAACAATCGTGCCACGCTTTGGCCCGAAAACATCGTTCACTTTTCCTTTCTCGTGGTACTCGTCACGAACACTCGAACTCGTTCTAGTATCAGTACCACCATACATCCAGCTTACGTTTCCAACCGCTTGGAGTCACTACCTCGAACTTGGTCATCTCGCTAACCTCGATTTCCCTAAGGCCATTCCGGCCTTCGCGAACTGATTACGATCGAGCGCGTCCACGAACTCATCGATGGTCATCTAAACTTGGGCCTAGCACCCTCGTGACCCTACCGCTGGCGGGACCACGAGCCGACCCGCTGGCCGGGTTCACGGGTTGACCGCAAATGGTCCTCGACCCGACCCGATCGCGCCATGACTCTTGTTCCCGATCGGAACAATCTTACTATTTCACGTCGAAAGCTACCACTTCCGTCTCACTACCGAGGACTTACCGCTTTTCACTAACGGGTTTCTAAATCACATTTTTGCACAAAGCTATCCAAACATAACATTAAACACATCAACAACATCAATACAACAAAACTCTAGAGGTTAAGGATATACGAAACTAGGCGGTTGAGGCCGCTAAGCGAGAACTCGCGCGACCTCAGGGGGCCTTAGGTGTCTGAGCATCTGCTGCTACGGAAGGTGAAGAACCATAAGCGCTCTAGTAGTCCATGCTATCTACGGTGCTACCCACAGTGGACGATCTCTTGCGGATGGCCTGTTGGCGCAAAATAACAATCTCCAGAGTTAGTACGACACTCTCTCCCTTATGAAGCTTTCCTGGCGGCGGCCTTGAGACAAGGGCAACCTCGTCCGTGAGCACTCTGCTCGCGAAAATCTGAAACACAGGAGCCAGGCACGCTCACGAATATCGAAGGTCGAAAGGCGGAGGACCACTCTGTCTTGTGAGGTACATAACTAGTCTGCTTCTGAGGCGGTCAGCATCGAAAGTCACCAAAGGACCGTGCTGTTATGGCCCTCTTCTGCTGACTTTGGTCATTAGTCGATTTATCCGCTCCTCGCATCAGTGTATGCGCTGCGTGCGAGCGATGTCGTGCCGGTGAGCTACACGAACAACTCTGCAAGGCAATCGTCGAGCCACTGTAACATATCGGTGCACTCGATCCTCCATACTAGCTACTAGCAGCGAGGGCGTCTGGGCGATGAGTCGAACTCCACATTGTACTCCCGAGCCGTGCGCGGATTCTGCGTAACACCAAAAATCATCGGCCCGAGCCCTCGCCATACGGGAGGCAAGAAATGTGCAAGAAAGGCCTGCGAGAACTTCGTTCCATACGGCTGGAAGTGCATGCTCTCTCCGCAGACGGCTCGAGAATCAAACGATCATTGCGGTATCACGCGATTGATGTGAACCTAGGGCCACCGACTCGATCTCCGATGCCTTGATCACTCTCGTGATCGTATGGCGGCGGATGAACTCCTGCGGATCATCCTCGGGCCTCGACCCGTAAAACTCTGGCGACTCTGACTCGGAAAATCGTAGCCTCGAACTATCGGATCTAGGGTGAACGGCTGGTGCTCTGGGCTGCTGCGTCCGGCCTATCCTCAATCACGGCCTGACCACGGCCGTGCGGGCCAGCTCCTTGTAACTCATCTCCTGCTCCGGTGCGGGGTGGAGGCTCAGTCTTGTGGTCTCTGCGGCTGCTCTGCTCATGAGATCCCTGCTGCCTTGCCATACGGGCGGGTTGCCTTCGCGAGGCATAGCGGTAAAAGCGAAACACGTCGGAGGGTCGATCTTATCACGCGGCTCTAAGGCACGATCTCGAATGAGAAGAATGAAACCAATCCTAAATGTCCTATAGCCTCACGATTATAGATGTGGTGCACAACGCGATAATCCGGACTACTGAACACGATGCGTAGACACTTTCAGAGATTAGCGCTCGATACCACTTTGCGCCCGAACGGGCGTCGCGGTGCCTTACCGGGCACCCTAGTGATACAACATCGAGAAAACCGGCGGAAAATAAAACATGAATCATGAAACAAGAGATATAATAAATAAGCAGGCCAACCAAAGCAGTTGCCTTGGTATATCATAAAACCGAGCAGTTTAATCCTTTTACAACCACCGCAGCGATGCTCTGGACCTCTAAGATTTACAACAACTATGGCGGGACGGGGCCGCGTACCACGAATGTATAAGCATCTACGGACTCGAGGGTAGCATGCCAAAAGATAAGCCTCGAAGGAGCTTTCAATCTGTTGAAAGGTGATCCTAAGCGGGGATCGACGGCCGATGTACCTTTTACTGCGGCATGAGCGGCCCGAAGGAGAGTCGATCTGGCAAGTACCAAGTATGTGAAAGCGTCAAATCGTAAATGAAATCATAATAGTCTATATAAAGCGGGAGACATGTATGATGACCAAACTACGATATATAACATATAACGATTACATCAAGCGAGGACTCGCGCCTCCAAATTATCACTCGTGCGTGGAATTTCTTCCTCACTTGCCGTGATTTATGATATAACAATACCAAGGATTATACATGAACACCATGTCCACTGTGTTATAAAAACCAAATGCAGGACAAGTATAACTACGGATCCGGCCGTACCAATAATACAATGCAACAAAACGAAGCGTCACGGGGCAAGTGCGGAGCCGACTCCAGGATACCAAGGCGGTCACGCGGTGGCCGGGGCAAATCTGGTGACCACGAGGACGAGGCGTATCGCGAAACCGTCACTATCTTGAGCAGGGGCAAGTCACGGTGACTACGGATACGAGGCGAATCGATCACGAGGCGGGGCGGTGCGAGCCGACCACCGGATACCGGGCGAGCGGTAGAAACCTCAACGATCCAACGGCCCTCTGTCGAGAGCGGTAACACGAAACACCACACTTGCACAACAAAGGCTATCATCACAAGCATAGGCAAGTTTCACGACAACAAGCGTAGGAATGTTTCACCACAACAAGCATAGGCAAGTTTCACATCACTCAAAGTACCTTCGTTTTATGCCAAAGTCGGGTTTCAACCTAAAGTACTACGTCGTTAAATTCTTTAAAAGAGATCCATTACTTATCAAAGTCACGATACGTAGTATTAGAATGACCAACCCATTCCTTTTCAAAATCAAGTAACAACATTCTTTTCCTAAGTTCGGTTTGCCTAGTTTCAATTACTCAAGCTTCTCATTTTCAAATGGTTTCATAGTTCATAAACTTAATCACTTGGTTAGTTTTAGAACAATTGAGTAATATAAGTCTCGCGTGAGAGTAGGTTATTCTTGTTTACAACATTCTTATTACAATGACCATGATCTAGAAAATGTAATATCATTTTGTCTCATCTTAGTTTCTATGCGGATGGAGGTTTCTCTTGGTTTTAATACAATTCATCATTATTGATACATTTTCCTTTATTAGCATTTGCGGTGGTGCATCGATACGTTACGATTTCGAAATCGGTAAAACATTATCCTTTAAATAAAACCAAGTACTCATTACTCACGAATGAGGTTTCACACAAACATCCACATTAAAACAAATAAGTTAAGTCTCTTATCTTATAAGATCAAGTCTCTTAACTTCTAACATCGATAAACCATTTTCTTTACCTTTCTTAAGACATTATACCTAACTCCCGTCAAGCTAGTATAACTCTTTTAAAACCTTTAAAACCAAGTGTTACTCTCATTCAAAGCGATTTAGAAATCTTTTGAAATACATCAAGTTCTTTATTATAACTAGCGATTATAATTCACATCGATTACCTTTTAAAACCACAAAGTATTTTCTTACCTACGTAAAGGTATAACTTGACTTCCCGTAAAGCCGTTATAACACTTTATGTTTTAAACAATCAAACACAGTTAACACGTATGCGTCTCGTACTACATAGTTCACACATATCATGCTAGAAGAGATAGGAAGAGGTTCACATACCTCGCGACGATTTAACGACAATAAGCAAAATGCTCCAAGTACTACAACGCACTAGCCCTTTCCACTCCTCGAGTAGAATACGCTACTCTTAGTACTTTCACTATAAAGGCCACAGCGTCTATTAAATCTTAAACACACGTTCCCGTCTTTCTCTGAGAAAATTGGCGACCTCCCCATGGCAGCGTAAATCTCTCTCTATCGAATTCGGCTACCAAGCCAACGGGGGTTAACACGTCTAACGGAGCGTACAATTCTACTACGGTAATGCTACATAAGTCTCTTGTAATACAACCTAGGTAATTCTGATTCGATTCTTCTCTTTATTATCCTTACATGTGATTCTTTGTTCAATTCTTCATTCTTGAGCTTAAGTCAAAGACATTGCCATAATACTAAGTTGATTCTATATATAGTATATAACACTATATATTCAACATATGTAATTTCCAATTACAATAGGGGACAAGATATTTACCTCGATAAGCCCAAAATTATCAGAGTTTAAAGTCGCTCTGAGCAAGGTTTAGCTCCTCCTCAAGTGCTCGATCCGCTCCAAACAACCCTTAGAAGTTCTACGCCTTCTACTCCATACTTCAACAACGGGGGAAGATTTTCCTTAGGGTTTCGGGGAGAGGCTAAGGAAAGTCTACTCGTATTTTCCGGGTTTTTCGTACACAGGGTACTTTGGAAAGTACTACACGGTATTTGGGCTAAAGTATTTTGACATAATAACGATTCGAGGAGAGTATTTCTTTACCATAACAAAGGGTTTTATACGAAAACAACTAGGCTAGGGGTACCCACGGCCAAGGCACCATGAGGGAAAGCTTTCGGCAAAGGGGAAAGGGGTGTGGTGGGCCAATTTCACAAGGGAGGAGGAAGAGAACTTGAGACTTAGGCAATTTGTGGATGAAGAAAGTCTTCACAAAGGGAAGCTATTTATAGGCCAAGCAAAGGCCAACCAATGGCCAAGATCCATCCATGTGTTAGGCAAGTGTAAGGCCAAGATCAAGCCAAGTGCACCCACAAAACACTCCACAAAACACTCCACAAAACAAGCCACACAACAAGGCACAAAAGGAGGGACCAATCGGCGAGGCCAAGCCTCCTCTTTGCCGTCGATGAGGTGACAAGTGTCACCCTCCCGTTAATCCAAAAATGTTAAATCGCTCGGAAAAATCCATAAAAATACTAAATGACATAGCGAATTTTCCCAGCGTAGGCTGTGGAAGCGTTTAGTCGACGACTCTATTAAACGCTTGTGCCCAAATTTGAACCAAAGCCAATTCTTAAGGCAAAAAATTTATCGTGCGCCCTCGCGTACATACTGCAAATCTGAGGGTATAACATTCATCCCCCTTAGAAACATTCGTCCGAATGTTCCTTCAAGTCTCAAAACAACGGCGTCGATATAGTCTTCAACTGCTATCGTGCGAAAACAATCATGCCACGCGGCCACAAAACATCGTTCACTTTTCCGCTTTCGTAGTACTCGTCACGAACACTCGAACTCGTTCTAGTATCAGTACCACATACATCAGCGCCTGTTTCCAACCCTTGGAGTCACTACCTCGAACTTGGTCATCTCGCTAACCTCGATTTCCCTAAGGCCATTCCGGCCTTCACGAACTGATCGATCGAGCGCGTCCACGAACTCATCGATGGTCATCTAAACTTGGGCCTAGCACCCTCGTGACCCTACCACTGGCGGGACCACGAGTGACCCCACCCCAAACCGGGTTCTGGGTTGACCCGCAAATGGTCCTCAACCCGACCCCAATCGCGCTGACTCTTGTTCCCGATCCGGAACAATCTTACTATTTCACTTCATGAAAGCTACCACTTCCATCTCCACTACCGAGGACTTACCCTTTTCACTAACGGGTTTCTAAATCACATTTTAGCACAAAGCTATCCAAACATAACATTAAACACATCAACAACATCAATACAACAAAACTACAGAGGTTAAGGATATACGAAACTAGGCGGTTCGAGGACCGCTAAGCGAGAACTCCACGCGACCTCTCAGGGGCCTTAGGTGTCTGAGCATCTGCACAGCTACGGAAGGTGAAGAACCATGGCTGCTCTAGTAGTCCATGCTATCTACAGTGCTACCACAGTGAGACAGTCTCTTGCGGATAGCCTGTTGGCGCAAAAATAACAATCTCAGAGTTAGTACGACACTCTCCCATATGAAGCTTTCCCTGGCGGCCACTGAGACAAGGGCAACCTCGTCCGCGAGCACTCTGCTCCACGAAAATCTGAAACACAGGAGCCCAGGCACGCTCCTGAATATCCGAAGGTCGAAAGGCGGGAGGACCACTCTGTCTTGTGGAGGTACATAACTAGTCTGCTGGCGAGGCGGTCCGCCTCGAAAGTCACCAAAGGACCTGCTGTTACGGCCTCTTCTGTGACTTTGGTCATTCCGTCGATTTATCCGCTCGCATCCAAGTGTATACGCTGCGTGCGAGCGATGTCCGTACGGTGAAGACTACGAACAACTCTCTGCAAGGCAATCGCCGAGCCTGTAACATATCGGTGCACTCGATCCTCCATACTAGCTACTAACGCGAGGGCGTCTGGGCCAATGAGTCGAACTCCACATTGTACTCCCGAACGTCGCGGATTCTGTAGTAACACCAAAAATCTGCCGGCCCGAGCCCTCTCATGCAGGAGGCAAGAAATGTGCAAGAAAGGCCTGCGAGAACTTCGTTCCATACGCTGGAAGTGCATGCTCTCCTGGACAGCTCGAGAATCAAACGATCATTGCGGTATCACGCGATTGATGTGAACCTAGGGCCACCGACTCGATCTCGATGCCTTGATCACTCTCGTGATCGTATGGCGGCGGATGAACTCCTAAGGATCATCCTCGGGCCTCGACCCGTAAAACTCTGGCGGCCTACAACTCAGAAAATCCGTAGCCTCGAACTACTCGGATCTAGGGTGAACGGCTGGTGCTCTTTGGGCTGCTGCGTCGGCCTATCCTCAGTCTGGCCTGACCACGGCCGTCGCGGGCCCGCTCCTTGTAACTCATCTCCTCTGCTCCGGTGCGGGGTGGAGGCTCAGTCTTGTGGTCTCTGCCATTTGCTCTCGCGAGATCCTCTGCTGCCTTGCCCTACGGGCGGGTTGCCTTCGCGAGGCATAAGCGGTAAAAGCGAAACACGTCGGAGGGTCGATCTTATCACACGGCTCTGAGGCACGATCTCGGAATGAGAAGAATGAAACCAATCCTAAATGTCCTATAGCCTCACGATTATAGATGTGGTGCACAACACGCGATAATCCGGACTCTACTAGACACGATGCGTAGACACTTTCAGAGATTAAGCGCTCGATACCACTTTGCGCCCGAACCGGGCGGGTCTGGTGCCTTACCCCGGGCACCCTAGTGATACAACATAAGAGAAAACCAGCGGAAAATAAAACATGAATCATGAAACAAGAGATATAATAAATAAGCAGGCCAACCAAAGCGATTTGCCTTGGTATATACATAAAACCGAGCAGTTTAATCCTTTTACAACCACACTTGCGATTACTACGGACCTCTAAGATTTACAACAACTATGGCGGGGCCGCCGCCATACCACGAATGTATAAGCATCTGACTCGGGTAACATACCAAAAGATAAGCCTCGAAGGCGGAGCTTTCAATCTGTTGAAAGGTGATCCTAAGCGGGGATCGGCCGATGTACCTTTTACTGCGGCATGAGCGGCCAGAAGGAGAGTCGATACAACGGTACCAAGTATGTGAAACTGTCAAATACTGTAAATGAAATCATAATAGTCTATATAAAGCAGGAGACATGTATGATGACCAAACTACAGTATATAACATATAACGATTCACATCAAGGCGAGGACTCACGCCTCCAAATTATCACTCGTGCGTGGAATTTCTTCCTCGCTGCTTGATTTATGATATAACAATACCAAGGATTATACATGAACACCATGTCCCACTTGTGTTATAAAAGCAAATGCAGGACAAGTATAACTACGGATCCGACCGTACCAATAATACAATGCAACAAAACACGAAGCGTCACGGGGCAAGTCGAGAGCGACTACGGATACCAAGGCGGTCCACGCGGTGGCCGGGGCAAGTCTGGTGACCACGAGGACCAAGGCCGTATCACGAAACCGTCACTATCTTGAGCGGGGCAAGTGCGGTGACTACGGATACGAGGCGAATCGATCACGAGGCGGGCGGTGCGAGCGACCACGGATACCGGGCGAGCAGTAAGAAACCTCAACGATCAACGGCCCTCTATCGAGAGCAGCGGTAACACGAAACACCACACTTGCACAACAAAGGCTATCATCACAAGCGTAGGCAAGTTTCACGACAACAAGCATAGGAATGTTTCACCACAACAAGCATAAGCAAGTTTCACATCACTCAAAGTACCTTCGTTTTATGCCAAAGTCGGGTTTCAACCTAAAGTACTACGTCGTTAAATTCTTTAAAGAGATCCATTACTTATCAAAGTCACCCGATACGTAGTATTAGAATGACCAACCCACATTCCTTTTCAAAATCAAGTAACAACATTCTTTTCCTAAGTTCGGTTTGCCTAGTTTCAATTACTCAAGCTTCTCATTTTCAAATGGTTTCATAGTTCATAAACTTAATCACTTGGTTCCGTTTTAGAACAATTGAGTAATATAAGTCTCACGTGAGAGTAGGTTATTCTTGTTTACAACATTCTTATTACATCAGCCATGATCTAGAAAATGTAATATCATTTTGTCTCATCTTAGTTTCTATGCGGATGGAGGTTTCTCTGGTTTTAATACAATTCATCATTATTCAATACATTTTCCTTTATTAGCAGCTGCGGTGGTGCAGCCGATACACGTTACGATTTCGAAATCGGTAAAACATTATCCTTTAAATAAAACCAAGTACTCATTACTCACGAATGAGGTTTCACACAAACATCCACATTAAAACAAATAAGTTAAGTCTCTTATCTTATAAGATCAAATCTCTTAACTTCTAACATCGATAAACCATTTTCTTTACCTTTCTTAAGACATTATACCTAACTCCCGTCAAGCTAGTATAACTCTTTTAAAACCTTTAAAACCAAGTGTTACTCTCTTCAAAGCGATTTAGAAATCTTTTGAAATACATCAAGTTCTTTATTATAACTAGCTTGATTTATAATTCACATCGATTACCTTTTAAAACCACAAAGTATTTTCTTACCTACATAAAGTTGTTATAACGACTTCCCATAAAGCCGTTATAACACTTTATGTTTTAAGAACAATCAAACACGATTAACACGTATGCGTCTACCGTACTACATAGTTCACACGTATCATGCTAGAAGAGATAGGAAGAGGTTCACATACCTCGCGACGATTTAACGACAATAAGCAAAATGCTCCAAGTACTACAACCTTGCTAGCCCTTTCCACTCCTCGAGTAGAATCGCTACTCTTAGTACTTTCACCTATAAAGGCCACGGCGTCTATTAAATCTTAAACACACGTTCCCGTCTTTCTGAGAAAATTCGCGGCACCTCCCCATGGCGTAAATCTCCTCCTCTATCGAGGTGGCTACCAAGCCAACCGAGGGGTTAACACGTCTAACGGACGCGTACAATTCTACTACGGTAATGCTACATAAGTCTCTTTGTAATACAACCTAGGTAATTCTGATTCGATTCTTCTCTTTATTATCCTACATGTGATTCTTGTTCAATTCTTCATTCTTGAGCTTAAGTCAAAAGACATTGCCATAATACTAAGTTGATTCTATATATAGTATATAACACTATATATTCAACACTTATGTAATTTCCAATTACAATAGGGGACAAGATATTTACCTCGATAAGCCCAAAATTATCCGAGTTTAAAGTCGCTCTGAGCAAGGTTTAGCTCCTCCTCCGAGTGCTCGATCCGCTCCAAACAACCCTTAGAAGTTCTACGCCTTCTGCTCCATACTTCAACAACGGGTGAAGATTTTCCTTAGGGTTTCGTGTAGAGGCTAAGGAAAGTATAATCGTATTTTAGGGTTTTTAGTACAAAGGGTACTTTGGAAAGTACTACAAGGTATTTGGGCTAAAGTATTTTGGACATTATAACAATACTTAGGAGAGTATTTCTATACCACAACAAAGGGTATTATCTGAAAACAACTAGGCTAGGGGTACCCACGGCGAGGCACCACAAAGGGGAAAGCTTTCGGCAAAGGGAAAGGGGTGTGGTGGGCGAATTTCACAAGGGAGGAGGAAGAGAACTTGAAGACTTAGGCAATTTGTGGATGAAGAAAGTCTTCACAAAGGGAGCTATTTATAGGCCAAGCAAAGGCCAACCAATGGCGAAGATCCATCCATGTGTTAGGCAAGTGTAAGGCGAATCAAGCCAAGTGCACCACAAAACACTCCACAAACACTCCACAAAACAAGCCACAAAACAAGGCACAAAAGGAGGGACAATCGGAGGCCAAGCCTCCTCTTTGCCGATGAGTGACAAGTGTCACTCCCGTTGATCCAAAAATGTTCCGTCGCTCGGAAAAATCCATAAAAATACTAAATGACATAGCGGAATTTTCCCAGCGTAGGCGTGGAAAGCGTTTAGTCGACGACTCTATTCGGCACTTGTGCCCAAATTTGAACAAAGCCAATTCTTAAGGCAAAAATTTATCGTCGCCCGCGTACATACTGCGGAAATACGGGGTATAACAACTTGAACTATAAGGCCAAGCGCTTATTAACATTTATATCCCTTAGAACATCCTACAGAAAATTAAGACCTCCCCGCAGCGTAAATCTCTCTATCAGGAAGGCCATCAAGCCAACCGGGGTTCATACATCTAACAGACGTGCACAATTCTACCTCGAAAAAGCTACACAAGTCTCTAATGCTCCTATGTAAAAGCAGGTTAGGTACTCTTCTTTCGAAAAGATTTCTTATTATTGTGCTTAAGTCAAAAAGACATTGCGACAACAACGTTCGATATATATATAGTATACTTCAACTATATGGTCTAACAATCATGTAATTTCCAATTACAATAGAGGACAAGATATTTACCTCGATAAGCCCATAATTATCCGAGTATAAAGTCGATCTGGGCAATCGTTTAGCTCGACTCCGTGCGCTCCAACCCGCTCCAAACTACCTTAGAAGTTCTAACCAACTTCTACATACTACTCGAACTAACCATGGAGATTTTCCCTAGGGTTTCGGTTTGGTATTGACGGGAAGTATAATAGTATAATCGGGCTTTTGTAGGTATGACCTTAGAATACAACAAGGTATCTGGCTAAGGTAATTTGGGCATTATAACAATACTTTTGAGAGTATTTCTACCAAGAGGGGGTATATACGAGACAACACCACAAGGGGGTGTATACCTCGGCCTACCCCAGGGGTACTCTCGGCGAGGGTGGGGAGGGCTCTCGGCCAAAGTGCCAACTCAAAGGGGAGAGGGGTGTTGGGCGAAAACACCACAAAGGGAGGAGGATTTTAACACTTAGGAAATATTTGGAATGGATGAAGAAGTCTTCCAAGGGGGTATTTATAGGTCTAGCAAAGGCTGACCAATGGCAAGATCATGCCAAGTGCATAGCAAGTGTAGGGCCAAGATTTTTGCCAAGTGCACCTAACCAACTAACACACAAAATATCCTACCTACTACTTGACAAAATTGTCACCAAATCGTCCAAGCCAACCGCCTGCTCCATCAATGAGAGGGTGACAAGTGTCGCCTCTCGTTGGTCCAAAATGTTTAGTCTCTCGGAAAAATCCATAAAAATTAAAAATGACATAGCGGAAATTCCCTACGAAAGGTGAAAGCGTTTAGTCGAAAACGACTCTAAGCGGTGTTGTGAACAAAATAAATTCGGCCAAGCCACTTTACACTTCAAAATTTTCATGCGTCCCACGTACATACTGGAAATACGGTATAACATTCTCCCTCGCCAGAAACATTCGTCCCGAATGTTCCTTCTAGAATCTCAAAACAAGCGCGGTATAGTCCTCACCTGCTATACTTACGAAAACAATCACGCGCGTAGTACGGAACCAACTTGCGCAAAATACTTACCTCCAAGTCCACGAGGAAACACCTCTAACATCACCACAAACACCTCTCTCGGGTCTAAAATATACTTCATTCGCACCTTCTCTTTACAAAAGAAATGATACCACTTTTGTCACTTTGCGCGAGGTTCACTCCGTGACCCAACAAATGGTACCGGCCTGCATGCGATCCACGAGGTGACGTACACTCGAAATCTTACCACATTTACGATACCGCTTGATTTCCAAAACTCGAGGTTACTATCTCTAACGTGGTCATCATTAATCGGGAACACTGGATGGATCTCGATACTTTCCAAACATAACAATACGAAAGGCGGACGTCGCCTCCCAAGTCGGGCGGCAAAAGCTAACATATAGGCAATCGGCCTATTCTTCACATGAACTTAAAAGGCCCAAAACAACTCGGGCTAAGTTTCTCTGTTTTTCCAAAGCTCGTCACACCTGATCCAGGTGGTACTTTCAAGAAGACCGAGTCAACTGAACTCTAAGCGTCGTCGCCGATTTTCATACGATTTCTACAGTGCGGAACTTCTTCTAGACAAGCTTCTCACTATCCACAGTCTGCTGGAACAAGCCTGAACCAACTGTCTGAACCTTGCCAACATCGAACCACTCGACCGGCAACTTACACATCCGCCCCTACAAGGCTTTATAAGGCGACATCCGAACACTGAAATGGTAGCTTAAACACTCCCTCCACAGGAGACAACAATCTCCACAACTACCCCTGAAATTCAACCACTGGCCAGAGGGCGAATGCGATTCTGAGACTCACCTGAGTTCTTAACACATGCTTGGCAAAGCTTCCAGAAACAAAAACAGTAGTAACACGGGCTCCATATGCGACATAAGGTGAAGGTAGGCACCCCGTGCAGCCTTACAACCTTTCTGATATAACAACACTGCTGAGTACATGGTCCTGACCGAAAAACACGACGGGCTGCCCCCATCGGCCCGACCACTGGTCGAACGCATCCACGAACTCGTACGCTGGTTAACTAAACTTGGGCCTAACACCCTCGTGACCCCACCACCCGGCGGGACCACCACGGCCCGCCAACAAACAGGGCGCGGGTTGACCCGCGGCATCGCCTCAACCCGACCCACTCTCGCGTAAAACACTTGCTCCCCGGTCCGGAACAACTTTTCTAATCACGTTACGAAAACCTAGCGGTCTTCTTAGCTCAACTACCCCCTTTCATTCCACACTACTCAGGGACTTATCACACAATATATCTCACATGCACTAAGCACTCCGATAAGGATCAAACATAACACTACACCTTTACTCGAGATGGCCTTACCTCTAAGGTCTCTACGCATAGAACTCTAAGGCTCACACCTTCTCTATCCCCCAAATCTTACTCGGTTAAACAACCACGATCTAATCACAACTAACACACTGCTATCAGAACATAGCACTTAAGGTATACTCACCTTATCACATAAACAAAACTCTAGAGGGTTAAAGATATATCTATATCTACTGCTTCACTCCCCTTAGTCGTTCTAATCAAACCTGCCACGTAGGGCGCATAGCTAGGGAAGATGACGAACTACCCACCGATCCTGTAGGCTAAGTCCTCCTGAGGACATTCTATCGACATCGGACCACGGCGGTCGTAGGTACAACAAGTACCAACTAAAGGCGACATTCCGGGATGGCGTGCATCGCAATGAGCGGAAGCCACAGGTTACGACCAACTCCTGCACACCCCGAACGTCCTGAAATCCGTGGAAGACCACTCTGCACTGGCGGAGGTGCATATCTAATCTGCTGGTGAGGTGACTCGCCTCGAAAGTTACCAAAGGACCTTGCTGCTCTGGCCCCCTTCTGCTGTCCTTTGTTAACCCGTCGATCTCTACGTTTCTCGGCCTGCTGCGCATAAGCCCGTACACAGGCCATGCTCAAGCCCAACTGAAGAATTACTCTTGCACAACCCTCTTTTAGATAGTCCTCAAGACTCGCGGTACGTCGGTATACTCTCTGGTAGCCAAATCCATAGCTAGTAACAGGGTTGTCTCTTGGCAATCTATATTCTCTGTTCGGTCGTGGGGTGAAGGTTCAAATATCATGGTCGCATGAGGCGCTTTGCGCCGTACTAAACTTTCTTTGGGGCTAGTGGCGTCGCAGAACTCCCGAAAGAAGCACTACCTAGGTAATGATTGGGCTGTGCCCTCGCCACCCTCTGAACTCTACTCGCGGCTCCTCGGTGCCTTGCCCTCACGGGCGGGTTGCCTACGGCGGAGGCATAGCGGTGAGGAAAGAAATACGTCGGAGGGTCCAACTTACAACACACTCTAAGGCACGATCTCGAGTGAGAAGAATTAGAAACCAATCCTAAATATCCTATAGCCTCACGATTATTGGTGTGGTGCACAACACACCGATAATCAAGACTTCTTGGATACGATGCGTAGACACTTTCCGAGGATTAAGCGCTCGATACCACTTTTGTCACGACCCGTTCGGGGCGTGGTAGTGCCTTACCGGGCACCCTAGTGATACAACATCAGTGTCGGCGGAACATAAACGATACAAAACATATTATGAAATATGAAACAATAATCGAGAAAAACTTGCCTTTCGGCATATATATAAATAACAACCTTTTCAACATGAGCAGTTTAATCCTTTTTACAAACCACACGCAAGATTACTACGGACCTCTAAGAAATGATACGACAACAATGGCGGGACGGGGCCGCCATACCTGAATGTAAATACCTACAACGGCGAGGACTATACGTGATAAGCCTCGGAGAAGCGGAGCTTTCCAATATTGGCTGTGACCCTAGAGCGAGGATCAACGGCGGTGTACCTTTTCTGCGGCATGAGCGCGGCCCCGAAGAGTCGATAACAATGGTAACAAGTATGTGGCTGAAAATCGTAAATGAAATCATAGTAGTCTATAAAAACAGGAGACATGTATGATAACCAAACTACAGTTCACAATAAGCAGTCATGTCAAGTCAGGGACTCACGCCCTCAAAGTCATCACAATAAAACCGTACGGGGTAAGTACGAAGGCATAGCCGACTACTAATACCCCTAGTACAACAAATGCCATAAGCGTATCACAAGGTCTTTCTAGACCGCACCACGTAATCGAAGCCGGCCGCTCGCGCGATATCGCGACAGCGTCTATTCACGGAACTCTCGCAGACTCGCATAGGTCACACGGACCGCATGAGGTATCCCTCGAATCATGGTCCTGCATCGCTGAGGTATACCGCATCGAGCGACTTAACCCGGTATCCGCTAGGCTCCGCAACCGCGTAGTCTCAAAAGACCGCATAGTCTCAACAGACCGCATAGGGAATCCCCCGCATCAGGCTAAACACCCGGAATGATCAATCCTGGAGCTACCGCACTCCGCATAGTCACAAGGACCGCATAGGCCGTATAGACCCGCATCAAGGGTGGCAAGCCCTCGGTATAATAAGTCAAAGGGGTATGTGATACAATAACAGTACAACGGGCTTAACGTTTAACAACGTAAGCACAACAAGAATGACCCCCTTACATCACGATCACACAAGATACTAACACAAGTAGCATCCTAACATGTTTACTTATCACATCAACAAGAAAGTATTTACAAGGCTATCTCAAACCAACACAATCAAGTTATTCACACAAGGTACTTTATGCTAACAAGTTCGGGTATCTATCCCTAAAGTACTTCATACATTAAATCTTTTAAAAGATCCGTTGCTTTCACATAAGTCACACAATACCCGTAGTATAAAATAGAGTGACTGTCTTTTTTAATTAAACCAAAACATTTACCTTTGTAAAATCAAGTAACAACATTATTTTACAATCGTACTAGTTTGACTAATTTCAAATGTTAAAGTTTCTTATTTTATAAATGTTTCGTAGTACATAGTCTTATTAATTTAAGAATATAATTCTCTCTTAAACAATCGAGAAACATAAGCCTTATATGTGAGTAGGATATTCTTGTTTATAACAATCTTATTCTGTAGTGATCTAGGAAATATCATTTTGTCTCATCTTAGCTTCTATGCGGATGGAAGTTTCTCGGTTTTAATAATACTTAATTAGTCAAAACATTTCCTTTTATTAACAACTGCGATGGTTTGTCGATACATTATGATTTAGAAATCAAGAAAACATTCTTAAGCCGTTATACCTAACTTCCCATAAAGCTAGTATAACTCTTAAGTTTTCAAAAACCAAGTATTACTTCTTCTTTCAAAATGATTCAAAATCTTTTGAAATACTTCAAGTTCTTTATTAACACATAACAAGCCGATTATAGTTCAAATCGATTTACCTTTTAAAGACCACAAGTATTTTAGTACCAACATAAAGTCATTATAACCAACTTCCCATAAAGCGTTATAACACTTTATGTTTTAGACCAATCAAATACATTTAACACGTACGTCTACCGTACTACATAGTTACACGTATCATGCTAGAAGAGATAGGAAGAGGTTCACATACCTCGCGGCGAGTATCGACTAATAGCAAAGCGCTCAAGTACTTCAAACCGTCGGCTACTCCTTGGCGGAAGATCGCGCCATCGTAGTACTTCAACCTATAAGGCCACAGCGCTTATTAACATTTATATCCGCCGTAGAACATCCTACAGAAAATTCGGACCTCCCCATGCGGCGTAAATCTCCTCCTCTATCGGTGGCTATCAAGCCAACGGGGAGGGTTCATACATCTAACGGACGTGCACAATTCTACCTCACGGAAAAGCTACACAAGTCTCTTATGTCTGATCCTATGTAAAAACGATTCGATACTCTTCTTTCGAAAAGATTTCTTATTATTGTGCTTAAGTCCAAAGACATTGCCGACAACAACGTTGATTCTATATATATAGTATACTTCAACTATATGGTCTAACAATCATGTAATTTCCAATTACAATAGAGGACAAGATATTTACCTCGATAAGCCCATAATTATCCGAGTATAAAGTCGATCTGGGCAATCGTTTAGCTCGACTCGTGCGCTCGACCCGCTCCAAACTACCCTTAGAAGTTCTAACCAACTTCTACATACTACTCCACTAACCATGGAGATTTTCCCTAGGTTTCGGTTTGGTATTGTGGGAAGTATAATAGTATAAGCGGGCTTTTTGTAGGTATGACCTTAGAATACAACAAGGTATCGGCTAAGGTAATTTGGGCATTATAACAATACTTTTGAGTATTTCTACCAAGAGGGGGGGTATATACGAGACAACACCACAAGGGGGGTGTATACCCCTCGGCCTACCCCACTAGGGGGGGGTACTCTCGGCCAAGGGGTGGGGAGGGGCTCTCGGCCAAAGTGCCAACTCAAAGGGGGAGAGGGGTGTTGGACGAAAACACCACCCAAAGGGAGGGAGGATTTTTAACACTTAGGAAATATTTGGAATGGATGAAGAAGTCTTCCAAGGGGGGGTATTTATAGGTCTAGCAAAGGCCAACCAATGGCCAAGATCATGCCAAGTGCATAGCAAGTGTAGGGCCAAGATCTTGCCAAGTGCACCCTAACCAACTAACACACAAAATATCCTACCTACTACTTGACAAAATTGTCACCAAATCGTCCAAGCCAACCGCCCACACTCCATCAATGAGAGGGTGACAAGTGTCGCCCTCTCGTTGGTCCAAAATGTTTCGTCTCTCGGAAAAATCCGCAAAAATTAAAAATGACATAGCCGGAAATTCCCCTACGAAAGCTGTGAAAACGTTTCGTCGAAAAACGACTCTAAACGGGTGTTGTGAACAAAATAAATTCGCCAAGCCACTTTACACTTCAAAATTTTCTCGTCGCCCTTACGTACATACTCGGAAATACGGGTATAACGGATGGGAGTCTATCGGATGTGCAGCGGAGGAGGGCACAGTTCGATTTGCATCGATTAGCGAGCCTTGGTGTCCGTTTGATCGATCGATAGCGGGGTTCGAGTTCGAGAGGTTCGAGTCTTCCATCGTCGAGAGGTGAAGAGGAAGCGATTTGAGGATCGGTTTTGATTCGGTATCGTGTCTGGCTCTTCGTGAGGCGCGGTCCTTTTGAGTAGCAGATGGGGTGCTAAGGTTTGAGGCGGTTGTGTGTTCGGATGTTTGAGGACTTGGCAGAGTTCTTGGGAAGCACACGGTACAGGCGTTACTCTATCCATCGAGTCGACCAAGATGTACCACGACCTTAGATCGTATTGGTGGGATGGCTTGAAGAGGGCGTTGCGAGTTAAGTAGCTCGGTGCGTGTTGTCGGCGGTGAAGGTAGAGCACCAGAGGCACGGTGGTTTGTTCAGAACGATAGAGATCCCGACACGGAAGTGGAGGTGATCAACATGGACTTCATCACGGGATTACCTCGCACTCAGAGGAGGCATGATTCTATATGGGTTATCGTCGACAGGCTGACGAAATCAGCCAACTTCCTTCCCGTCAGGACGACTTTTTCGGCTGAGGATTATGCCAGACTATACATCCGAGAGATCGTCAGACTGCATGGAGTCCCTATTTCGATCATATCGATGCAGGAGCCAGTTCGGCTAACTTCCGGAGGTCTTTCCAAAGAGTTTGGGGGACGGTGAGCACGAGTGCATTCCATCCGCAGAGCAGACGGCCGGCGCACTATCCGCACTCTTGAGGATATCTGCGAGCTTTGTGTTATTGACTCGGGGTAGGAGGATCATTTGCCTCTAGTTGAGTTTGCGTATAATAATAGCTACCACTCCAGTATTCAGATGGCGCCTTATGAGGCCTTGTATGGGAGGAAGTGCAGATCGCCGATAGGCTGGTTCGATGTGGGCGAGTGCGATTAGTGGGACGATTTGGTGCGGCGAGTGATGGATAAGGTGAAGCTTATCCGGAGAGGTTCTTGGCGGCTGAGTCGGCAAGTCATACGCGAGATCATCGTCGGCATCTGGAGTTCGAGGTTGATGATTGGGTTTTCCTGAAGGTGTCACCCATGAAGGGTGTGATGAGATTCGGGAAGAAAGGGAAACTCAGCCCAAGGTACATTGGGCCGTATCAGATTATCCGCAGGGTAGGCAAGGTTGCCTATGAGTTGGATCTACCGTCCGACCTGGAGGCAGTGCATCCGGTGTTTCATGTTTCTATGCTGAGGAGATGTATCGGGGATCCATCTAGAGTGCACCCGATTGACGATGTTCAGGTGACCGAGGGATTATCGTATGAGGAGATTCCCATAGCGATAATCGATCGTCAGGTTAGGCGTCTGCGGACCAAGGACGTGGCTTCCGTCAAAGTTCTGTGGCGGAACGAGCTCAGGGAGGAGATGACGTGGGAAGCTGAGGAGGACATGAGGCAGAGGTATCCTCACTTATTCCCCACACCTCCAGGTAACTTACTTTCCTATTTGCTGGTTTTTAATTATCGTTTTTGCTTAAGTGTTATATGTGGCCATGTGTGGCACTTGCAAACTGTTAAGTTGTGAGGTATCTTATCGTTAACTGTCTTGGGAAGGAACATTCGGGACGAATGTTTCTAAGGAGGGGAGAATGTTATACCCCGTATTTCCAGAGTATGTACGTGAGGGTGTACGTACAAAAGTTAGCCTAAGTTAAAGACCTTGGACGAAAAAGTTTGTGCACAACTCGCTAAAAGAATCGTTTTTCGACGAAACGTTTTACTAAACTCGCGTAGGGTAAATTACGGCTATGTCATTTATATTTTTTGCGGATTTTTCCGAGAGACGAAACATTTTGGACCAACGAGAGGGCGACACTTGTCACCCTCTAGTTGGTGGACGTGAGGCGTCCATATGGACGATTGGAATGGCTATTTTGTCATGGAGTTGGTAGGATATTTTGTGTGATAGTTGGATAAGGTACACTTGCCCTAATCTTGACCTTACACTTGCCTAGCATTGGCTATTTCTTGACCTATAAATACCCCCCTTAAGATGAAGAGTTCTTCATCCACAAACAAACTTTCCAAGTCTCAAAGTTCCCTCCCCTCTCTTCTAGTATTTTCGTCCAACATCCTCCCCCCCTCTAGCCTAAGTGGCTTTGGCCGAAAGCCCCCCCCCCCTCTAAAGAAAGCCCTAGCCGAAACACCCCCCCTCCCTTGGTAGAAATGTTGTCTTCCAAGTGTAGTTACTATTCCTAAATACCCTAGCCCAAATCCCTTAGTACTTAGTAGAAGTTGTGAAGAACTTCTAAGGGTTCCTTGGAGCTATCAGAGCGTACAAATTAGGAGCTAAACCTTGCTCAGGATCGACGTTTTTACTTGGATAATTTTGGACTTATCGAGGTAAATAATCTTATCCTTCCTTTGTAATTAGAGAATACATACTGTAGAAGTATAGGAATAAGTATAAAATACTTAGAAGGATATTAAAGAATATAATTGAACTGTTATCACAGTAGAAGGGTATATCAGAAGAATAATTAAATTGTACTTACAAAGGACTGTATTTACAGTAGACTTGAGTAGCTTGGCGGGTAGGGAAGTGCTGCCCAATTTTCCGTACAATAGAGAACCCTCTACTTAGAACTGTTTACAGAATAGTCTAGACGTTGATAGACGTATTTGACTATTATAAATGATTCTCCGCGCGACATATTCGACTTGGCGGTGGATTTCGAGAAGGTATGTGATTCTTCCTATACTCTTGAGCATGATATTTTAAATATATATAGTAGACGTATGACGTACGTGTGTTAACTGAATAATAACTACGGCAATGTCTTTTGACTTAAGCCTGAATAATACTTACGGCAATGTCTTGCGACTTAAGCCTGAATAATAAGGATCTTAAAGCATTTCAAAAGAATACTGAATCATTTTTTAACAGAAGAGAAATGTTTGGTTTTTAAACAAAAAGCTTAAGAGTTATACTAGCTTTATGGGAAGTTAGGTATAACAACTTAAGAAGGATAAAAGGAACTGTTTACTTATTTGTTTATAAAAAACCTTGTATTGATTTCTGTAAGGTGTAGTAAGATTGTTTGAAAAGTAGACATAATATGATGCTATGTGTGTTAGTGTCTTGTAACATTTGTATAAGAGAGTATTCTTGTTGTGCTTATGTTGTTTAATGATAAGCTGTTATGTTAGTATAATATCACTCACCTCTTGACATGATACCGGGGGTTAAGCTGCCCTCCGATGCGGGGTAGACTCAGTGATGCAGGACCATGATTCGAGAATACCTCATGCGGGTCCAGGGACCTATGCGAGCTACAAGAGTTCCGTGTTAGTGTGTGGGGTTATACCTCACGCGGCATGTGGCCATGCGGACTACGAGTCGGGACGATGCCGAGGAGTAGCTACCCTCGACGCGGGTCATACCTCACGCGCCTATGTGAGTGGCCTATGCGGACTACGGAGTCGAGATTAGGCTTGCATAATGATACTATGGGCGATTGGCCCCGCTCGATCATTCGCACCTAGAAAAGACTACATGCTTTACCTTTTGTTGCTCTTGTTATGATATGGCACTATGTGCGGTTACATTGGTTGTTTCGTGCATATTTGTAAATTGGTTTTAAAATGATATGATTTCATTTAAGTATTTTACAGTTTCACATACTTAGTACCTGTTGTACTGACCTCCTTCGGGGGGCTGCGTTCATGCCGCAGGTAAGGGCAAGCAGGTGCTAGATCCACATCCTTAGGATCTCTTTGCGTTGGTGTCAGGAGCTCCATCTTCTCCGGAGGCTCGACTTTTGGGTATGATCTCCCTGTTGTAGATAGTTTTTGTCTGATCAGGTATGGCGGGGCCCTGTCCCGCCATAGTTGTTTATCTTCTTAGAGGTCTGTAGTCCTATTGTACAGTTGGGATGTAACTGCAAAACTATGTTTATATATATATGCCGAAAGGCGACATTTTCTCACATAAAACTGTGTCTCATTTTACAAACTGTTTCATGTCTTGTTTTTATATTCCGCTGATTACTCTGATGTATGACTACTTGGGTGCCCGGGTAAGGCATCACTACTAATTTAAGCAGTCGTGACAAAAGTGGTATCAGAGCGATTAATCTCGGAAAGTGTCTCTGCACCGTATCTAGTAGAGTCTTGATTATCGGTGTGTTGTGCACCACACCAATAATCGTGAGGCTATAGGATATTTAGGATTGGTTTCATTCTTCTCACTCGAGATCGTGCTCAGAGCCTGTTATAAGTTGGACCCTCTAACGTATTCCTTTTACAGAATGATTATGCCTCCACGTAAGGCAACCCGCCTGGCGGCAAGGCAAATGAGGGAGTCGCTAGTGGGACACCTAGAGTCACGAGGCTCGTGCCCGCCTATACCCGAGACGGTGAGTTCTACGCCGCCGACCCGTGAGGTTTAGGGCCACAGCGGGTCGACGAGACCACAAGATTACACCTCCACCCCACACCGGAGCAGATGAGATGGGTTACAGAGAGATGGCCCGCCATCGCCAGATCGCGGGGCTGCATACGGTGACGCCGACGCGCAGCTTCCACTTCCGGTGAGTACCCGTGGTTCACCCGAGGGCTGAGGCTACGGGATTTCCTGAGTTGTAGCCCGCCAGAGTTCTACGGGTCGAGGCCGGAGGATGATCCGCAGGAGTTCATCCGTCAGTTACAGAGGATCATGCGGGTGATCAAGGCTTCAGAGACCGAGTCCGTGACCTTCGGTTCACATCGGCTACGTGATACCGCAGTCGATTGGTTTGATTCGTGGGAGTTATCCCGGGGAGAGCACGCGTCCCCAGCTACTTGGGACGAGTTCTCGGAGGCTTTCCTCACTCACTTCTTGCCTCCACAGATGAGGAGGGCACGGCCGGCATTTTTGTTGCCGAGGCAGAGGACGCATGCCAGGAGTACAACGTTGAGTTTGATTCGTTGGCTCGATATGTCCCTGCATTGGTAGCAGATATGGAGGACAGGGTGCATCGATACGTCACCGGGCTAGATGATTATATGGCCGAGTCTTGTGCGGGTGTGGCTCTTCAGCCAGGCATGGATATTACCCGCATGCAGGCTCATGCACTCGGATGCGAGGAGCGTAGAGGCCGACGGGTTGACATACAACAGCAGAAGAAGACCAGGACGGCAGGGTCTTTTGGTGGCTATCGTGGTGGGCGGCCTCAGCAGCAGTCTAGATTTGCACCACAGCCAGCTCAGAGCACTCCTGCACCGTCCTCGTGATACCGGATATTCGAGGGGCAGTGGCCCCAGGACTTCGAGACGCCCAGAGCAAAGAGGCATCGCCGATCGACCACCCCTCGTGGCCGATGCGGTAGATCCCACCGGAATTGTGGTACCGCTACGGAGTTTGTTACGATTGTGGCCAGCAGGTCACTTTGCAGGAACCGTCCGACCAAGGGCGCGGCCGATGGTAGCGGTCACCATGTGTTCTTTCGTCGGGTCTTCTTCATCTACTACAGTTACTCGCCCCGGAGGGCAAGGTACTCATGGGCCAGCAGGTCGCGGCAGAGGTCGTGGCGCGGGTCTCAGCCTAGCGATCCTCGAACCGCATTTATGCCTTGTCCACCGGGCAGATCGTGAGGCCTCACCGATGTCGCCACAGTACCTTATCGCTCAGGTTTGATGTATGCCTTGATAGATCCGGTTCTACTCTGTCCTATATATCTCCCCTTATTGCTAGTAGGATAAGGATAGAGCCTGAGTCCATAGACCCTTTTGAGGTAGCTACGCCAGTGGGTGATTCGGTGGTAGCTCGACGGGTATATAGGGCTTGTCTAGTGACCATATACTGATGCCGACCAGCTTACTTGATAGAGTTGATATGACCGATTTCGACGTGATCACGGGTATGGATTGGCTAGCTTCTTGCTACGCCAATGTAGACATGCAGAGAGAGTAGTACGGTTCCAGCTCTCGAGAGCCGGTTGTTGAGTGAGGAAACATCAGACGCCGAGGTAGGTTTATTTCCTACCTCAAGGCTGGAAGACGGTGCAGGCGGTACATCTACCATCTCGTTCGGTGTTTGATATCGAGGCCGCAGCGCAGATTTTCACCGCCTAGAGTCGAGAGTTCCCGACGTGTTTCGCACGACCTCGTATCCTCCCGCAGAGGAGATAGAGTTTTGTATCGACGTTGCCGCTGACACTCGCCTATTTCCATTCCGCCATACGTAATGGCACCCGCCGAGTTGAAGGATCACTTAGGGATTTCTTCGGAGAAGCGGCTTCATCAGCCTAGTGTTTCTCCCCAGGGAGCGCCGTATTGTTCGTGAAGAAGGACGGACGCCGCGCATGTGTTGATTACAGGTGAACAAGGTGACCATTAAGAATGTATACCCCTTCCCGTGATTGATGATTTGTTCGACATGCAGGTGCGCGAGATGTTTCTCCAAGATTGATCCGCGATCGCTATCATCGTGCACGAGTCGAGAGGCGGATGTCCCTAGGATCGCATTTCGACCCGTGACGCATTATGAGTTCGTGGTCATGTCTTTTGGGTTGACCAATGCTCCGCGGTATTCATGGATCGATGAACCGAGTGTTCAAACCATTTTTGGACACGCTTTGTGATAGTGTTCATTGATGATATCTTGGTTTATTCTCGCCAGAGCGAGCACGCGGGCATTTGAGGATCGTGGCCGAGAGTTCTCCAGACCAAGCTTATACGCCAAGTTTTCCAAATGTGAGTTTTGGTTAACTTCGTGACTTTTCGGGCATATTGCCGGTGATGGTATTCGTGTGATACGGCTAAGATCGAGGCAATGAGTTGGCCTCGACCTACTACTCCGGCTGCAGGTTCGCAGCTCGGGCCTTGCAGTTATTATCGGCGTTCAGAGAAGTTTGCTTCTATCTCTCGCACCATTGACTAGGCCGACTCGTAAGGCGGCTAAGTTTCATGGATCACGCGTGAGCAGTGGTTTCCATTTCGAAGGAGAGATCGACGACCGCCTCGCTCTTACTCTTCCGCAGGTCCAGACGGTTATGTCGTGTATTGTGATGCGCCGCATCGGGTTGGGATGTGTGTTGATGAGCAGAGGCAAGGTTATAGCGCATGCATCCCGACAACTTAAGAAGCATGAGAGAACTACCCCACCCATGATTTGGAGTCGCGCCGTGATTCACGCCAAGATCCGGAGGCACTATTTGTACGGGTTCATGTGGATATTTATACGTACCACAAGAGCCTCCAAGATATCTTCACCGCAGGAGCCGAACATACGGCAGAGACGGTGGTTAGAGTCGCCAAGGATTATGATGTTGACATCCCGTACCACCCGGGAAGGCCAATGTCAGGCGTATGCTCTAGTCGAGGTCGACGGGAGTCTATCAGATGTGCAGCCGGAGAGGAGGGGCCTGGTTCGCGATTTGCATCAGTTAGCGAGCCTTGGTGTCCGTTTGATCGATTCTGATAGTAGGGGGTTCGAGTTCGAGAGGTTGCCGAGTCTTCCATCGTCGAGGAGGTGAAGAGAAAACAGTTTGAGGATCCGGTTTTGATTCGGTATCGTGATACGGCTCTTCGTGAGGGCAAGGGTCCTTTTGAGGTAGCACCACGGGTGCTAAGGTTTGAGGGCGTTGTGTGTTCCATGTTTCGTGACTTCGCAGCAGTTCGGGAAGCACACAAATACGCATTCTATCCATCCGTGGTCGACCAAGATGTACCACGACCTTAGATCTGTATTGGCGGGATGGCTCAAGAGGACGCTGCAGTTCGTAGCTCGCCCGTGGTTGTCCGCAGTGAGGCAGAGCACCGCAGGCCCGTGGTTTGTTACGCATTTAGAGATCCCGACCTGGAAGTGGGAGGTGATCAACATGGACTTCATCACAGGATTACCTCGCACTCAGATGAGGCATGATTCTATCTGGGTTATCGTCGACAGGCTGACGAAATCTGCCCACTTCCTTCCCGTCAGGACGACTTTTTCGGCTGAGGATTATGCCAGACTATACATCCGAGAGATCGCCGATCGCATGGAGTCCCTATTTCGATCATATCGCATGCAGGAGCCCGCCACGCTAACTTCGGAGGTCTTTCCAAAAGGGTTTGGGGACGCAGCGAGCCGAGCATCGCATTCCATCCACGCATGTGACAGACGAGCGCACTATCCAGACTCTTGAGGATATGCTTCGAGCCTGTGTTATTGACTTCAGGGGTAGCTGGGAGGATCATTTGCCTCTAGTTGAGTTTGCGATAATAATAGCTACCACCCAAAGATTCGATGGCGCCTTACGAGGCCTTGTATGAGGAAGTGCGCATCGCCGATAGGCTGGTTCGACGTGGACGAGGTGCGCTTAGTGGGACCAGATTTGGCGAGCAGTGGATAAGGTGAAGCTTATCCAGAGAGGTTACGATACCGTGAGTCGATGTAAGTCATACGCAGATCATCGTCGCCGGCATCCGGAGTTCGAGGTTGATGATTGGGTTTTCTCAAGGTGTCACCCACGGCGGTGTGATGAGATTCGAAGAAAGGGAAACTCACCCAAGGTACATCGGGCGTATCGATTATCCGCAGGTAGGCAAGGTTGCCTATGAGTTGGATCTGCCGTCCGACCGGAGGCGGTGCATCCTGTGTTTCATGTTTCTATGCTGAGGAGATGTATCGGGGATCCATATAGAGTGCACCCGATTGACGATGTTCAGGTGACCGAGGGATTATCGTATGAGGAGATTCCCATAGCGATAATCAATCGCCGTGTTAGCGCTCGCGGACCAAGGACGTGGCTTCCGCCAAAGTTCCGTGGCGAACGAGCTCGCGGAGGAGATGACGTGGGAAGCCGGCGAGGACACGAGGCAGAGGTATCCTCACTTATTCCCACACCTCCGTAACTTACTTTCCTATTTGGTTTTTAATTATCGCTTTTGCTAAGTGTTATACGTGGCCATGTGTGGCACTTGCAAACCGTTAAGTTGCGAGGTATCTTATCGTTAATCGTCTTGGGAAGGAACATTCGGACGAATGTTTCGCGAGGAGAATGTTATACCTCGTATTTCCGCAGTATGTACGTGAGGTGTACGACAAAAGTTAGCCTAAGTTAAAGACCTCGAAAAAGTTTGTGCACAACTCGCTAAAAGAATCGTTGACTAAACGCTTTACTAAACTCGCGTAGGTAAATTACGGCTATGTCATTTATATTTTTGCGGATTTTTCCGAGAGACAACATTTTGGACCAACGAGGGCGACACTTGTCACCCTCTAGTCAGTGGGCGTGGCGCCCATATGGACGATTGGAATGGCTATTTTGTCACGGAGTTGGTAGGATATTTTGTGTGATAGTTGGATAAGGTACACTTGCCCTAATCTTGACCTTACACTTGCCTAGCACTTGGCTTAATCTTCGCCATTGGTTGGCCATTTCTTGACCTATAAATACCCTTAAGATGAAGAGTTCTTCATCCACAAACAAACTTTCCAAGTCTCAAAGTTCCTCCTCTCTTCTAGCATTTTCGTCCAACATCCTCTCCCCTCTAGCCTAAGTGGCTTTGGCCAAAGCCCTCTAAAGAAAGCCCTAGCCTAAACACCCCTCCCTCGGTAGAAATGTTGTCTTCCAAGTGTAGTTACTATTCCTAAATACCCTAGCCCAAATCCCTTAGTACTTAGTAGAAGTTGTGAAGAACTTCTATGGTTCCTCGAGCTATCTGAGCGCATAAATTAGAGCTAAACCTTGCTCAGATCGACGCTTACTTGGATAATTTTGGGCTTATCGAGGTAAATAATCTTATCCTTCCTTTGTAATTAGAGAATACATACTGTAGAAGTATAGGAATAAGTATAAAATACTTAGAAGGATATTAAAGAATAGAATTGAACTATTATCACAGTAGAAGGGTATATCAGAAGAAGAATTAAAATGTACTTACATGTGATCGATTTACAGAGACTTGAGTAGCTTGGCGGGTAGGGAAGTGCTGCCCAATTTTCCGTAGAATAGAACCTCTACTTAGAATCGCATGCAATAGTCTAGACGTTGATAGACGTATTTGACTATTATAGGCTGATTCTCTGCGCGACATATTCGACTTGGCAGGTGGATTTCGCCGAGAAGGTATGTGATTCTTCCTATACTCTTGAGCATGATATTTTAAATATATATAGTACGGTAGACGTACGTGTGTTAACTGAATAATAACTACGGCAATGTCTTTTGACTTAAGCCTGAATAATACTTACGGCAATGTCTTGCGACTTAAGCCTGAATAATAAGGATCTTAAAGCATTTCAAAAGAATACTGAATCATTTTTAATGTAAGAGAAATGTTTGGTTTTTAAACAAAAAGCTTAAGAGTTATACTAGCTTTATGGGAAGTTAGGTATAACAACTTAAGAAGGATAAAAGGAACTGTTTACTTATTTGTTTATAAAAAATCTTGTATTGATTTCTGTAAGGTGTAGTAAGATTGTTTGAAAAGTAGACATAATATGATGCTATGTGTGTTAGTGTCTTGTAACATTTGTATAAGAGAGTATTCTTGTTGTGCTTATGTTGTTTAATGATAAATTGTTATGTTAGTATAATATCACTCACCTCTTGACATGATACCGGGGGTTAAGCTGCCTCCACGCGGTATACTCAAAGTGTCCGGGACCATGATTCGAGAATACCTACGCGGGTCCAGGGACCTGCGCGAGCTACGAGTTCCGTGTTAGTGCTGGGTTATACCTCACGCGTCTACGCGCCACGCGACTACGAGTTCAGACGATGCCGATGAGTAGCTACCACGCGGGTCATACCTCACGCGGGCCTATGTGAGTGGCCTATGCGACCACGGAGTCCGTGATTAGGCTTGCATAATGCTACTACGGGCGATCGCCCCGCTTCGATCATTCGCAGCCTAGAAAAGACATGTTACGCTTTACCTTTGTTGGTCTTGTTATGATACGGCACTACGCTGCTTACATTGGTTGTTTCTGCATATTTGTAAATTGGTTTTAAAATGATATGATTTCATTTAAGTATTTTACGCTTTCACATACTTAGTAATTGTAATCGACTCCTGGGCCGCTTTCATGCCGCAGGGCAAGAAGGTGCTAGATCCACATCCTCAGGATCTCTTCGCGTTGGTGTCGTGAGCTCCATCTTCTCCGAGGCTCGACTTTCGGGTACGATCTCCCTGTCAGAGATAGTTTTTGTATGCCAGGTATGGCGGCCCCGTCCCGCCATAGTTGTTTATCTTCAGAGGTCTGTAGTCCTATTGTACATACTTGGGATGTAAATCGCAAAACTATGTTTATATATATATGCCGAAAGGCGACATTTTCTCACATAAAACTGTGTCTCATTTTATAAACTGTTTCATGTCTTGTTTTTATATTCCGCTGATTTCTCTGATGTATGACTACTTGGGTGCCCGGGTAAGGCACCAGTCACGGACCCCGGAACGGGTCGTGACAAAAAATACTCTCCAAGTATCGTTGCTATACCAAAATACCTTAGCCTTATACCTTGTAGTATTCCAAAGTTACCTCTATACTGTTATACCCCGTATTTCCAGAGTATGTACGTGAGGACGTACGTAGAAAATTTAAGCCTTAAGTTGGCAAGGTTCGAAAATTTGGGCACAAGTGCCGAAAAGAGTCGTTTTCCGACGAAACGCTTTCCACGAGGGAAAATTCAGGCTATGTCATTGATAATTTTTATGGATTTTTCCGAGAGATTTAAACATTTTGGACCAACGGGAGGGTAATATGTGTCACCTCACATCGAAGCACGCAGACGGCACAGCGGACGCTTTGGAGCGTGTGGTTAGGTAGGATATTTTGTGTAGTTGGTGTGGTAGATGGATAAGGTGCACAGGGCTTAATCTTGACCCTACACTTGCATGGCACTTGGCTTAATCTCGCCATTGGTCACCATGTCTTGACCTATAAATACCCTCTAAGTGATGAACTTTCTTCATCCAAAATCTTTTGCTAAGTGTTAAAAATCCTCCCTCTCCCTCTTGTGCTCTCGTCCGCCACAACCCTCTCCCCTTTGTGGTAGCCTAGCCAAACACCCTCCCCTCTTGGAGGCCCTCACCAACCCCTCCCCTAGCCTAGTTGTGCTAGTCGAAATACTACCCCCTTTGTGGTATAGAAATACTCTCCTAGTATTGTTATAATGCCCAAATACCTGCCCAAATACCTTGTAGTATTCCCAAAGTTACACTTATACAAAAGCCCGTAAAAATACTATTATACTTCCTCACCACAAAAACGAAACCCTAAGTAAATCTTCACCGTAGTTGGTTATAAGCAGGTTGCGTAGAACTTCTAAGGGTTGTTTGGAGCGGGTCGAGCGCACTGAGTAGGAGCTAAACCTTGCTCAGGATCGACATAACTTGGATAATTTTGGGCTTATCGAGGTAAACAATCAAGACCTTCTGTATTAATTGGAAATTACATGTTATAGTAATATATAGTTAAAGTATACTATATATATAATTGAACATAGTTGCAAGGCAATGTCTTTTAACTTAAGCCCGACAATACTTACGAATGTCTCGCGACTTAAGCTGAATTTAAAGAAGAGAATCGAATCGTAATTACATAGATCAGACATGAGACTTGTGTAGTAGAATTGTACACGCCCGGTTAGGCGTAAACCTCCGTCTTGGTAGCCAGCCTACTGCTTTGAGAGAGATTTACGCCGCCATGGGGGAGGTCGAATTTTCTCAGAATATTCTACGATGAGATCTAGATGTTAATAGGCGCTGTGGCTCTATAGGTTGAAGTACGACGTGTGGCGCTCATCGGGCTTAAGGAGTAGCCGACGGTTTGAGGTACTTGGAGCATTTTGCTATTAGTCGATAATCGTCGCGAGGTATGTGAACCTCTTCCTATCTTTTCTAGCATGATATGTGTATAACTATGTAGACGTAGACGCATACGTGTTAAATGTACTTGATTGTTTAAACATAAAGTGTTATAACAAATTTTATGGGAAGTCAGTTATAACAAACTTTATGTAAGTAAGAAATGCTTTGTGGTTTTTAAAAGGTGATCGATTTGACTTATAACCGACTTGATGTGTGATAATAAAGAATCTTGAAGTATTTCAAAAGGATTGAGAAACCTTTTGAAAAGAAGAGTAATACTTGGTTTTGAAAACATAAGAGTTATACTAGCTTTACGGGAAGTTAGGTATAACGCCTTAAGAGAGATAAAGAGAATGGTTTACGATTTTTAGAAGTTAAGAGACTTAATCTTAAAAGATAAGAGACTTGACTTGATATGGATGTTAGTGTAAAACCTCATTCGTGAGTAATGAATACTTGGTTTTAAAAGGAATAATGTTTTACTGATTCGAAATCGAATAAGTATCGAACAAACCACTGCAGCTCTAATAAAGGAAAATGTAATGACTAATGTAGTATTATTAAAACCGGTAGAAACCTCCATTTGCATAGAAACTAAGATGAGACCAAAATGATATTACATTTTCTAGATCATGGCTGCTTAATAAGATTTATTATGAACAGGAATAACATACACTCATATAAGGCATATGTTTTCTCAGATTGTTTAAAAGAGAATTATATTCTTAAATGATTAAGACTATGAACTATGAAACTTTTCTAAAATAAAGAGACCTGAGTAATTGAAATTAGGCAAACTGGAACTTTAGGGGAAAGAATGTTGTTGAAAAGGAAAGTGTTTTGGTTTACCTAAAAATGTGAGTCACACTATTTTTATACTACGGGTATCGAGTGACCTTGATAAAAGGAATGGATCTCTTTAAAAAGGAATTTAACATACGTAGTACTTTAGGGTTAAAATCCGGACTTTGGCATAAAATGGAAGTACTTTGAGTTGTGTATAACTTGCCCATGCTTGTTGTGATAGCCTTTATTGTGCAAGGGTTGATATCAGGTGACTTCTTGAGAAAGAGTGGATCTTTTTTTTATAAAAGTCTAGAAGTATGGTAATTTGCTTGTGTCACGACCCGACCCCGGGACCGCGACTGGTGCCCTACCTGGGCACCCTTACAGGTAAACATCAGAGATAATCAGCGGAACATACATGAAACTTATAAACAAAACAACGGAAGTAAAACAACAGGTTAGCCGATAGGGCTACCTTCCTGGACGTACATACATAAACGAAGCAGTTGCCTCCTTTCTTTACAAACAGCACTCCACAATATGTGACTGCACTCTAAGAATTATAATCGCGTGGCGGACAGTGGCCCCGCCATACCTCGATATACATAGCCGCGACAACTCCTAACATCGAGCCATCTAAAAATGCCAACCAGATCCTAAGCTCGCGGATCCACACTGTACATAAACTCGCGGACATTTAACGCAGCCGGGCGGGGCCGATAACAAAAATTTAATATGGAACAGTAAATAACGCAAGAATCAAATCATAATCGTACAAAAGAATGCAATTTTTAACTCCCAAATCAATCATTTATTAATCGCTCTTTCCTTCTTTCAATAAGATTTAACAACATATTCTTACATACATACTTAAGAGTTTAATCGCTTTTTTTCCACATAACTTACATATCTTTCATAACATAATCCGCCCATTTGCGACACGGTGCGATGAATCATGTGACATAATCCGCCCGCCGGGTTCGGGTAATTGTGGAATCATATAACATAATCCGCCCGCTGTGGGGCTCGGCATCGTGGAATCATATAACATAATCCGCCCGCCGCTGGGCGCATCGTGGAATCATATAACATAATCCGCCCGCCGGCCTGTATCGCGGAATCATATAACATAATCCGCCCGCCCGCCTCGGCATCGTGGAATCATATAACATAATCCGCCCGCCCGTGGCCTGCATCGCGGGAATCATATAACATAATCCGCCCGCCCGTGGGCTCTGCATCGTGGGAATCATATAACATAATCCGCCCGCCGGGGGCTCGCATCGTGGAATCATATAACATAATCCGCCCGCCGCGGCCTTTGTGCATATAACCGTGGAATCATATAACATAATCCGCCCGCTGGGACTTGCATCGTGGAATCATATAACATAATCCGCCCGCCGCCTTGCATCGTGGGAATCATATAACATAATCCGCCCGCCCGGCCTTGCATCGTGGGAATCATATAACATAATCCGCCCGCTGTGGGCCTTGCAAGATGACGAACCCGCCTATGTGTAGGCTCTGGGGTAATATGGCGTAATCCGCCATGTGTAGGCTCTGTATCTCATAACGTAATCCGCCTATTCAGGCTCCTGTATTTCATAACGTAATCCGCCATGTGTAGGCTCGTGTGATTTTCCTTACATAACATTTTTAAACCATCTTATTACTTCTTCTTAAGTCGCCATAACAACTTCCCATAAAGTCGTATAACAACCTTTCATTTAGAGAACTTAAGACACTTTTATTCTTACAACATTAGGGAAACTAGACTAAAAATACTACGACATAATGCATTTAAAAGAATCATAAACTTCTTTCTTTTAAAACTCAAGTCACATACTCTTTAAAATCATGTCATCAATACTTTTAGAAATCAAGTCCACAACTTGAAAAATAAAGTTTCATAATCCTTAGAAGACAACCAAAGTTCATAGTCTTAAAACCTTATAACGCACCTTCTTACACCACTTACTTATACTTATAAACAAATCTACAAAGTTCCATACACTTCCAAAACCAAGTAACTTATTCTCTTAAAACCATATAACATCCACTTTTAAAATCGATCCCCTTTTCACATATAAATTCAAGTCATTTTTGAACGAAAATCCACTTACTTACTTTAAATAAATCAAGACACATAGCCTTTAAATCAAATCTCATAACTTCCTAACCGTTTTACCAACGCCTCCCATAAGACCTAGTAAGGACTTAGACAATTTAAACATACTCTTAACTTAGATTCAACAATGTAAATACTTCTTAACTTCTAAGAGTAGAAGGAATCTTGAAATACTATCACATGGAGATTTCACACGTAGGATCATGCCAAAGAAAGAAGAGGTTCACATACCGCGACGATTAACGACAATTAGCAAAACGCCCAAAGTACTTCAACCTAAAATGGCCACAATATGTCCATAGCCTTGAAAATCAATTTTTTTTTAGGTCTGCCGCTGGTGGTCGGCGGCCACGCGCAAGCAGCTCAAGGCGGATTCCAAAATACTGAGAATTGAGGCTCGGATTGGTTGCAAACGTAGCTAAGATCAATACGAACACAACGGTATACGCTTTAGCCCTCAATCAGACGAATCGATCGGAATCTTCCAACTTCCGATCAAGAAAATGTTTTGCTGACCCGACGATCCGGGTTGAATTGGAGGTCGGGTGGTGCCAAAATGTCGGCCTTTCCACCGAATATTTCTACACTAGCCACGCACCGTCGACTCTACCGTGGTGGCCGGAAATGCTCGCCGACGACCTAGGGTTTCGACGAAAATCGATCCGTCGACGCGAACAGTTTGAGCAAGAATCGAGGGTCCCGCTTTACATGGAAATGACGGCAAGGAGATGGTGGTTCTGATGGTATACCCACTCCCGCCGATTGCACCTCGCTTGGTCGGAAAATCAAAACCGAACGGGAAGATGGATGAACAGCGATCAAACTGATCTGAATCGCCGCGATTCCGGAGAATCGACGGTGGCGGTTGGTATGGACGACGGGCTCGACGAGACGAAGCTTTTGGTATATGTCTCGCCCCGGATTCCCGGTTTGGCCGAATGGCGCTTTTCAACACCGCTCATCGAACAACACCGCTCATGGACGGTTTTCACCGCTCATACTGCTTTGGTATTTTTTTGTTCAGGCGCCTTCCCAAACTCCCAACATATACAAAATTTCTCGTGGTCCCACGTGACCAAATTTCGAAATTAAATTCCAAAATTCGATAAATTCTAAAAGTCCCAAATACCGAATTCGAGAATTAAATTCAACTAATAAACCTTTTTCCTTTACAAGGTTCGAGAAATTTTCGTAATCTTTCATTCCTTCTAAAATTCAATTCCCAAATTCTTACGTGACGCTCTTATCTCAATCGCCGGAAATACGGTGTAACATCCTTCCTCCCTTAGAAACATTCGCCCTCGAATGTTCTTTCGAGTCCCATCTAATTAGATAGCGACATAGTCTCCTTTTAATACACCCTTCTTACAACATATGCCACCCATGGCCACATAACAATACTTATACTACAATGTCAACTCGCACTCACGGCCAACTAGCCCATACTCATAATGACCACAAAGCCCGTCAGAACCATCTCTACTAGGTCTACTAGGTCCGACGATCGATCATCACCGGCAATCTCATATACCCGCCGCCTACCACCCCAAGCACTCACTGTAGTTACTCAAATGTTCTTATAGATTCGTGCTCTATTCCTTTACACTTGGTTGCTATCTTCATCGACTGCACTCTTTCCGTATTTCCAACTCTTACTAGCATACATACATAACTTCCATACCGACTCGCCTCTAATCTTTGGAGTCACTCTATAAAACAATATACGACCATTTCCGGCCACGGCCGGTTCCTGGAACGTGTCCACGAACCCAGAAACAATTAACTAGACTTGGGCCTTGCACCCTCGTGACCGCCACGTAGCGAACTACTACCAACTGATCCCACTCTATTCTGTGCCACGGGAGACCCGTAATGTGTCCTCAACCCGACTCACACACTTAACTCTTATCCTCGTCCGACTTAAAATCTTATCACAGAGAAAGCCTTATATACCTAAGGTCTCGAAGAATCAATATTCTTAGGCTCGCAATTTCCAAGCTCCAAGCCTACCTTACTAGTCCCCAAGAACGGGTACAAAACTTCTCATAAAACCAAAACCATGTTGTCTCGATCACAACACCCATTACTTACTCTATACCTGACCTCATCCGCACAATTCTCTTAAGCCTACTATGCAGCCTTAATCTATTAACATGACATTCTAAGTTCCTTAACATGGCTTCAAGGGTTCACTACCCTATCGCATGTACTTCATCCTTTCCCAATTATTTCAAATAAAACACAAAACCTTGCGAAAAATTCATTAACTATTCCATACCTTCCCAGATCTAGTTAGTCTTTACCAATTCCTCGTAATCTAAAATCATTCTAGGCAACATGCGCCCGACCAGACATAACTCCGTATAGATGTATATCACAATACCAACTATATCGCAATCATTACCAACCCGATACGCAATCCACATAGTCTTTCTGGTCATCACGCTTTCTCGTGCAATCAACATAACTCGTTGTGAGGGACGACCCTTAACAATACAAATTTCTATCGCACGATCTCAGAGTGAGAAGAATGGAAACTAATCCTAAATGTCTCGCAGCCTCCCGATTATAGATGTGGTGCACAACACACCGATAATCAAGACTCTACTAGACACGGTCTCAGAGACACTTTCCGAGGACTAATCGCTCGATACCACTTTTGTCACGAATTCGACCCTCGATCGCGATCGTGCCCTACCCGGGCACCCTTACTGTAAACATCGAGATAATCAGGAACATACATGAAACTTATAAATAAAACAACGGAAGTAAAACAACAAAGTTAGCCGACAGGCTACCTTCCCGACGCATATACATAAACGGCTAGCTTGCCTCCTTTCTTTACAAATGCACTCCACAATATGTGACTACTGCACTCTAAGAATTACAATCGCGGACAGGCCCCGCCATACCCCGATATACATAGCCATGACAACTCCGAACATCGAGCCATCTAAAATGATGAACCAGATCCTAAGCTCGCGGATCCACATCTGTACCTAAACTCGCGACATTTAACGCACTTCGGCGGGCCGCATAACAAAAATCGAATATGGAATGTAAATAACGTGCAAGAATCAAATCATAATCAGATAAAAGAATGCAATTTTAACTCAAATCAATCATATATTAATCGTTCTTTCCTTCTTTCAATAAGATTTAACAACATATTCTTACATACATACTTAAGAGTTTAATCCAGCTTTTTTCCACATAACTTACATATCTTTCATAACATAATCCGCCCATTTGCGGACACGGTCACTGATGAATCATGTGACATAATCCGCCCGCCCGCGTTGCATCGTGGAAATCATATAACATAATCCGCCCGCCGCCTGCATCGTGGAATCATATAACATAATCCGCCCGCCGCGGCCTTGCACTGTGGGAATCATATAACATAATCCGCCCGCTGTGGGGCTCGCGTATCGTGGAATCATATAACATAATCCGCCCGCCTCGGGGCCTTGCAGGTCGTGGAATCATATAACATAATCCGCCCGCCTGGCTCGCATCGTGGAATCATATAACATAATCCGCCCGCCGTTGGCCTTTATCGCGGGAATCATATAACATAATCCGCCCGCCGCGGGGCTCTGCATCGTGGAATCATATAACATAATCCGCCCGCCGCCTGCATCGTGGAATCATATAACATAATCCGCCCGCCCGGGGGCTTGTAAGATGACGTAACCCGCCTATGTAGGCTCGGGGTAATATGGCGAATCCGCCTATGTGTACCCTTCTGTATCTCATAACGTAATCCGCCTATTCGCAGGCTCGGTGTATTTCATAACGTAATCCGCCTATGTGTAGGCTCTGTGATTTTCCTTACATAACATTTTTAAACCATCTTATTACTTCTTCTTAAGTCGTCATAACAACTTCCCATAAAGCTGTTATAACAACCTTTCATTTAGAGAACTTAAGACACTTTTATTCTTACAACATTAGGGAAACTAGACCCAAAAATACTACGTACATACGTACTTAAAAGAATCATAAACTTCTTTCTTTTTTGTTATACCCCGTATTTCCAGAGTATGTACGTGAGTGTGTACGTATTATAATTTGAGCCTTAAAGTAGGCTAGTTTCGAAATTTGTACACAAGTGCCGAAAGGAGTCGTTGACTAAACGCTTTCCACAACTTTCGTAGGGGAATTTCCGGCTATGTCATTTTTAATTTTTGCGGATTTTTCCGAGAGACGAAACATTTTGGACCAACAAGAGGGCGACACTTGGCACCCTCTCATTGGTGAGAGTGTTGGGCGGTTTGGACGATTTGGGTGAGTGGGAGTAGGTAGGATATTTTGTGTTGTTTGGTGTGGTAGATGGATAAGGTGTACTTGGGTGAATCTTGGCCTTACACTTGTGTAGCACTTGGCTTAATCTTGGCCATTGGTTGGCCATTGGTTGGCCTATAAATACCACCCTAAGTTGAAGACTTCTTCATCCAAAAATATTTCCTAAGTGTTTAAGCCTTCATCCCTCTCTTGTGGTGTTCTCGCCCTAGTCTCCTCCCCTTTGCCGAGAGCTCCTCCCCCTTGTGAAGGCCTTGTTGGCCGAGAGTAACCCCCCCCCTAGCCTAGTTGTCTCGTATAAATACCCCTTGTTGTGGTATAGAAATACTCTCCTAGTATTTTTATAATTTCCAAATACCTCGCCCAAATACCTTGTAGTATTCCCAAGGTTACACTTATACAAGCCCGTAAAATACCGTTATATTTTCCTCACTACTAAAACGAAACCCTAAGGAAATCTTCACCCGTTGTTGAAGTTGTAAGTAGAAGTTGGTTAGAACTTCTAAGGGTAGTTTGGAGCGGGTTGAGCGCACGAGTCGAGCTAAACCTTGCTCGTGAGCGACTTTAAACTAGGATAATTTTGGGCTTATCGAGGTAAATATCTTGTCCCCTATTGTAATTGGAAATTACATAAGTGTTGAATATATAGTTGTTGTATACTATATATAGAATCGAACTTAGTATTGTGGCAATGTCTTTTGACTTAAGCTCAAGAATGATGAATTGAACAAGAATCACATGTAAGGATAATAAAGAGAAGAACCGAATCAGAATTACCTAGGCTGTATTACAGAGACTTATGTAGCATTACTGTATTGTAGAATTGTACGCATCCGGTTAGACGTGTTAACCCCCCGGTTGGCTCGTAGCCACCTCGATAAAGAAGGAGATTTACGCTATCATGGGGAGGTGCCAATTTTCGTAGATTATGGAACGCCGAGATCTAGATGTTAATAAGCGCCTTGTGGCCTTATAGGTTGAAGTACTACGTGTGGAGTGATCCACTTGGCTTAAGGAGTAGCCGGTTCGAGGTACTGAGCGCTTTGCTATTAGTCGACAATCATCGCGAGGTATGTGAACCTCTTCCTATCTCTTCTAGCATGATATGTGTGTAACTATGTAGTACGGTAGACGCATACGTGTTTAATGTATTTGATTGTTTGAAACATAAAGTGTTATAACGGCTTTATGGGAAGTCGTTATAATGTTATGTAGGTATGAAAATACTTTGTGGTTTTAAAAGGTAATCGTGTGAATTATAATCGCTTGTTATAATAAAGAAACTTGATGTATTTCAAAAGATTTATAAATCGCTTTGAAGGAGAGTAACACTTGGTTTTAAAGGTTTTAAAAGAGTTATACTAGCTTTATGGGGAGTTAGGTATAATGTCTTAAGAGAGGTAAAGAAAATGGTTTATCATGTTAGAAGTTAAGAGACTTGATCTTATAAGATAAGAGACTTAACTTATTTGTTTTAATGTGGATGTTTGTGTGAAACCTCATTCGTGAGTAATGAGTACTTGGTTTTATTTAAAGGGATAATGTTTTACTGATTTCGGAAATCAGAACGTATCGATTGCACCACCGCAAATGCTAATAAAGGAAAATGTATCAATAATGACGTATCGTATTAAAACCAAGAGTAAACCTCCATCCGCATAGAAACTAAGATGAGACAAAATGATATTACATTTTCTAGATCATGGTCTGTAATAAGAATGTTGTAAACAAGAATAACCTACTCTCACGTAAGACATATATTACTCAATTGTTCTAAACAGGAATTAAGTGATTAAGTTTATGAACTATGAAACCATTTGAAAATGAGAAGCTTGAGTAATTGAAACTAGGCAACCGGAACTTAGGAAAAGAATGTTGTTACTTGATTTTGAAAAGGAATGTGGGTTGGTCATTCTAATACTACGGTATCGTGACTTTTATAAAAGTAATGGATCTCTTTAAAAGAATTTAACGTGACGTAGTACTTTAGGTTAAAACCCGGATTTTGTCATAAAATGAAAGTACTTTGAGTCAGGTATAACTTGCCTATGCTTGTTGTTGTGAAACTTGCCTACGTTTGTTGTTGTGAAACTTGCCTATGCTTGTTGTGATAGCCTTTGTTGTGCAAAGCGTTGTATTTCGTGTTACCGCCTCTCGATGGAGGTCGGTGATCGTTGAGAACTTACTGACGTGCGGCAGTGACGAGAAATTCCACGTACGCCTCGCGATAGTATTATTGTTGTTAATCGCTTGGACATACCGACACGACGCGTAGCGCACGCATGCTTCCATTTTGCCGAGGTCTTGTGGTTAATCGCCGATATATCGACACGACGCGTAGCGCACGTATGTTTCCATTTTGATTATCGCCTTGTTATTTCCTTTTGACATATCGACACGACGCGTAGCGCACGCATGCGCCCATTTGGAATGCTGTTCTATTGTTTCCTTCGACATACCGACACGATGCGTAGCGCACGTATGCGCCCATTTGGAATGTTGTCTTATTGTTTCCTTTGGACATACCGACACGATGCGTAGCGCACGCATGCTTCCATTTGATTGCTGTCTTGTTGTTATCATATCATAGATCGCCAGATGAGGAAGGTATTCCACGCATGATTGATGTTGCGGGCGTGAGACCGACTTGATATAATCGTTATATGTCAGGTAATCGTAGTTTGGCTATCATACACGCCTCCCGCTTTGTATAGATCGTTATGATTTCATTTACTGATTGTAGTTTCATATACTTGGTACATGTTGCATCGACTCCTTCGGGCCGCTCACGCCGCAGTAGAGAGGTACATCGGCCGTGGATCCCCGCTCTTAGATCTCATTTCACAAGTAGCTGAAAGCTCCGCCCCTTCGAGGCTTATCTGTATGCTTTCGAGTTGTAGGTTCTTGTACATCTGTGGGTATGGCCCCGCCCCGTCATAGTTCTTGTAAATCTTAGAGTGCCTCAGAGTAATTGCAAGGCGTGGTTTGTAAAAAGGATAATCGTTCGGGTTTTTATGTATATATACCAAGGCAAATCGTTGGTTGGCCTGCTTATTTATTATGTCTCTCATTTCATGTTTAAAGTTTTTATTTCTGGTTTTCTCGATGTTGTATCACTAGGGTGCCCGGTAAGGCACCACGGCCCGAAATTCGGGCGTGACATAGTGGTATCGTGAGCGCTTAATCTCTGAAAGTGTCTACGCACCGTGTCTAGTAGAGTCTTGATTATCGGTGTGTTGTGCACCACATCTATAATCGTGAGGCTATAGGACATTTAGGATTGGTTTCCATTCTTCTCATTACGAGATCGTGCCTTAGAGCCGTGTTGTAAGTTGGACCCCTCTGACGTATCTCGTTTTTACCAGTTATGCCTCCGCGCAAGGCAACCAGAGCCCAGAAGGGCAAGGCAGCCGAGGGAGCTGCTAGTGAGATACAGAGGAGTACGAGGGCGCAGGCCCGGTCTGTACCTGAGATAGTACTTCAGACGGCGAGTTTGGCGACACCGCCAAAGACCAAAGAGAGTTTAGAGTCGCAGAGGCTGCCGAGACTACTGCACCGAGCCTCCAGGCCCCACACCGGAGCGGATGAGATGGGGTACAAGGAGATGGCGAGCCATCGCCGTGGTCGTGGCCGAGATATGAGGATAGCCGGACGCAGCAGTTGGGCCCCAGAGCACCCGTAGTTCACCCCGAGCGCATAGCTTTGAGACTACGGGATTTTCTCGAGGTGTAACCTCCGCAGTTTTATGGGTCGAGGCACGAGGATGATCCGCAGGAGTTCATCCGACGATTCTGCGATCATGAGAGTGATCAAGGCCGGAGACCGAGTCGGTGGTCCTAGGTTCGCATCGGCTGCGTGATACCGCATGATCGATCGGTTTGATTCGTGAGCTCTCCCGGGAGAGAATGCACTTCCACCGCTTGGGACGAGTTTTGGGGCCTTCCCGGCACATTTCTTGCCTCCACAGATGGCGAGGGCTCGGCCGGCGATTTTTGATGTTGAGGCGTAACCCGCGTCTGATTCGAGTACAACGTGGAGTTCGACTCGTTGTCTTGTATGTTCCCGCATTAGTAGCTAGTATGGAGGATAGGTGCATCGCCACGCCACGGGCTAGATGATTATATGGCCGAGTCTTGTGCGGGTGTTTCTCTTCACCGGGCATGGACATTGCCCGCACGCAGCTCATGCACCAGGATGTGAGGCACGGAGAGGTCGACGGAATGACCGGGATCGGCGAAGAGGCCGTGACGGCAGGTCCTGGTGACTTTCGAGGCGGACCGCCAAGAAGAGCTAGTTATGTACCCCACCAAGATGAGTGGTCCTCCACCGCCTTCGTGAGCAGGTCGGGCTCCGGGTTCAGATTTTCGGGAGAGCAGGGGTGTAAACCAGATGAAGCCACCCCTACCGCGTTGTGACCATGGGGGTAGACTCCATTTTGGAGAGTGTAGTGCTAAATGGGAGTTTGTTTTGCATGCGGCCAGCAGGCCATTTGTGAGGAATCGTCCACCAAGGGAAGCACGGATGTTACGACTCACCTTCGTGATCGATGGCTGGTTCATCGCTTCATTATATACTGCAGGCGGGCCTATGATTAGAGAGAGCTGTAGATCTGTATATCCCTAACCCTCTAGAGTTTTGTATGTATTGATGTTGTTGATGTGTTTAGTGTTATGTTTGGATAGCTGTGTGCTAAAATGTGATTTAGAAACCTGGTTAGTGAAAAGGGTAAGTCCCTGGGTAGTGTGAAATGGAAGTGGTAGCTTTCATGACCTGTATAGGTAAGATTGTTCCGGATCGGGGAACAAGAGCTTGATGCGTTAGTAGGTCGGGTTGGGGCCATGTTGCGGGCCAACCCGCGACCTGTTTCGTGGTAGGGTCAGCTCTGGGTGGTCCCGCCAGGTGGTAGGGTCACGCGGGTGCTAGGCCCAAGTTTTGGTAACCATCGTATGAGTTCGTGGATATGTTCGACCAGAAGCAGATCGTGAAGGCCGGGAAGGGCCTTAAGGAAGATTGAGGCTAGTAGATGACCAAGTTTGGAGGTGGTGACTCCAAAGTTTTGGAAACTGAAGCGATGACTGGAGTATGGTGCATATACTAGAAGAGTTCAAGTGTTCGAGAAGGGCACGACGAGTAAGGAAGGAAGAGAACGTGTGTTATGTTTATGGCCATGTGTGGCAGTGGAAACTTGTTAGAAGAACTTCATCTTTATCCGCCTTGAGAAGGAACATTCGGGACGAATGTTTCTAAGGAGGGGAGAATGTTATACCCCGTATTTCCAGAGTATGTAAGTGAGTGTGTACGTATTATAATTTGAGCCTTAAAGTAGGCTAGTTTCGAAATTTGTACACAAGTGCCGAAAGGAGTCGTTTTTCGACGAAACGTTTCCACAGCTTTCGTAGGGGAATTTCCGGCTATGTCATTTTTAATTTTTGCGGATTTTTCCGAGAGACGAAACATTTTGGACCAACAAGAGGGCGACACTTGGCACCCTCTCATTGGTGAGAGTGTTGGGCGGTTTGGACGATTTGGGTGAGTGGGAGTAGGTAGGATATTTTGTGTTGTTTGGTGTGGTAGATGGATAAGGTGTACTTGGGTGAATCTTGGCCTTACACTTGTGTAGCACTTGGCTTAATCTTGGCCATTGGTTGGCCATTGGTTGGCCTATAAATACCACCCTAAGTTGAAGACTTCTTCATCCAAAAATATTTCCTAAGTGTTTAAGCCTTCCTCCCCTCTCTTGTGGTGTTCTCGTCCTAGTCTCCCTCCCCCCCTTTGCCGAGAGCCCCTCCCCCCTTGTGAAGGCCTTGTTGGCCGAGAGTAACCCCCTCCCCCCTAGCCTAGTTGTCTCGTATAAATACCCCTTGTTGTGGTATAGAAATACTCTCCTAGTATTGTTATAATGTCCAAATACCTTGGCCCAAATACCTTGTAGTATTCCCAAGGTTACACTTATACAAGCCCAGAAAATACCGTTATATTTTCCCTCAGTCACTAAAACGAAACCCTAAGGAAATCTTCACCCGTTGTTGAAGTTGTAAGTAGAAGTTGGTTAGAACTTCTAAGGGTAGTTTGGAGCGGGTTGGAGCGCACGGAGTTGGAGCTAAACCTTGCTCAGGAGCGACTTTAAACTAGGATAATTTTGGGCTTATCGAGGTAAATATCTTGTCCCCCTATTGTAATTGGAAATTACATAAGTGTTGAATATATAGTTGTTGTATACTATATATAGAACTGAACTTAGTATTGTGGCAATGTATTTTGACTTTAGCCTGAAGAATGAAGAATTGAACAAAGAATCACATGTATGATAATAAAGAGAAGAATCGAATCGTAATTACCTAGGCGTATTACATTAGACTTATGGAGCATTACTGTGTAGGAGAATTGTACGCGGCCGGGTAGCCGTTTTAACCCCCCCCCCGGGTTGTCTTGGGAGCCGACCGCGATAAAGGAGGAGATTTACGCTGTTGCGGGGTGCCGAATTTTCTGTAGATTATGGAACGTTGAGATCTAGATGTTAATAAGCGCCTTGTGGCCTTATAGGTTGAAGTACTACGTGTGGAGTGATCCACTTGGCTTAAGGAGTAGCCGGCGGTTTGAGGTACTTGAGCGCTTTTGCTATTAGTCGACAATCGTCGCGAGGTATGTGAACCTCTTCCTATCTCTTCTAGCATGATATGTGTGTAACTATGTAGTACGCAGACGCGTACGTGTTTAATGTATTTGATTGGTTTGAAACATAAAGTGTTATAACGGCTTTATGGGAAGTTGGTTATAACAGCTTTATGTAGGTAAGAAAATACTTTGTGGTTTTAAAAGGTAACTGGTGTGAATTATAACTGGCTTGTTATAATAAAGAAACTTGATGTATTTCAAAAGATTTATAAATCGTTTTGAAGGAGAGTAACACTTGGTTTTAAAGGTTTTAAAAAGAGTTATACTAGCTTTATGGGGAGTTAGGTATAATGTCTTAAGAGAGGTAAAGAAAATGGTTTACTGATGTTAGAAGTTAAGAGACTTGATCTTATAAGATAAGAGACTTAACTTATTTGTTTTAATGTGGATGTTTGTGTGAAACCTCATTCGTGAGTAATGAGTACTTGGTTTTATTTAAAGGGATAATGTTTTACTGATTTCGGAAATCAGAATGTGTATCGACTGCACCACGCGTTAATAATAAAGGAAAATGTATTGAATAATGATGTATCGTATTAAAAACCAAAGAAAACCTCCATCCGCATAGAAACTAAGATGAGACAAAATGATATTACATTTTCTAGATCATGGTCATTGTAATAAGAATGTTGTAAACAAGAATAACCTACTCTCACGTAAGACATATATTACTCAATTGTTCTAAAAAGGAATTAAGTGATTAAGTTTATGAACTATGAAACCATTTGAAAATGAGAAGCTTGAGTAATTGAAACTAGGCAAACCGAACTTAGGAAAAGAATGTTGTTACTTGATTTTGAAAAGGAATGTGGGTTGGTCATTCTAATACTACTGTATCGGGTGACTTTTATAAAAGTAATGGATCTCTTTAAAAGAATTTAACGCACGTAGTACTTTAGGTTAAAACCCGGATTTTGTCATAAAATGAAAGTACTTTGAGTTGTGTATAACTTGCCTATGCTTGTTGTTGTGAAACTTGCCTACGCTTGTTGTTGTGAAACTTGCCTATGCTTGTTGTGATAGCCTTTGTTGTGCAAAGCGTTGTATTTCGCGTTACCGCGTCTCGATGGAGGTCGGTTGGTTGAGAACTTACTCGACGCGTTTCAGCGACGGAGAAATTCCGCACGCGTTCTCGCTGATAGTATTATTGTTGTTAATCGCTTTGGACATACCGACACGGCGCGTAGCCGCACGTATGCTTCCATTTTGCCCGAGGTCTTGTGGTTAATCGCTTTGGATATATCGACACGATGCGTAGCGCACGCATGTTTCATTTTGATTATCGCCTTGTGATTTCCTTTTGGACATACCGACACGATGCGTAGCGCGGGTATCGCCCATTTGGAATGCTGTCTATTGTTTCCCTTTCGACATACCGACACGCGTAGCGCACGGGTATCGCCCATTTGGAATGTTGTCTTATTGTTTCCCTTTGGACATATCGACACGATGCGTAGCGCGGGTATGCTTCCATTTGGATTGTCTTGTTGTTATCATATCATAGACCGGCATGAGGAAGGTATTCCACGCATGATTGATGTGGCGTGAGACCACGACTTGATATAATCGTTATATGTTGTGTCGTAGTTTGGCTATCATACATGTCTCGCTTGTATAGATGTTATGATTTCATTCTGATATTATGCAGTTTCACATACTTGGTACTGTTGTGCCGACTTCGCCCGAGTGGCATGCCGCAGTTAGCAGGTACATCGGCCGTGGATCCCCGCCTAGGATCTCATTTCGTAGCGTTGAAAGCTCCGCCCTTGAGGCTTATCTTTGGTATGTTTCCACGAGTTGTAGGTTCTTGTACATTCGTGGTATGGCGGGCCTGTCCCGCCATAGTTCCGTAAATCTTAGAGGTGCAGTAATTGTAAGTGTGGTTTGTAAAAAGGATAAATGTTCGGGTTTTTATGTATATATAAGGCAAATGTTTGGTTGCTTTGTTTATTTATTATGTCTCTCATTTCATGTTTAAAGTTTTATTTCCGCTGGTTTTCTCTGATGTTGTATCACTAGGGTGCCCGGGGTAAGGCACTAAATACGCCCGACTGGGTGTGACATTTTTAAAACTCAATTCACATACTCTTTAAAATCATGTCATCAATACTTTTAGAAAACAAGTCCACAACTTGAAAAATAAAGTTTCATAATCCTTAGAAGACAACCAAAGTTCATAGTCTTAAAACCTTATAACGTACCTTCTTTACAGTCCACTTACTTATACTTATAAACAAATATACAAAGTTCCATACACTTCCAAAACCAAGTAACTTATTCTCTTAAAACCATATAACATCCACTTTTAAAATCGATCCCCTTTTCACATATAAATTCAAGTCATTTTTGAACGTAAAATCCACTTACTTACTTTAAATAAATCAAGACACATAGCCTTTAAATCAAATCTCATAACTTCCTAACCGTTCTTACCAACGTCTCCCATAAGACCTAGTAAGGACTTAGGACAATTTAAACATACTCTTAACTTAGATTCAACAATGTAAATACTTCTTAACTTCTAAGAGTAGAAGGAATCTTGAAATACTATCACATAGAGATTTCATACGTAGGATCATGCCAAAGAAAGAAGAGGTTCACATACCTCGCGACGATTAACGACAATTAGCAAAACGCTCCAAAGTACTTCAACCTAAAATGGCCACAATACGTCCATAGCCTTGAAAATCAAATTTTTTTTGGAGGTCTGCTGGTCTCTGGCGCACCGCCGCCGGCGAGCTCAAGGCGGCGCAATGGCGGATTCCAAAATACTGAGAATTGAGGCTCGGGATTGGTTGCAAAATGTAGCTAAGATCAATACGAACACAACGGTATACGCCTTAGCCCTCAACTGTACCAGAATCGATCGGAATCTTCCAACTTCCGATCGAAGAAAATGTTTTGGCCGACCACGATGGGTTGAATTGGAGGTCGTGGGTGGTGCCAATATGTCGGCCTTTCCACCCTGAATATTTCTACACTAGCCACGACCGACTTCTACCGTGGTGGTCGGAAAATGCTCGTCGACGACCTAGGGTTTCGACGAAAATCGATCCGTCGACGCGATTTTGAGCAGAATCGAGGGTCCTGGTTTACATGGAAATGACAGCAAGGAGATGGTGGTTCTGATGGTATACTCCACTCCCGTCGATTGCACCTCAGTTGGTCGGAAAATCAGAAAAGCCGAACGGGGAAGATGGATGAACGATGACGAAACCGATGCGAAGCTGGCGATTCCGGGAGAATCGACGGTGGCGGTTGGTATGGACGTGACGGGCTCGATGAGACGAAGTGTCACGACCCGAAACTGGGCCCGTGACTGGTGCCTTACCCCGAGCACCCTAGTGACACAACATCAGAGTAATCAGCGGAACATAAAACGATACAAGACATATTATGAAATATGAAACAATAATATGAGAAGAACTTGCCTTTCGGCATATATATAAATGACAACTTTAAACATGAACGCTTTAATCCTTTTACAAACCCCGCCACAACGATTACATGCAGACCTCTAAGAATGATACGACAACAAGGCGGGACGGGGCCCCGCCAAACCCCGAATGTAAACACTTACTACGACAGGGACTATACGTGATAAGCCTCGAGAAACGGAGCTTCCCAAACGCTGAATCGCGTGACCACGAGAGCTAGGATCAACGATCGGTGTACCTCAACTGCGGCATGAACGCGGCCCGGGCGAGGTCGATAACAAAAATTTAGTATGTGAAACTAAAATATAAATATCAGAAATGAAATCATAGTAGTCTATACAAAGCGGAGACATGTATGATAACCAAACTACGCTTTACCATAACTAGCAAATATATCAAGTCGTGACTCACGCCTCAAGTCATCACAAAGAACATAACAGTGGGTCTCACGCCACAACATCAATCGTGCGTGGGACACATTCTCACCGCCATAGCTTTATGATATAAAAGCACCAAGGAACACATATGAACACCGGTCCCACCTGCCATAATAACACCGCACGGGGTAAGCACGAAGGCATAGCCGACTACTAACACCTACGTACCAACAAGGTCATGAATCAGATCATGAGATCTGTCTGCATCACATGATCAAAGCCGCCACTTGCCCGCAGAGATCTAATGTGCGTCTAGTCTCCGAACTTCCCGCACTCGCGATAGGCCAATCTCATCGCCCGCATGAGGTATTCCCGCGTCGGTAGCTACTCCCAAGATCGCCCCGACTTCAAGGCCCGCATGGCCACAAGGACCGCATGACCACAAGGGCCGCGTCTCAACTCGAACTCTCGCAGTTCGCGCCCCGGACTGCAGAGGTATCTCGAATCATAGGTCCATCGACCCGCTGAAGCCTACCCGCGTCGGAGGGCGCTTAACCGGGAATCATCACAAGAGATGAATGCCACAATACTATCATAACGACGGATAGTTAATAAGCACAATCAAGAAACCCCTTTACACAAACATCACAAGATACTAACACACGTAGCATTCTAACACGTTTACTTATCAAAGCAACAAGAAAGTATTACAAGGCTATCACAAACCAATACAATCAAGTTGTTCACACAAGGTACTTTCTACTATATGTCAATAAGTTCGGGGTTTTATCCCCAAAGTACTTCATACATTAACTCTTTTAAAAGATGCGTTACTTTCACAATGTCACATAATACCCGTAGTATAAAAATAGAGTGATCATCTTTTTAAAGTAAATCAATTACTTCTCTTTGTAAAATCAAGTAGCAACATTCCTTTCCAATGTTTAAGTTTGCCTAATTTCCAATGTTCAAGTTTCTCATTTTTTTTAGAAAGGATTCGTAGTTCATAGTCTTATTCATTTAAGAATATAATTCTCCTTTAAACTATCTGAGAAACATAAGCCTTATATGTGAGTAGGATATCTTCTTTATAACAATCTTATTACAAAGACCATGATCTAGAAATATCATTTTGTCTCATCTTAGCTTCTATGCAGATGGAAGTTTCTCTTGGTTTTAATAATACTTAATTACTCAAAACATTTCCTTTTATTAACGCCGATGGTTTGTCGATACACATTCTGATTTCCGAAATCAGTAAAACATTCTTAAGCCGTTATACCTAACTTCCCATAAAGCTAGTATAACTCTTAAGTTTTCAAAAACCAAATATTGCTACTTCTTTCAAAATGATTCAAAAATCTTTTGAAATACTTCAAGTTCTTTATTAACATATAACAAGCCAGTTATAGTTCAAATCAGTTACCTTTTAAAAACCACAAGTATTTTCTTAACAACATAAAGCTGTTATAACCAACTTCCCATAAAGCCGTTATAACACTTTATGTTTTAAACCAATCAAATACATTTAGCACATGACGCTCACCGCACTACATAGTTCACACATATCATGCTAGAAGAGATGGGAAGAGGTTCACATACCGCGACGAGCATCGACTAATAGCAAAACGCCCAAGTCTTCCAAACGCCGCTACTCCTAAGCCAAGTAGATCGCGCCACACGTAGTACTTCAACCTATAAGGCCACAAGGCGACATTAACATCTAGATCTTATCGCAGAACATTCTACGTAAAATTCAAAGACCTCCCCGCAACGGCGAAATCTCCTCCTCTATCGAGGCCGCTACCAAGCCAACGGGGTTATACATCTAACCCTAACGGTACAATTCTACTCCACTACACTACTACACAAGTCTACTGTAATACACATGTAATTACTGATTCGTATTCTTTAATTTCGGCTTAAGTCGCAAGACATTGCCGATAACTACGCTCAATACTATATATAGTATACTTCAACTATAATATCTAACAACATGCAATTTCCAATTACAATAGGGACAAGATATTTACCTCGATAAGCCCATAATTATCCTAGCTTAAAGTCGATCCCGGCAATCGCTTAGCTCCAACTCAGCGCCCAACCCGCTCTAAACCACCCTTAGAAGTTCTAACCAACTTCTACACGATCTAAGCGACTATGGAGATTTTCCTAGGGTTTCGGTTTTGGAGTGACGGAAGTATAATAGTATTTCGGGTTTTTCAGATAGGTATAACCTTAGAATACACAAGGTATATGGCTAAGGTAATTTGGGCATTATAACAATACTTTGAGAGTATTTCTATCAAGAGGAGGGTATTTATACGAAACGACTAGCAGTGGGGTACCCCACGGCCACACTACTAGGAGGGGGGGCACTACTCTCGGCTAGCACCCCTAGAGGGGGGGGTGCTCTCGGCCACTAGGGGGGGAGGCCCTTGGCCGAACTCAACACAAGGGAGGGAGGAGGATTTAACACTTAGAATTATTTTTGGAATGGATGAAGAAGTTCATCAAAGGGATGGGTATTTATAGCACAAGCCTTGGCCAACCAATGGCCAAGATCAATCCATGTGTTAGGCAAGTGTAGGACTAGGATCAAGCCAAGTGCACCCTATCTCTACTCCACAAAACATGGCACAAAACAAGGCACAAAACAAGGCACAAAACAAGGCCAAGAAAGCTAGCCAAAACGTCCCACTTTCGGCCAAGCAAACCGCCCAAGGTGTTCCAATGAGAGGGTGCCAAGTGGCGCTCTCTTGTTGGTCCAAAATGTTACGTCTCTCGGAAAAATCCGCAAAAATTAAAAATGGCATAGTCGGAAATTCCCCTACGAAAGCTGTGAAAACGTTTCGTCGAAAAACGACTCTAATCGGGTGTTGTGAACAAATAAATTTCGGCCAAGCCTAAATCACAAGTTCAAATTTTCTACGTACGTCCTTACGTACATACTCTGGAAATACGGGGTATAACATTCTCCCCTCCTTAGAAACATTCGTCCCGAATGTTCCTTCTAAGTCTCTAAACAAGCGCGCGCCAAGATAGTCTTCACTACTATACTTACGAACCGCCCCGCCACATCCGCCACGAAACACTGCGCACATAAAAACTTACATCCAAGTCCACGAGGAATCACCTCTATCATCACCACAAACACCTCTCTCCGGGTCTAAAATATACTTCCTTCAGCACCTTCTCCTTACAAAAGAAATGATCACATCTATGCTCGCCATACATGCTCGCTTCTTCCGATACCACTTTTGTCACTTTGCCGCGAGGTTCTAGTGTCACCCGTGACCCAACAATTGGTGCCGACTACATGTGATCCCCGAGGTCGCCAGACACTCGAACTCTTACCACATTACGTCACGGCTTGATTCCAAGACTCGGTTACTATCTCTAACGTGGTCATCATTAACGGGAACACTACGGATGGATCTTCGATACTTTCCGATCCTAACAATACGAAAGATCGGACGCACGCCTCCTAAGTCGGACGGCAAATGCTAATATATAGGCAACCCGCCTATTCCTCACATGAACTCAAAAGGCCCAAAATAACTCGCCACGCTTTCGCGGTTTTCCAAAACTCGTCCCACCCTAACCGGGTGGTACCTTCAAGACCGACCAACTGAACTCCTAAGCGTCGCCGATTATCCGCGACGATACCTCCGAGCTGCCGAACTTCTTCTAGACAAGCTTCACTATCCACATCTCTGGAACAAGCTCGAACTAATCGTTCGAACCTTGCCAACATCGAACCAATCGACCAAGAACTTACACTTCCGCCCTACAAGGCTTAATAAGGCGACATCCGAACACCGAAATGGTAGCTTAAACACTCTCCACCGAGACAACAATCTTCACAACTACCCCGAAATACACACACTGCCCGGGGCGAATGCGATTCAGAGACTCACCCGAAGTTCTTAACCCCGCTGGTAAAACTTCGAAAAACGAAAATAGCCACAACCCGGGCTTCATTGCACGACATAAGGTGAAGGTAGGCACCTCGTGCGACCTTACAACCTTCGTTATAACATCTCGCATAACCCTCTGCCGAGAAAACGGTCCCGAACGAAGAACACGATGGGCTGCCCCCATCGACCCGACCACCGGTCGAACGTATCCACGAACTCGTACGCTGGTTAACTAAACTCGGGCCTAACACCTCGTGACCTACCACAAGGCGACCACCACAAACCGACCCCACCACCAAACAGGCGCGGTTGACCCGCAACGTGGCCTCAACCCGACCCGCAACGCGCACCATACTAGCTCCCGAACGGAACAATCTCACTAATCACGTTACGAAAACCTAGCGGTCTTCTTAGCTCAACTACCCTCTTTCATTCCACACTACTCGGGGACTAATCCCACAAGCATAACTCACGTGCACTATGCACTCCTATAAGGTCAAACATAAACAATACATCTTTTACTCGAGATGGCCTTACCTCTAAGGTCTCTACGTATACAACTCTAAGGCTCACACCTTCTCTATCCCCCAAAATCTTACTCGGTTAACCCACCATGATTTCTAATCACAACTAACACACTGCTATCAGAACATAGCACTTAAGGTATACTCACCTTATCACATAAACAAAACTCTGAGGGTTAAAGATATATCTATATCTCTTTGCCACTCCTTAGTCGTTCTAATCAAACACGCTTCGTAGGCGCATAGCTAAGGAAGATGACAACTACCCACCGATTCTGAAGGCTGAGTCCTCCTACCAGGACACTCTCGACATCAGACCCTGACGGTCATAGGTACAACAAGTACCAACTAAAAGAAGACATTCCCCGAGATGACTTCGCCACATCGCTGTGAACACCGAGAAAAAGCAATCGGCATGGCCGAACCTTCGTGTGATCGGAACCTAAGCTCGAGCTCGACCAACTCCTGCATACCCCGAGCGCCCCGAACCACGCGAGGACCTTTTGACCGTGGATGCGCATAACCTAATTGGGTGAGGCGACTCGCCGAAAGTTACCAAAGGACTTGCCGCTCGCCCTCTTCTCGCCCTGGTTAACCCGTCGATTGCCACGCTTTCGGCTCACGCGCATAAGCCCGACCACGGCCATGCTCAAGCCCAATCAAGGACTACTTGCGCAACCTTCTCGTTGATAGTCATCAAGACTCGCGGTACATCGGTATACTCTCTGGTAGTCAAATCCATAGTTAGTAACAGGGTTGTCTCTTTGCAATCCATATTCTCTGTTCTCGGTCGTGGAACTGAAGGTTCAAATATCATGGCGATGAGAACTAGCGCCGCCGCAAAACTCACTGGGCTAGTGACGCCGCAGAACTCCCGAATGAAGCACTACCCTAGGTAATGATTGGGCTGTGCCCTCGCCACCCTCTCGAACTCTACTCGCAGCCTCCTGGCCGCTTTGCCCTCCCGGCCGGGTTGCCTCACGCGAGGCATAACGATAAGGAAATAATTTCGAGAGGTCCAACTTACAACACACTCTAAGGCACGATCTCGAGTGAGAAGAATAGAAACCAATCCTAAATACCCTATAGCCTCCGGTTATTGGTGTGGTGCACAACACACCGATAATCAAGACTGGAATCGATGCGTAGACACTTTCCGAGGATTAATCGCTCGATACCACTTTTGTCACTTTGTCGCGAGCCTTGCTCGACGACCCAACAAATGGTGGGAGCGCTGCGTCCACGAGTTTTTGGACTTCTCGGGGCGTGCCATACGGAGCCACGGTTACGGTCTGTTCGTGGTAGAGGCTCCGGCCTTTATACGCCGGCCAGAAGGAGGTCGCATAACAGTGCAGAGTATGTGAAACTAAAATATAAATCGTGAAATGAAATCATAGTAGTCTATACAAAGCGGAGACATGTATGATAACCAAACTACGATTTTACCATAACTAAGCGATATATCAAGTCGTGGACTCACGCCTCAAGTCATCACAAAAGAACATAATAAAGGGGTCTCACGCCCACAACATCAATCGTGCTGGGACACATTCTCACCGCCAGCTTTATGATATAAAAGCACCAAGGAACACATATGAACACCGTGTCCCACTGTGCCATAATAACACCGCACGGTAAGTACGAAGGCATAGCCGACTACTAACACCAGTACCAACAAGGTCAGCGAATCAGATTACGAGATCTGTCTGCATCACACATGATCAAAGCCGCCACTTGCGCGCAGATCTAATGTCGCGCGTCTAGTCTGGAACTTCCCGCACTCGCGATAGGCCAATCTCATCGGCCGCATGAGGTATTCCCGCATCGAGGGTAGCTACTCCGGCAAGATCGCCCCGACTCGGCCCGCACGGGCCACGCGACCGCATGACCACAAGGGCCGATCACAACACGGAACTCTCAGCTTCGCGATAGGCCGGGACTGCGTGAGGTATCTCGAATCATAGTCCATCGACCGCCGAGTCTACCCGCGTCGGAGGGCAGCTTTAACCGGAATCATCACAAGAGATGAATGCCACAATACTATCATAACGAGATAGTTAATAAGCACAATCAAGGAAACCCTTTACACAAACATCACAAGATACTAACACACGTAGCATTCTAACACGTTTACTTATCAAAGCAACAAGAAAGTATTACAAGGCTATCACAAACCAATACAATCAAGTTGTTCACACAAGGTACTTTCTACTATATGTCAATAAGTTCGGGGTTTTATCCCCAAAGTACTTCATACATTAACTCTTTTAAAAAGGTACGTTACTTTCACAATGTCACATAATACCCGTAGTATAAAAATAGAGTGATCATCTTTTTTAAAGTAAATCAATTACTTCTCTTTGTAAAATCAAGTAGCAACATTCCTTTCCAATGTTTAAGTTTGCCTAATTTCCAATGTTCAAGTTTCTCATTTTTTTTGAAAGGATTCGTAGTTCATAGTCTTATTCATTTAAGAATATAATTCTCCTTTAAACTATCTGAGAAACATAAGCCTTATATGTGAGTAGGATATCTTCTTTATAACAATCTTATTACAAAGACGTGATCTAGGAAATATCATTTTGTCTCATCTTAGCTTCTATGCAGATGGAAGTTTCTACTGGTTTTAATAATACTTAATTACTCAAAACATTTCCTTTTATTAACGTTGCAGTGGTTTGTCGATACACATTCTGATTTCCAAAATCAGTAAAACATTCTTAAGCCGTTATACCTAACTTCCCATAAAGCTAGTATAACTCTTAAGTTTTCAAAAACCAAAAAGTGCTACTTCTATCAAAATGATTCAAAAATCTTTAGAAATACTTCAAGTTCTTTATTAACATATAACAAGCCGCTTATAGTTCAAATCGATTACCTTTTAAAACCACAAGTATTTTCTTAACAACATAAAGTCATTATAACCAACTTCCCATAAAGCCGTTATAACACTTTATGTTTTAAACCAATCAAATACATTTAGCACATGCACGTCACCGCACTACATAGTTCACACATATCATGCTAGAAGAGATAGGAAGAGGTTCACATACCTCGCGACGAGTATCGACTAATAGCAAAACGCTCCAAGTACTTCCAAACGTCGGCTACTCCTTAAGCCAAGTAGATCGCGCCACACGTAGTACTTCAACCTATAAGGCCACAAGGCGCTTATTAACATCTAGATCTTATCGTAGAACATTCTACGTAAAATTCGCAAAGACCTCCCCGCAACAACAGAAATCTCCTCCTCTATCGAGGCCTGGCCACCAAGCCAACGGGGTTATACATCTAACCCTAACGGTACAATTCTACTCCACTACTACTACACAAGTCTCTGTAATACACCTATGTAATTACAGCTGATTCTTCTTTAATTTGGGCTTAAGTCGCAAGACATTGCCGATAACTACGTTCAATACTATATATAGTATACTTCAACTATAATATCTAACAACATGCAATTTCCAATTACAATAGGGGGACAAGATATTTACCTCGATAAGCCCATAATTATCCTAGCTTAAAGTCGATCCTGGGCAATCGTTTAGCTCAACTCAGGCGCTCAACCCGCTCTAAACCACCCTTAGAAGTTCTAACCAACTTCTACACGATCTAACCGACTATGGAGATTTTCCTAGGGTTTCGGTTTTGTGACTGACGGGAAGGATAAGAGTATTTCTGGGTTTTTCGTATAGGTATAACCTTAGAATACACAAGGTATATGGCTAAGGTAATTTGGGCATTATAACAATACTTTTGAGAGTATTTCTATCAAGAGGAGGGTATTTATACGAAAACGACTAGCAGTGGTACCCCACGCCACACTACTAGGAGTGGGCACTACTCTCGGCTAGCACCCCTGGGGGTGCTCTCGCCACTGTGGGAGGCCCTGGCCGAACTCAACACCTGAGGAGGAGGATTTAACACTTAGAATTATTTTTGGAATGGATGAAGAAGTTCATCAAAGGGACGGGTATTTATAAGACAAGCCTTGGCCAACCAATGGCCAAGATCAATCCATGTGTTAGGCAAGTGTAGGACTAGGATCAAGCCAAGTGCACCCTATCTCTACTCCACAAACATGGCACAAAACAAGGCACAAAACAAGGCACAAAACAAGGCCAAGAAAGCTAGCCAAAACGTCCCACTTTCGCCAAGCAAACCGCCCGAGGTGTTCCAATGAGAGGGTGCCATGGCGCTCTCTTGTTGGTCCAAAATGTTACGTCTCTCGGAAAAATCCGCAAAAATTAAAAATGGCATAGTCGGAAATTCCCTACGAAAGCTGTGAAAATGTTTCATCAAAAACGACTTAATCGGTGTTGTGAACAAATAAATTTCGCCAAGCCTAAATCACAAGTTCAAATTTTCACGCACGCCCCACGCACATACTGGAAATACGGGTATAACACGAAGCTTTTGGTATATGTCTCGCTTGATTCACGTTTGGCGGAAATGGCGTTTTCCAACACTGCTCATCGAACAACACCGCTCATGGACGGTTTTCACCGCTCATACTGCTTTGGTATTTTTTTGTTCTGCGTTGCCTTCCCAAACTCCCCAACATATACAAAATTTCTCGGGTGGTCCCACGTGACCAAATTTCGAAATTAAATTCCAAAATTCCGATAAATTCTAAAAGTCCCAAATACCGAATTCGAGAATTAAATTCAACTAATAAACCTTTTTCCTTTACAAGGTTCGGAGAAATTTTCAGAATCTTTCATTCCTTCTAAAATTCAATTCCCAAATTCTTACGTACGTTCTTATCTCAACTGTCGGAAATACGGGGTGTAACAGCTTGAGCTTGTCTGTAATAGCCTGGTTATGCGATATATTGTTATTGTGGTCACATGGACATGTCTACACCGATTCGACTGGGGGCATGTGGCGTACGCGGCAGGTTGATTACGGATATATTGTTATTGTGGTCACGTGGACATGTCTACACCGATGCAGACCCGGGGCATGTGGTCATGCGCGGGTTGATCACCCAAGATATTGTTGTTGATGTTATACGGGCATGTCTACACCGATGCAGGGCGTGGCCATGCAAAGATTGTCATTATTGCATCATGGACACGTCTACACCGATGCGCACTCGTACGCGCCATGATGCGAACATGATTGGTGTTGTGGGCGTGAGACCCGTAGTTATATTTGAATGATGACTTTGAGGCGAGTCCTCGACTTGATCGCTTTTATGTTGCATCGTATTTTGGTCATCATACGTCTCGCTTTATATAGATCGTTATGATTTAACTACTGATTTTCGGGCCACATACTTGGTACTTGTACCGACCTCCTTCGGGGCCGTTCATGCCTCGTAGAAGTACATCGTTGTCGATCCTCGCTTTTAGGATCACCTTTCAGCAGATTGAAGCTCCGTTCCTTCTGAGGCTTATCTTTGGTATGTGTTCCCCGAGTTGTAGGTTCTTGTACATTCGGGGTATGGCGGGCCCCCGTCCGTCATAGTTGTTGTAAATCTTAGAGGTGCTGTAGTAATGCTGAAGTGTGGTTGTAAAAAGGATTAAACTGTTGGTTTGTATATATGCAGAAGGCAACCCGCTTGGCTGGCCTGCTTATTTATCATGTCTCTTGTTTCATATTTATATTTTATGTTCGCTGATTTTCTCGATGAATAGCTACTGGGTGCCCGCAAGGCACGATCCACGCCCCGCCGGTCGTGACAAAAGTGGTATCGTGAGCGATTAATCCTGAAAGTGTCTGCATCGTGTCAGTAGTAGTCTTGATTATCGTGTTGTGCACCACATCTATAATCGTGAGGTTGCAGGACATTTAAGATTGGTTTCCATTCTTCTCATTACGAGATCGTGCCTTAGAGTCTGTGTGATAAGATCGACCCTCCGACATACCGCTTTTACGATTATGCCTCGCGTAAGGCAACCTAGCCCGCAGGGGCAAGGCAATCGAGGAGTTAGTGGGATCAGAGGAGTACGAGGGCGCAGCCCGCCAAGACTGAGACAAGATTCGACGGCGAAGTTTCGACGCCGCCAAAGACCAAAGAGTTTAGAGCGCAGCCGTGGGCTGCTGAGACTACAATACTGAGCCTTCATCCCACGGCCCAGGCAGAGAGATGGGTTACAAGGAGATGGCCATCGCCGTGGTCGTGGCCGATATGAGGATAATTGGGCCGACGCAGCCGATAGAGCGCCAGCCGTTCACCCTAGATCGGATAGTTTGAGGCTACGTGACTTTCGAGATGTAACCCGCCAGTTCTACGGTCGAGGCACGAGGATGATCCGCAGGAGTTCATCCGGCAGCCATTCTGGATCATGAGTGATCAAGGCTTCGAGACCGAGTCGGTGGTCTTAGGTTCGCATCGGCCGCGTGATACCGCAATGATCGGGTTTGATTCGTGAGCCGTCGGGAGAGAATGCACTTCCACCGTTTGGGACGAAGTTTTCGGGCCTTCCCGGCACATTTCTTGCATCCACATTTGAGGGCTCGGCCGACAGATTTTTGATGTTGAGGCGTAATCCGCGCATAGTCTGAGTACAATGTGGAGATTGACTCATTGGCCCGCTATGTTCCCGCATTAGTAGCTAGTATGGAGGATCGAGTGCACCGATATATTACAGGCTTGATGATTACCTAGCAGAGTTGTTCGGTGTAGCCCTTCACCGCATGGACATTGCCCGCATGCAGGCTTATGCACTTGGGTGTGAGGAGCGGAGAAATCGACGGAATGACCGAGATCAGCAGAAGAGGGCCAGAACAGCAGGGTCCTTTGGTGACTTTCGAGGCGGACCGCCTCAGCAGCAGCCTAGTTTTGTACCTCCGCCAGCGCAGAGTGGTCCTCCACAACCTTCAGGGCATCCAGTATTCGGAGCGGTCGAGCTCCACGGGTTCAGTTTCCGCGAGAGGGGTGTTGGCGGTCGATCCACCCCTACCCTGGTCGATGTGGTAGACCGCATTTCGGGGAGTGTCGTGGTGCCAATGAAGCTTGTTATTTTTGCGGCCAGCAGGGCCATTTTGCGAGGAACTGTCCGACCAAGGGTAGCACGGATGTTACGACTCAGCCTTCGTGATCGATGGTGGTTCATCGCGCTTCACTAGCATGCGCGCAGGCGTGGCGTGATTAGGAAAGCGGTAGAGACATGTATATCCTTAACCCTCTAGAGTTTTGTATGCTTGTTATGATGATGTGTTTAGTGTTATGTTCGGATAGCTTTGTGCTAAAATGTGATTCAGAAACCTGGTTAGTGTAAAAGGGTAAGCCTGGGGATGAGAAAGTGTGAACCTTAGAATATTACAGTTGAGACCTTAGATGTAAGGCCATCTTGAGTAAAGGATTTTGCAAATGATCCTTGTCGGCACGTTATATACCTAGGGTGTATTGTGTGATAAGTCCTCGGTAGTGTGAAATGGAAGTGGTAGCTTTCATGACCAGATAGGTAAGATTGTTCGGATCGGAAACAAGAGTTTGACGCGCAGTGGGTCGGGTTGGGGCTGGCGGGCCAACCCGCGCCGTGTTGGGTTTGGGTCACCTGCAGGTGGTCCCGCCAGGTGGTAGGGTCACGAGAGTGCTAGGCCCAAGTTTAGATGACTATCGTATGAGTTCGTGGATGTGTTCGACCAAAATTGGTTCGTAAAGGCCGGGAATGGCCTTAGAGGAAAGTGGAGCTAGTAAGATGACCAAGGTGGGAGGTGGTGACTCCAAAGTTTCGGGAACTAAAGCGATGACTGAGGTGTGGTACGCACACTGGAAGAATTCAAGTGTTCGAGAAGGGTACGACGAGTAAGGAAGGAAGAGAAAGTGTGTTATTTTGTGGCCAAGTGTGGCGTTGACAACTTGTTAGAGGAACTTTATCATTATCCGTCTTGAGAAGGAACATTCGGGACGAATGTTTCTAAGGAGGGGAGAATGTTATACCCCGTATTTCCAGAGTATGTACGTGAGGACGTACGTAGAAAATTTAAGCCTTAAGTTGGCAAGGTTCGAAAATTTGGGCACAAGTGCCGAAAAGAGTCGTTTTCCGACGAAACGTTTCCACAGCTTACGTAGGGAAAATTCCGGCTATGTCATTGATAATTTTTGCGGATTTTTCCGAGAGACGAAACATTTTGGACCAACGGGAGGGTGACATGTGTCACCCTCACATCGAAGCATTAATGGACGCAAAGAGGACGATTTGGAGGTTGTGGCTAGGTAGGATATTTTGTGTAGTTGGTGTGGTAGATGGATAAGGTGCACATGGCTTAATATTGACCCTACACTTGCATGGCACTTGGCTTAATCTTGGCCATTGGTTGGCCATGTCTTGACCTATAAATACCCCTCTAAGTGATGAACTTTCTTCATCCAAAAATCTTTTTGCTAAGTGTTAAAAATCCCTCCCTCTCCCTCTTGTGCTCTCGTCCGCCACACCCCTCTCCCCTTTGTGGTAGCCTAGCCGAAACACCCCGCCCCCGCTTGGAGGCCCTCCAACCTCCCCTAGCCTAGTTGTGCTAGTCGAAATACTACCCCCTCAGGTATAGAAATACTCTCATAGTATTGTTATAATGCCCAAATACCCGCGCCCAAATACCTTGTAGTATTCCCAAAGTTACACTTATACAAAAGCCCAGACCATACTATTAGACGTCCCTCAGTCACAAAACCGAAACCCTCAGTAAAACTTCACCCGTAGTTGAAGTTATAAATAGAAGTTGCGTAGAACTTCTAAGGGTTGTTTGGAGCGGGTCGAGCGCACGAGTAGAGCTAAACCTTGCTCAAGATCGACATCACATGGATAATTTTGGGCTTATCGAGCTAAACACTCATGACCTTCTGTTGTAATTGGAAATTACATGTTATCGGAATATATAGTTAAAGTATACTATATATAGAATTGAACATAGTTGTGCGGCAATGTCTTTTGACTTAAGCACGAATAATACTTACGGCAATGTCTTGCGACTTAAGCCCAATTTAAAGAAGAGAACTGAATCAGAATTACATAGGATCGTATTACAGAGACTTGTGTAGCATTATCGTAGTAGAATTGTACACGCCCGGTTAGGCGTGTAAACCCGGTTGGCTTGTAGCGGCCTCGTTTGAGGAGGAGATTTACGCTGCGGGGGGAGGTGTCGCCGAATTTTCAGAGAATATTCTACGATGAGATCTAGATGTTAATAGGCGCCAGTGGCCTATATAGGTTGAAGTACGACGTGTGGCGTGGTCTACTGGGCTTAAGGAGTAGCCGACGGTTTGAGGTACTGGAGCATTTTGCTATTAGTCGATAATCGTCGCGAGGTATGTGAACCTCTTCCTATCGTTTTTAGCATGATATGTGTATAACTATGTAGTACGGTAGACGCATACGTGTTAAATGTACTTGATTGGTTTAAAACATAAAGTGTTATAACGCTTTATGGGAAGTTGGTTATAACAGCTTTATGTAAGTAAGAAATGCTTTGTGGTTTTTAGAAGGTGACTGATTTGACTTATAACTGACTTGATGTGTGATAATAAAGAATCTTGAAGTATTTCAAAAGGATTGAGAAACCTTTTGAAAAGAAGAGTAATACTTGGTTTTGAAAACATAAGAGTTATACTAGCTTTATGGAAGTTAGGTATAACGTCTTAAGAGAGATAAAGAGAATGGTTTATCGATTTTTAGAAGTTAAGAGACTTAATCTTAAAAGATAAGAGACTTGACTTGATATGGATGTTAGTGTAAACCTCATTCGTGAGTAATGAGTACTTGGTTTTAAAAGGAATAATGTTTTACTGATTCGGAAATCAGAATAAGTATCGAACAAACCACTGCAGCGCTAATAAAGGAAAATGTAATGACTAATGTAGTATTATTAAAACCAGTAGAAACCTCCATCTGCATAGAAACTAAGATGAGACCAAAATGATATTACATTTTCTAGATCATGGCTACTTAATAAGATTTATTATGAACAGGAATAACATACACTCATATAAGGCATATGTTTTCTCAGATTGTTTAAAAGAGAATTATATTCTTAAATGATTAAGACTATGAACTATGAAACTTTTCTAAAATAAAGAGACCTGAGTAATTGAAATTAGGCAAACCGAACTTTAGGGAAAGAATGTTGTTGAAAAGGAAAGTGTTTTGGTTTACCTAAAACGTGAGTCACACTATTTTTATACTACGGGTATCGGGTGACCTTGATAAAAGGAATGGATCTCTTTAAAAAGGAATTTAACGTACGTAGTACTTTAGGGTTAAAATCCGGACTTTGGCATAAAATGGAAGTACTTTGATTTGTGTATAACTTGTCCATGCTTGTTGTGATAGCCTTTATTGTGCAAGGGTTGATATCGTGACTTCTGAGAAAGAGTGGATCTTTTTTATAAAAGTCTAGAAGTATGGTAATTTGCTTGAGCTTGTTTGTAATAGCTTCGTTGTGCGATATATTGTTATTGTGGTCACATGGACATGTCTACACCGATGCAGACTCCGGGGCATGTGTACGCGCAGGTTGATTACCCGATATATTGTTATTGTGGTCACATGGACATGTCTACACCGGCAGCACTCCGGGCATGGTCGTGGGTGGTTGATCACCCAAAGATATTGTTGTTGATGTTACATGGGCATGTCTACACCGATGCAGACTCCGGTACGTGGCCATGCAAAGATTGTCATTATTGTTGCATCATGGACATGTCTACACCGATGCACCCGGCATGCGCCATGATGCGAACATGATTGGTGTTGTGGGCGTGAGACCCATAGTTATATTGAGTGATGACTTTGAGGCGTGAGTCCACGACTTGATCGTTTTTATGTTGCATAATCGTATTTTGGTCATCATACATGTCTCCCGCTTTATATAGATCGTTATGATTTAACTACGATTTTCGCCACATACTTGGTACATGTCAGACCGACTCTTCGGGGCCGCGTCACGCCGCAGTAAGTACATCGTCGCCGATCCCCGCTTTAGGATCACCTTTCCGTATTGGAAGCTCTTCCTTCGGAGGCTTGTCTTTTGGTATGTGTTCCCTGAGTTGTAGGTTCTTGTACATTCAGGGGTATGGCGGGGCCCTGTCCCGTCATAGTTGTTGTAAATCTTAGAGGTCTGTAGTACTGTTATGGGCAGGGTTGTAAAAAGGATTAAACTGTTAGGGTTTGTATATATGCAGAAGGCAACTGTTTTGGTTGGCCTGTTTATTTATCATGTCTCTTGTTTCATATTTATGTTTTATGTTCCGCTGATTTTCTCTGATGAATAGCTACTTGGGTGCCCGGGCAAGGCACCAGTCACGGGCCCCGGTTCGAGTCGTGACATATACGTAGAGCCCAGAAATACTACCTTATGTCCTTTTAGTCTCAAACCGAAACCCTAAGGAAAATCTTCATAGCCGGTTGAAGAATTATGTAGAAGTTGCGTAGAACTTCTAAGGGTTGTTTGGAGCGGGTTGGAGCGCCCAGAGTAGGAGCTAAACGTTGCTCAGGATCGACATTTAAACTTGGATAATTTTGGGCTTATCGAGGTAAATACTCTTGACCTCCTATTGTAATTGGGAATTACATACTGTCGTAGTATTGAAATGAATTTAAGATTCATAGAAGAGAATTAAACTGTAATAGAAGAATATTAAAGAAGAAGATTAAACTGTACTTACATAGGACTGTATTTACAGTAGACTTGTGAAGTTTGACTGCAGGGAAGTCGCTAATTTTCCGTAGAATCTTGTATCTAGATTTATTCTACCGAGTAGTCTAGACATTGATAGACTTGTATAACCGTTATAGGTTGAAGTACTGCGAGTAGCGTATTCTACTCAAAGGTTGGAAAAGGCTAGCAAGTTTACAGTACTTTGGAGCTATTTGCTAATAGTCGATAAATCATCGCGAGGTATGTGATTCTTCCTATCCTCTTGAGAATGATATTTTAAAAGTAATATATTTAGTACGGTAGACGTACGTGTGTTAACTGAACGTAGTTTTACGGCAATGTCTTTTGACTTAAGCCTGAATAATAAGAATCTTGTAGTATTTCAAGAGAATTAAGAAACCTTTTTGAAGGAAGAGTAACACTTGGTTTTAAAAGCTTAAGAGTTATACTAGATTTATGGGAAGTTAGGTATAACGACTTAAGAGAAGTAAAAAGAATGGTTTACTGATTTTAGAAGTTAAGAGGCTTGATCTTAAAAGATAAGAGACTTGACTTAATTGAATTAATGTGAATTTTGTTAATAAGTGTGAAACCTCATTCGTGAGTAATGAGTACTTGGTTTTTAAAAGGAATAATGTTTCTTCGATTTGAAATCGAATAAGTATCGAACAAACCACAATGGCGCTTAATAAAGGGAAATGTATTGACTAATAAAGTATTATGAAAACCAGAAACCTCCATCCGCATAGAAGCTAAGATGAGACAAAATGATATTACATTTCCTAGATCATGGCTGCTTTAATAAGATTGTTGTAAACAAGAATAACCTACTCACACATAAGGCTTATGTTTCTCAAATCGTTTTAAAGGAGAATTATATCATTAAGTGATTAAAACTATGAACTATGACACCTTTCGAAATGAGAAACTTGAGCATTTGAAATTAGGCAAACTTGAACGCTTTGGAAAATAATGTTGTTACTTGATTTTACAAAGGAAAGTGTTTTGGTTTACTTAAAAAGATAGTCACTCTATTTTTATACCACGGGTATTGTGTGACTTTTGTGAAAGAAACGGATTTTCTAAAGAGTTAATGTATGAAATACTTTGGGGATAAAAACCCGAACTTGTTAACATAAAGTAGAAAGTACCTTGTGTGATTAACTTGATTGTGTTGGTTTGTGATAGCCTTGTAATACTTTCTTGTCGATTTGATAAGTGAACATGTTAGGATGCTACGTGTGTTAGTGTCTTGTGATGTTTGTGTAAAGGGGTTTCTCTTGTTGTGCTTATGTTGTTTAACGATAAGCTGTTATGTTAGTATTATATCACTCACCTTGACTTGATCCGGGGTTGTCGCCTCCGACGCGGTATAGCTCAGCGATGCAGGACCATGATTCGAGACTACCTCATGCGGGTCCAGGGACCTATGCGAGCTACGAGTTCCGTGTTAGTATGCGGCCTTTATGGTCATGCGTCTATGTGGCCACGCGATCGCGAGTCGGGACGTTGCCGGGAGTAGCTACCCTCATGCGAGGAATACCTCATGTGGGCCATCGTGGCCTATGCGAGTCGCGGAAGTTCCAGACTAGACGCGCACATTAGATATCGCGCGAGTGGCGGCCTCGATCATGTGGCGGTTCAGACAGATCTCATGATACAATTTATGACCTTGTTGGTACTGGGTTTTAGTAGTCGGCTATGCCTTCGCATTACTCCCGCACGGTTTTATTATGACACGTGGGACCGTGTTCATGTGTATTCCTTGGTGCTTTTATATCATAGATCGCCGGTGAGGAAGGTATTCCACGCATGATTGATGTTGTGGCGTGAGACCCATAGTTGTATTGAGTGATGACTTTGAGGCGTGAGTCACGATGTGACATATCGCTATTTATTGTGAATTGTAGTTTGGTTATCATATATGTCTCCCGCTTTATATAGACTACTATGATTTCATTTACGATTTTCGCCACATACTTGGTACTGCCAGATCGACCTCCTTCGGGCCGCTCATGCCACGGTAGGTACACGCGATGCGCCGATCCTCGCCTTGGATCACAGCTCAGCGTTTGGGAAGCTCCGCTTTCTCGGAGGCTTATCAGTATAGTCCCTGTCATTGTAGGTACTTACATTCGTGGTGTCACGACCAACCTGCCCGTGATCGTGCCTTACCGGCACCCTAGTGATACAACATCGAGAAAATCAGCGGAAATAAAACATAAACATGAAACAAGAGATATGATAAATAAACAAAGCAACCAAAACAGCTTGCCTTCAGATATATATATATAAAAACCCAACAGTTATCCTTTTTACAAATTTCACACAACAAGCATTTACATGTGCCTCTAAGAAAGTGACAACAACTATGACGGACAGGCCCCGCCATACCCCGAATGTACAAGAACCTCTGCACTGTGGTAACATACCAAAAGATAAGCCTCAAGAAAGCGGCTTCCAACACGCCGAATCGTGATCCTAAGAGCGAGGATCCACAACCGATGTACTCTACTCATGCGATGAACGCAGCCTCAAGGAGGTCGACAACAGTACCAAGTATGTGAAATGAAAAATATCAGAAATGAAATCATAGCCTATATAAAGCAGAGACATGTATGATAACCAAACTACACTACATGAAATAAGCAAATATGTCAAGTCGTGACTCACGCCTCAAAGTCATCACTCAAATATAACTATGGGTCTCACGCCCACAATATCAATCATGCCCGTGGAATACCTTCCTCACTACCTGGCCTATGATATAATAACACCTGTGCCGTACTAACAACACTATACAACCAAACCACGGCGAGCACGGGCAAGTACGAAAGCCAACTACCGATACCAAAGTCGTGTCACGTGTTGACCGAGCAAGCACGGGGCTAACTACCGTGATACCAAGGTCAGATCACGACTTCTCCACTCAACATCCAAACCACGGCCGATATGGGCAAGCACGAAAGCCAACTACCAGATACCAAAGCCGTGTCACGAGTCGATCGGCAAGTACGAGGGCTAACTACAGATACCGCGTCAGATCACGAGACTTCGCCACTACACTGAACGGGGCAAGTGCGAAGGCTAACTACCAGATACCAAGGCCGAATCAGCCACGAGACGGGGCAAGTACGAAAGCCAACCACCAGATACCAAAGCCGAATTAGTAAAACCTCATGGAGAGCTAGTCCATGGAATAACACTATCAACAGGAGCGCACCCGTGGAATTCTCCGTCACTGCCGGTACGTCCCAGTAAGATCATAATAAATCAGCCGGCCCTCCATTGAGAGACGCGGTGGTATAGAAATACAATACTAGCACGACAAGGCTATCACACGAAAACACATGAAAGTTACACACGACTCAAGGTACTTTCATTTTATGCCAAAGTCCAGGTTTTAACCCCAAAGTACTACGAACGTTAAATTCTTTTTTAAAAGATCCATTTCTTTTACAAAGGTCACCCGATGCCCGTATTATAAAAATAGAGTGACTAACATTTTTAAGCAAACCAAAACAACTTCCATACTTTCCTTTTTAAACCAAAACACTTCTCCTTTTAAAATCAAGTTACAACATTCTTTTCCAAAGTTCAAGTTTGCCTAATTTCAACATTTCCGTGTCTTATTTTCGAAAGATTTCATCGTTCATAGTCTTAATCAATTAATAACGTAATTCTCTTTTAAAACAATTTGAGCAACATATGCCTTATGTGTGAGTAGGTTATTCTTGTTCATAATCAATCTTATTAAAGCAGCCATGATCTAGGAAATGTAATATCATTTTGTCTCATCTTAGCTTCTATGCAGATGGAGGTTTCTACTGGTTTTAATAATACTTAATTAGTCAAAACATTTTCCTTTATTAGCGCTGCAGTGGTTTGTTCGATACTTATTCTCATTTCCGAAATCAGTAAAACATTCTTCCTTTTACAAACCAAGTACTCATTTCTCACGAATGAGGTTTCACACTTTTTAACAAAATTCATATTAATTCAATTAAGTCAAGTCTCTTATCTTTTAAGAATAAGTCTCTTAACTTCTAAAATCAATAAACCATTCTTTTATCTTTCTTAAGTCGTTATACCTAACTTCCCATAAAGCTAGTATAACTCTTAAGCTTTCAAAACCAAGTATTACTCTTCTTTCGAAAACGGTTCTAATTCTTTTGAAATACTTCAAGATTCTTATTATTCAGCTTAAGTCAAAAGACATTGCCGTAAAACTACGCTCGCTTAACACACGTACGTCTACCGTACTATATACATATTCTTTTAAAATATCATGCTCAAGAGTATAGGAAGAATCACATACCTCGCGACGATTATCGACTATTAGCAAATAGCTCCAAAGTACTGTAATCCTGCTAGCCTTTTCCACTTCTTCGAGTAGAATACGCTACTCGCAGTACTTCAACCTATAATGGTCATATAAGTCTATCAACGTCTAGACTACTCTGCAGAATACTTCTAGATACGCATTCCTTTATTCTACGGAAAATTGGGCAAAGACTTCCTACCACAAACTACATAATTCTCATCAGAATACACCATGTAAGTACAGCTCTTCTTCTTTAATATTCTTCCGATGTGATTTCAATTCAATTCTCTTCTTTATGCCATCCTTATCGCCTTATACTCATTTCTATACTACTACAACATGTAATTTCCAATTACAACAGAAGGTCATGAGTGTTTACCTCGATAAGCCCAAAATTTATCCAAGTTATATGTCGATCCTGAGCAACGTTTAGCTCCTACTCCGGGTGCTCCAACCCGCTCCAAACAACCCTTAGAAGTTCTACGCAACTTCTACTTAACACTTCAACCGACTATGAAGATTTTCCTTAGGGTTTTGTTTTTGCGACGGGAGGGAAGTATAATAGTATTTCTGGGCTTTTAGTATAGGTGTAACCTTGGAATACTACAAGGTATTTGGGCCAAGGTATTTTGGAATAGTAACAATACTTGGAGAGTATTTTTCTACCAAGAGGGAGTATTTTCGAGAACAACTAGGTGTGGGGTTCGGCCGAGGCTTTCTGTGGGAGGGGTGATTTGGACGAGAGCTTTGAGAGGGAGGAGAGGATTTTTGCCTTGGATTTTCACAAGTGTGGATGAAGAAATGTCTTGCATTAGAGGGTATTTATAGGCCAATCAATGGCCAAGATGAAGCCAAGTGGGGCAGTGGAGGCGAGGATTTGGACACGTGTGTGGGTCCCACCTTATCAATCTACCACACAAAATATCCTACCAACTCCTTGACAAAATGGAAGGCAAAACGTGCCATTGAATCGCCCATGGGTCCGCTAACTTGAGGGTGACAAGTGTCGCCTCTCGTTGGTCCAAAATATTTCGCCTCTCTAAAAATCCGCAAAAATTATTAATGACATAGCCGAATTTTCCCTTCGCAGTTTAGAAAGACGTTTAGTCGGAAACGATTCTTTTCGCTAGTTGTGCACAAATTTCGCCACTTTGCCTGCTTAAGGCTTTAAACTTTTATACGTACGCCCTCACGTACATACTCTGGAAAATACGGGGTATAACATTCTCCCCTCCTTAGAAACATTCGTCCCGAATGTTCCTTCTAAGTCTCAAAACAAACAGGCGCCAGTATAGTCTTCACTGCTATACTTACGAAAACAATCATGCCACACCTGGCCACAATACAACACGCGCAAAAACTTACATCCAAGTCCACGAGAAATCACCTCTAGCATTACAAAAGCTTCCACCCACGGTCTAAAAGATATTCCCTTCGCACCTTTACTTCACAAAGTAATGATTGTTTCTATTCTCTCAGCACATGTTCACTTCTTTCCTTACTCGTCGTACTCTTCTCGAACACTTGAACTCTTTCTAGTATACGGACCATACTTCAGTCATTACTTTAGTTCCCAAAATTTCTGGAGTCACTACCTCCAAACTTGGTCATTTTACTAGCCTCGATCTCCTTTAAGGCCATTCCCGGCCTTCACGATCCGCTTCTGGTCGAACATATCCACGAACTCATACGATGGTCATCTAAACTCGGGCCTAGCACCCTCGTGACCCTACCACCTGGCGGGAATACCTCGAACTGACCCCACCTCAAACCGGGCTGCGGGTTGACCCGCGAATGGTCCTCAACCCGACCCACAATCGCGCCAACTCTTGTTCCCTGATTCGGAACAATCTCACTAATTAAGTCCTGAAAGCTACCACTTTCATGTTACACCACCCATGGAATTATCCCACAATACATTTGCACTCCGATAAAGGTCAACATAAACATAAATATTTTACTCAAGACGGCCTTACATCTAAGGTCTCAACGTGTAATATTCTAAGGTTCATACCTCCTCTGTCCCCATACTTATCCTTTCAACTAACCATGTCTCTAAACCACAATATACACAACACTATCTGTACAAAGTACTCAACATAATATCATCGTATCACGCATGCTAATCTCTAGAGGGTTAAGGATATACCTGAAAAATAGGCGGTTCAAAGGACCGCTAAAACTGGGAACTTCTACCGCGACCTCTGCCGTGGCCTGCCGGTGTATGAGCATCCTGCCTAGCTATGGAAGGTGAAGAACCCGCAACTGATCTCGTAGTCTGTGCTATCCCACCGCTACCTACTGTCGGACAGTCTCGCCAAATGGCCCCGTTGGTAAGCATAACAATCTCCCAAATTAGTACGACACTCTCCCTTATGAATTTTTCCACAACGGCCACACTGAGACAAGGGTGGCCTCATCCGGCGAGCACTCCTACTCCCGAGAATTGAAACAGGAGCCCGACCGGCTCGAATATCCCGGCGTCCCGAAGGTTGTGGAGGACCACTGCATCGGGCGGAGGTACATAACTAGCTTCTGGCCGAGGCGGTCCGCCTCGAAAGTCACCAAAGGACCTGCTGCTCGCCCTCTTCGCCGATCTCGGCCATTCCGCCGACCTCTCGCCTCACACCTAAGTGCATAAGCTGCATGCGGCAATGTCCATGCCCGTGAAGAGCTACACCGAACAAGCTCGCCAAGTCGCCATCGACCGGTGACGTAGCGGTGCACTCGCCTCCATGTCGGCTACTAATGCGGGACGCATCGAGCTAATGAGTCAAACTCCACATTGTACTCCCGAACCGCACGCGCTCGCCTCAACACCAAAACTGGCCGCCCGAGCCCTCTCATGCGGAGGCAAGAAATGCCTCTGAGAACTCGTTCCATACCGCTGGAAGTGCATGCTCTCCCCGGGACAGCTCCCACGAATCAAACCAGTCGACTGCAGTATCACGCAGCTGATGTGAACCCAAGACCACTGACTCGGTCTCCGAAGCCTTGATCACTCATAATCGGCCAGAATCGTTTGATGAATTCTCGCGATCATCCTCGTGCCTCGATCCATAAAACAACGGCGGGTCGCAACTCGAAAGTCCCGCATCTCAAACTATCCGCTCTCGGGTGAATTACGGTACTCTGATCGAATCGCCGATCCACTTATCCTCGTGCCTTGCCACTATCACGCCAATAATCGGGCCATCTCTTTTTAACCCATCTCCTCTGCTCCATGCCGTGGTGGAGGCTCGTGTATCAGGTCTCAGCAGCCATCCGCTGCTCTAAACTCGTTGAAAGTGGCGTCGCAAAACTTCGCCGTCTGGAAGCAAGTTATACCGTATTTCGCAGTATGTACGTGGGGACGTACGTAGAAAAGTTTGAACTTTAAGTAGGCATGCACGAAAATATTATGTGCACAACACCCGATTAGAATCGTTTTCGGCGAAACGCGTTTACAAAACTTGCGAAGGGAAAATTACGCTATGTCATTTTTAATTTTTGCGGATTTTTAGAGACGAAATATTTTGGACCAACGAGAGGCGACACTTGTCACCTCAAGTTGGTGGAGTGTGGACGACAACTTGGACGAAATGGAGTCAATAGTTGGTAGGATATTTGTGAGGATTTGTGGAGTAGGACTAGGGGGCACTTGGGCAAATCTTGGCCCTCCACTTGCCCCCACTTGGCTAGATCTTGGCCATTGAACTCCCTATAAATACCCCCCCCCTTTGTGAAGCTTTCTTCATCCACTCCTCACTTCCTTAAGTCTTGAAAACCCTCCCCATTTCGTGAGGCCCGGCCGAGAGTTGTCACCCCCTTCTAGTGGTGCTAAGCTGGGTACCCCTTGCCTAGTTGTTCTCATAAAATACACCCTCTTGGTAGAAAATATTCTCCAAAGTATTGTTACTATACCAAAATACCTTAGTCAGTATACCTTGTAGTATTCCAAAGTTACCTCTATCGTAGAGCAGGAAATACTACCTTATGTCCTTTTTGTCTCAAACCAAACCCTAAGAAAAATCTTCATAGTCGGTTGAAGTGTTAAGAAAGTGTAGAACTTCTAAGGGTTGCTTGGAGCAGGTTGGAGCACCCGGAGTAGGAGCTAAACGTTGCTCAGGATCGACATTTATACTTGGATAATTTTGGGCTTACCGAGGTAAATACTCTTGACCTTCTGTTGTAATTGGAAATTACCTACTGTAGTAGTATAGAAATGAATATAAGATTCATAGAAGAGAATTGAACTGTAATAGAAGGATATTACAGAAAAGACTTGAACTGAAATCGCATCAGTAGAATATTAATGTAGAAGTTGATAGGCTTATATAACCGTTATAGGTTGAAAGTTCTGCAAGTAGCATGTTCTACTTGAAGGTGGACAAGGCTAGCCGGGTTTGTTATACCCCGTATTTCCAGAGTATGTACGTGTGGGCGTACGTAGAGAAGTTTGAGCCTTAAGTTAGGCAAGATTCGAAATTTGTACACAACCCCCGTAAAGAATCGTTTTTCGACGAAACGTTTTACAGAACTTGCGAAGGGAAAATTCCGGCTATGTCATTTTTAATTTTTGCGGATTTTTCCGAGCGTCGGAACATTTTTGGACCAACGAGAGGGTGACACTTGTCACCCTCAAGTGGCGGTTTGAAGTGGACGAAAGGGGGACGTCTTCCTCCCTTGTTTTGTGCCTTATTTTGGCCTTGTTTTGTGCCTTGTTTTGTGCCATGTTTGGTGGAGTAGGGCTAGGGTGCACTTGGCTTGATCTTGGCCTTACACTTGCCTTGCACTTGGCTCCATCTTGGCCATTGGTTGGCCCTTGGCTTCCTTATAAATACCCCCCTTAGTGATGAACTTCTTCATCCACTCCTCACTTTGTCTAAGTCTTGAAATCCCTCCCTCTTGTGGCTCTCGTCCAAACACTAGCCCCCCTCCCTTTCGTGTAAGGTTTTGGCCGAGAGGGTACCCTCCCCCTTGGTAGTGTTCTAGCCGAGGGGTACCCCCCCTTGCCTAGTTGTTTCGAGAAATGTACCCCCCCCCCCCTTTGTGGTATTGAAATACTTCTTCAAGTATTGTTATAATGCCCAAAATACCTTAGCCTTATACCTTGTAGTATTCCAAAGTTACCTCTATACGTAGGGCCCAGAAATACTACATTTTGTCCTTTTAGTCTCAAACCGAAACCCTAAGGAAATCTTCATAGCGAGTTGAAGTATATAGAAGAAGTTGTGTAGAACTTCTAAGGGTTGTTTGGAGCGGGTTGGAGCGCACGGAGTAGGAGCTAAACCTTGCTCAGGATCGACATTATAACTTGGATAATTTTGGGCTTATCGAGGTAAATATTCTTGTCCCCTTGTTGTAATTGGAAATTACATGTTGTAGGATTATATAGTTGAAGTATACTATATATAGAATGAACATAGCTTTGCGCAATGTCTTTTGACTTAAGCTGAATAAAGAAGAGAACTGAATCGTAATTACATAGATCAGACATGAGACTTGTGTGGTATTCGTGTAGTAGAATTGTATACGTCCGGTTAGGCGTATAACCCCTTGGTTGGCTTGGCCGGCCTCGATAGAGGAGATTTACGATTGCGGGGAGTCTTGCCGAATTTTACGTAGAATATGGAACCGTGCGTTTAGAAGTTAATAGACGTTTATGGCCTATATAGGTGGAAGTACTACGAGTAGCGTATTCTACTTGAAGAGTGGAAAAGGCTAGTCGGGTTACTGATCGTGGAGCGCTTTTGCTTATCGTCGATAATCGTCGCGAGGTATGTGAACCTCTTCCTATCCTCGCTAGCGTGATGTTTTGTAAACTATGTATGCGGTAGACGCATACGTGCTAAATGAGTTGGTTGGTTCAAAACATAGGGTGTTATAATAGCTTTATGGGAAGTTAGTTATAACGACTCTATGTGGGTAAAAGAATGGTTTATTGATTGTAGAAGTTAAGAGACTTGATCTTGTAAGATAAGAGACTTAACTTATTTGACTTGTTATATAACATTTTGTTAAAAATGTTGTGAAACCTCATTCGCGAGTAATGAGTACTTGGTTTTAAAAAGAATAATGTTTTACTGATTTCGGAAATGAAAATAAGTGTCGAACAAACCACAGCAGCACTAATAAAGGAAAATGTATTGACGAATGGCTAATTGTTATTAAAACCAGTAGAAACCTCCATCTGCATAGAAGCTAAGATAAGACAAAATTGTATTACATTTTCTAGATCATGGCTGCTGTAACAAGATTGTTATAAACAAGAATAAACGACTCACACACAAGACATATATTACTCAATGGTTTTAAAAGAGATTAAGACTATGAGTTATGAAACCTTTCTAAAATGAGAAACTTGAGCATTTGAAATTAGGCAAACTTGAACGTTTGGAAAATAATGTTGTTACTTGATTTTACAAAGGGAAGTATTTTGGTTTACTTAAAAAGATAGTTACTCTGTTTTGATACTACGGGTATCATGTGACTTGTTGTGAAGGAAATGGATCTTTTAAAGAGTTAAAATGCGTAGTACCTTGGGGTTAAAATCGGGTTGTGTTATAATAAGAAGAATGTCCAAAAGTATGTTGAACTTGCCTATGCTTGTGGTGATAGCCTTTGTTGTGCAAGTGTTGTATTTACGTACCGCCGCTCTCGCCGAGGGGCTATCCGTTGATTGATGGACATACTGACACGATGGGTGGCCCACGGGTATGCTTCCAATATATCGATCCTACGACATACCGACACGGGTGGCCCACGTATGCTTCCATTAGGAGTGTGATCTTGTTATTAGCTATGGACAGACTGACACGATGGGTGGCCCACGGGTATGCTTCCATTAGGAGTGTTATCTTGTTATGTGCTTTGGACATACTGACACGATGGGTGGCCCACGAGTATGCTTCCATTTCGATTGCTATCTGGATATTTCCTTTGGACATACTGACACGATGGGTGGCCCAGGTATGTTTCCATTGGATGGTTCCATGGCCATGCTTATACCGAGGTGAGACTTTGCCGGCACGCGTCGCAGCGTTAAATTCGTTATATTTGAGTGATGACTTGAGGCGTGAGCCACGACTTGACATGATCGCTTTTATATTGTGAATCGTAGTTTTGTTATCATACATGTCTCTGCTTTTTATATAGACTATTATGATTTCATTTACTGATTTTTCGCCACATACTTGGTACTGTTGTCTTGACCTCTGGGCTGCGTTCATGCCGCAGTAGAGTACATCGCTGTCGATCCTCGCTCTTTGGATCATCGTTCGTTGGGAAGCTCCGTTTCTCGAGGCTTATCTTTGGTATGTTATCACGAGTTGTAGGTCCTTGTACATTCGTGGTATGGCGGCCCTGTCCTCATGTTGTATAAAACTCTTAGAGGTGCAGTAGTAATCTTGTTGTGGTTTGTAAAAGGGATTAAACTGTTCGTTTTGAAAGACTTGTATATATATATTTTATTGGAAGGTGACCGTTTGGTTGGCCTGTTTTATGATCATATATCTTGTTTCATGTTTAAGTTTTATTTCCGCTGATTTACTCTGATGTTGTATCACTAGGGTGCCCGGGGTAAGGCACCAGTCACGGGCCCCGAAACGGGTCGTGACAAAAGTAGTATCAGAGCAGTTAATCCTCGGAAAGTGTCTACAGACAATGTCTAGTAGAGTCTTGATTATCGGTGTGTTATGCACCACATCTACAATCAGGAGGCTATAGGACATTTAGGATTGGTTTCCATTCTTCTCATTCTGAGATCGTGCCTTAGAGCGGTGTTATAAGTTGGACCACTCTGACGTATTTCATTTTACCAGTTATGCCTCCGCACAAGGCAACCAGAGCCGAGTAAGGCGTGAGGGAGCTGCTAGTGAGATCTGAGAGTGCGAGCGCGAGCGGCCAAGACTGAGATTGTGCTTGGACGGCGAGTTTTGCGGCGCCGCGGTTTCAAAGAGTTTAGAACGCAGCAGTGGCTGCTGAGACCACAAGACTGAGCCTCAGTCCCACACGAAGCGAGAGGAGATGGGTTACAAAGAGATGCCCGCCATCGCCGTGATCGTGGCATATGAGGATAGCCGACGCAGCAGTTCGAAAGCACCGGTTCACCCAGATCGGATAGTTTGAGGCTACGGGACTTTACGAGTTGTAGCCCGCGAGTTTTATGGGTCGAGGCACGAGGATGATCCGCAGGAGTTCATCCGGCGATACGGTCATGAGAGTGATCAAGGCTTGGAGACCGAGTCGGTGGTCTGGTTCGCATCGGCTGCGTGATACCATGATCGTTTGATTCGCGAGCTGTCCCGGAGAGCATGCGCTCAGCAGTATGGGACGAGTTCTCGAGGCATTCTCACTCACTTCTTGCCTCCGCAGATGAGGAGGGCACGCCGACAAATTTATGATCTTTGAGGCAGAGGCGTGCGGTCGAGTACAACGTGGAGTTTGACTCGTTGGCTCGGTATGTCCCGCTTTGGTGGCAACCATGGAGGATAGAGTGCACCGCTACATCACCGGCTAGATGATTACTTGACAGAGGCTTGTTGGTGTAGCTCTTCACCGCATGGACATTTCCGCACGCAGCTCGTGCGCCAGGATGTGAGGCACGGAGAGGTCGACGAATGACTGGATCAGCGAGAGGGCGGGACAGCAGGTCTTTTGGCGACTTTCGAGGCGGACCTCAGAAGCTAGTTATGTACCCCCAAGATGAGTGGTCCTCCACCGTCTTCGGAGCGGTCGTGGCTCGAGGTTCAGATTTTCGGAGAAGGGTGTTAGCGGTGAAGCCACCCCTACCTCGTTGTGACCGTTGTGGTAGGCTCCATTTTGGGGAGTGTCGTGCTAATTTGGGAGTTTGTTTTACATGCGGCCAACAGGGCCATTTTGCGAGAAATTGTCCGACCAGAGGTAGAGCGGATGTAGAGACTCGGCCTTCAGGATCTATGGATGGTTCATCACCTTCTACGATTGCGCCTGCGGCAGATGTGCCTATGATTAGAGTGAAGCGGTGGATACAGGTATATCCTTAACCCTTTAGAGTTTTGGTATGCTTGTTATGATGATCTTATTATTGTGTACTATGTACGAATAGCGTTGTGTTATTTGTGAGTTAGAAAACATGGTTAGTTGGAAGGATAAGTATGGGGGCATGGTAGGTGTGAACCTTAGAATATTTCACGATTGAGACCTTAGAGGTAAGGTCGTCTTGAGTAAAAGATTTATTTTATGTTTGACCTTTATCAGTGCGTAGTTTACGTGGGAGATATTTGTGTAATAAGTCCATGGGTTGTGTAAAATGAAAGTGGTGGCTTTCATGATGAATTAGTAAGATTATTCCGTACGAAGCAAGAGTTGGCGCGACGGAGGTCGGGTTGAGCGCGACGCAGTCAACTCGTAGTCCGGTTTAGTGGGAAGTCTTAGGTGGTCCCGCCAGATGGTAGGGTCACGAGGTGCTAGGCCCGATTTAGGTGACCATCATATGAGTTCGTGGATATGTTCGACCAAGTCGTTCGTGAAGGCCGAATGGCCTTAGGAGATCGCGCTAGTAAGATGACCAAGTTTGGAGGTGGTGACTCGAGGTTTTGGGAACCGGCGACGATGGCGGAAGTGTGGTACGTATACTAGAAGAGTTCAAGTGTTCGAGAAGGAACTTCTTCGTTATCTGTCTTGAGAAGGAACATTCGGGACGAATGTTTCTAAGGAGGGGAGAATGTTATACCCCGTATTTCCAGAGTATGTACGTGTGGGCGTACGTAGAGAAGTTTGAGCCTTAAGTTAGGCAAGATTCGAAATTTGTACACAACCCCCGTAAAGAATCGTTTTTCGACGAAACGTTTTACAGAACTTGCGAAGGGAAAATTCCGGCTATGTCATTTTTAATTTTTGCGTATTTTTCCGAGCGTCGGAACATTTTTGGACCAACGAGAGGTGACACTTGTCACCCTCAGTGGCGGTTGAAGTGACGAAAGGGGACGTCTTCCTCCCTTGTTTGTGCCTTATTTTGTCCTTGTTTTGTGCCTTGTTTTGTGCCATGTTTGGTGGAGTAGGGCTAGGTGCACTTGGCTTGATCTTGGCCTTACACTTGCCTTGCACTTGGCTCCATCTTGGCCATTGGTTGCCCAGCTTCCTATAAATACCCCTTAGTGATGAACTTCTTCATCCACTCACTTTGTCTAAGTCTTGAAATCCATCCCTCCTCTTGTGGCTCGTCAAACACTAGCCCCCTCCTTCGTGTAAGGCTTTGGCGAGGGTACTGTTACACCCGTAAGTCCGGGACATGTAAAAGAGAGCGTAAAGTGAAACAAGACTTGGAAATTAGTACGAAAGGAAGAATTGTTTTTCCGGAAAAATCTTCCGAACGTAGGAAAGGAAAAATGTTCGTTGTTGAGAATTGGATTCTCTAATTGGTTTATTTGAATAGTATTGAACTCTTAACCTTATGGAAATTTTTATTTTACGAATTTGGTCACGTGGGGCCACCGAGGAATTTTACATTTTGTGGGGCCACGAGGTTCTGAAATTTTATGGACGAATGAGAGGAGACACGTGGCACTCCCTCACGTGGTCTTGACGAAAATGCAAGGGTATAATGGTCATTTACCATCAAGGAAGATCAAGTCTTCAAAGCTTGATATTGTTGACCAGTCAACTTGTCCACTTGGCTTTTAATTAATGAACCTTCATCCTAGCCCACAAGTGTATTAATCTAAGCCCTCATTTGTAGTATATATCCTACACTAGTGCAAGACAAGTTCTATACTTAGAGAAATTTTTCAAGAAAACATTTTGCTAGCTTAGGTGCTCTTGGCCAAAGGAACTTTCAAAGACAAATTTTTGTAGTTTTGATCCATTAGCCACAGACTACAACCCAATGTCCTAAGGGTATTATAAGGTTATCTCAATAGAAAGATTTGGAAAACGCATTTTACGTTAGTGTGGCGGAAACTAAGGGAGTTCTTCAACTTTGAAGTTGGAACTTGAAGATGGGTTCTTCAGGCTTCAGGAGTGCTTGGAGCGATTGGAACCTAAGGAAAGAGCTAAGAATTGCTAAGGCGCGAGTTTGAATCTTGGAAATTTTAAGGGCTTGGAAAGGTATAATCTTGTCGTTTTAGTAATTAAGTTTACTTATCATTGTAGCTATGGATTTTAGCAAGCATGAGTTATATTTATGAAGTTGGATTAGTGTATTGGCTATTGGAACCATAATCCGAAAACTAGCATGTTTAGCCTTAAGATTATATTTCAAGTTGATTATTAGTTTAAGTTGTCGCATGTTGAATAAAGAAGGAAATTGTAGTTGTTGAAGTTGTTTATGACTAAATAACATGTTGACCTAAGAACTTGGAATTTGGAAAAGGATTGGAAAAGACTTTGAATTGTTAGTATGTAGTGGCCGAGAATGGCTTGGAGTTTTTAACTATTTGGTATGAATTGTGGGGCGGAATTTTACACGTATTGTAAGGCGTTTAATCCCCTTTGTTTGGTTGTTGTTTGGAGCCTTAAATGTGGCGTGTTGGTTATTGTATTCGACCTTGAAAAAGGTGGCAAAGTGAGTAGAAACAAAGGAAGTGATGCCTGATTTTCCGTAGAATTAGCGACCATATACTTAGTATTATTCTACGTTGAGACTAGAAGTTGATAGTCTTGTTGTGACCATTATAGGTTGACACTTCACGCACGCGTATTCGGCTTAGCTTATGGATTTAGCAGAAAAGGTATGTGAACTATCTCCTTCTAGCATGATTTAAGATAAAGAAAGTAAGTTCTACTCGCCGAATGATCCATTCCTTGGTTGTATTTGGATTGCCTAAAATAGAATTCTCTATGTACTCATGATTGTATTTGATGTTTAAATTGTAAGTTGTATAATCCATTTCCTTAGTGAAGTTGGGATTCTTAAAAGTGAAAGTATTTTACTTAAAGTACATGGAGTCTTGAAAAAGAAGTGGTTTCCAAACCTTTTTGGCTAGTGCCTTAGTTCCAAAACCTAAGGGTTGTTGTAATGACTTTAGGGGAGTTAAATGAGTGATTTACTTAATTGTTTTAAGAGAGGAGAAGTGACATGATTTAAAAGAAGTAACTTGTTTTAAAGGTGTGAGTTACTTGAGGTTTAAAAGGTAGAAGAAACTTGTTTTCTAAATGTTAAGAGACTTGAAGTATTTTGAAAGTTAAGAACTTGATTTGTAAGTATGTGATACTTGGTTTTAAAAGTATAAGTCTCTTGGTTATAAAAGGAATGAAATTGTCTAAAAACCATAAAGGGTTATAACGGCTTTATGGAAGGTTTAGAAAGTTGTCTATTTTGATTAAAGGGCATAAGTTGCCTAGATTGTGAAAATTTGAAGTTACTTGATTTCAAGGCTTGAAATGAGTTTTCTAAACGTGTAGTAACTTACTTTGAAAAATAGACATGCCTTGATACTACGGGTGTTAGTATCTTGGGGGTTTACATAAAAAGGAGTCTTTTGAAAAGAATGTACGTACGTAGTACTTTGGCCTGTTTAATTGAGAATTTTTCTATGTGTGCCTTGATAAGTACGTTGGCTTGTTTAGTTGAGAATTGCCTATGTGTGCTGGAAATAGCCGGTTGTGTGCCATTGGTATATCAGTCGTTTTGGGGTCATTCCCCGGGTTTGTGGCATTTGGATATTCCGTGGATTTGCTACCCACGATGCGAGGAATACCTCATGCGGGTCCGTAAGGACTTATGCGGGTGAAATAGTCCCATGTGGGCGGGTCCAGCCTATGCGAGGAATACCTCATGCGAGTCCGTAAGGGCTTATGCGGGTGAAATAGTCCCATGCGAGGAATACCTCACGCGGTCCACGCGGCTACGCGGTGAAATAGTCCCGAGTAGGATGGTTAAATGATATCTGGGCGGATGGTCCGTTTGATCATGAGCTTCTATTTTATATTGTAAGGATACTCATTTTACTCATTGTTAGTAAGGCACAATGTGTTGTAATTTGATTATCATATATGTCCCGGATTTGTTTGTGTTACCCTATGGTCATGCTTTTACGATGTGGGATGCAGGGCATGAGACCACGTGGTATTTAGGACACGGGGACTTGGTGTTCATGTATCCTTATTGGTGTTATTACATCAATTTCAGATGCGGTGAGGAAGGATTCCACTTCGCATTGATATTATGGGCGTGAGACCCGTAATTATATTTGATAGTGACTTTGAAGTCTGCGTCCACGACTTGATATGATTGCTTATGTTATGTCTTGTAGGTTGGCTATCATACATGTCTCTGTTTTGTTTAGGCGTTATGATTTTATTACGCATTACATCGCCACACTTGGTACATTCTTCGTCGACCTCCTTCGGCCCGAGAGGCTGCGTCACGCCTGAGTATAGGTGCGTTGTTTGGTGATCGCGAGTAGGATCTGCTCGGGGTTTTGGATAGCTCCTCTGTCCGGAGTTTATCTTTTGGTATATATCCTTGATAAATGCTTTATGCAGTTTGGGTGCGCGGGGCCTTGTCGTCATATTCGATTTAACTCCAGAGTGCTGTATTCATATGTGGGATTGGACTCGTATGCGGTGTAGTGTCTTTTGTTTATGTATATATGGCAGCCTCGGCTTTGCCCTTGCACGCACGTTGGTTTTAAGAAAAAAAGTGAGGTGTTATTTAATTTCCATGATTTTACTTGTGTTGTTAAGGTAGAAGGGTGCCGGTAGGCACTACCATGGGCCGGTTCGGTGACAGAGTGGTATCGAGCGATCGTCCTCGGAATGTTTACGCACCGTGTCTAGTAGAGTCTTGATTATCGGTGTGGCGCCACACCCATAAGCGTGAGGCTACGGGACATTTATGAGTTGGTTTATTCTTCTCACTCAAGATCGTGCCATGAGCCGTGTTAGTAAGATAATTCCTCTCGACGTATTGTTGTATTCTGATTATGCCTCCAAGGAGGGCAACCGCCGAAGAGGCAAAGGAGTAGCGAGCTACTAGTGGACTCGAGAGAGTTGATAGGGCTTATGCCCGAGTTATACCGAATGTTGTTCGCATGATCGTGAGTTCTTCGCGCGAGTTTTGAGGCACGGCACGAGCCTCGGTTTCGATTAGGGAATACTTTAGGGTCATGAATGTTATACCGTATTTCGAGTATATGCGTAAGGGAATACGCAAAGTCTTGCCTTAAAGATAAGCCTTGAGCGTTTTTTTAGGCACAACTCACAAAGCGAATAGTTTTCCGACGAAACGTTTCCACGGCTTCGTAGGTAAATTCCGCTATGCCATTTCTAATTTTGCGGATTTTTAGAGGCGAAACATTTTGGACCAGCGGAGGGCGACACTTGGCACCCTCCAATTTGTGGACTTGAAATCGTCCATTTGGACGATTTGAAGAAGTGCACGTTTTGGTGCCTTGTTCAAAGTCAGGAGTTGGTAGGATATTTGTGTATAGTTAATCCTCACCCTACACTTGCCTTGCACTTGTCTAAATCTTGGCCATTGGTTGGCCACTTCTTGACCTATAAATACCCCTTAAGATGAAGAGTTCTTCGTCCACAAATTACTTTCCAAGTCTTGAAAATCCTCCTTCTCACTTGTTAGCCAATTCGTCCAAAGCCCTCTTCCCCTCTAGCCTAAGTGGCCTTGGCGAATACCCCTAGCCTAGCCAAAAATCTACCCCCCTTGGTAGAAAAGTTATCTTGTATTGTTATAATGCCCAAAATACCACTAGCCCAAATACCTTAGTACTTAGTAGAAGTTGTGAAGAACTTCTAAGGTTCTGAGCATACAACTTAGAGCAAAACCTTGCTCAGCGCGACTTTTCTAGGATATTATTGGGCTTACCGAGGTAATAATCCTAACCCTCTTTGAATTAGAGAATACTACTTTGTTATAGTATAAGAATAAGTATAAATACTTAGAAGTATATCACGAGAATTGAAGTATTAATCACTTAGAAGGGTTTAAAAGAGGAATAATCAAACTGACCTTACATAGATTGTTTTCATGAGACTTATATAGCTCATGGGTAGGAAGTCTGCCGATTTTACGTAGAATTATGAACCCTGTTTAGAATGACCTTGAGTAGGCTTTAATAGATATCTGTGACTATTATAGGTGACTCTCTGCGCGACATATTGACTTGGCGGGTGGTTTTCAAGAAGGTATGTGATTCTTCCTAAAGCATGATATTTTACAATATAACTACGGCAATGTCTTTGACTTAAGCTGAATAATACTTACGGCAATGCCTCACCGCTTAAGCTGAATAAAACTTCTAAGAATGCCTCACGCTTAAGCTGAATGATAAAGAAGCGAAAACATTTCAAAAGACTCTTGAATCATATTAATGTAAGAGAACTAATTGGTTTTAAAGCGAAGCTTAAGAGTTATACTAGCTTTATGGGAAGTGAGTATAACCACTTAAGTTTTATAAAAGAAACAGGTTTGCTATGTGTTTATAACGGACTTGTATTGTGAAAAGAATAAAGATGGTTTGATCAATAGACATGATATCTGCTATGTGTGTTAGTATCTTGTAACGTTAGTATAGGTGAGTATCCTTGTGTGCTTATGTTGTTTAAAGATAAGTTGTTATGTTAGTATACTATCACTCACCTCTTGAGATGATCACAGGGTTAGGCCGCCTCGATCTGGGTAGACTTCAGTGATGCAGGACCATGATTCGAGAATACCTATGCGGTCCAGGGGCCTATGCGGAGCTACGAGTTCGAGTTAGTATGCGGGTTATACCTCATGCGGTCATGTGGCCATGCGGACGAGTCGGGATGCCGAGGAGTAGCTACCCTCGATGCGGGTTTTACCTCATGCGGGCCCGTGAGTGGCCTATGCGGACTCGGGAGTCGAGATTAGGCTGCGAATGATGATGGGGCGAGTGGCCTGTTTCGATCATTCGCGGCCTAGACAAGACTCATTCTGATTACCTATTGTTGCTCTTGTTTGTGATGTGGCACTATGCGGTTTCCTGGTTGTTTCGTATATATTTGTAAACTGGTTTTAAAAATGATATGTTTCATTTAAGTACTTTCTGATTTAGCATACTTAGTACTGTTATCTCGACCTCCTTCGGGCTGCGTTCACGCAGCGGTAAGGGCAGCAGTGCTAGATCCGCATTCTTAGGATCTCTACGTTGGTGTCGGGAGCTCCATCTCTTAGGAGGCTCTACTTTTGGTATGATCTCCACTGTTGTAGATAGTTTTATCTGATCGAGGTATGGCGGCCTGTCCGCCATAGTTATATATTTCAGAGGTGCAGAGTCATGTTATGCGATGTCGGATGTAATTTGAACTATGATTATATATATATCGAAAAGGTGTTTTCTCACATAAAGCGTGTCTTACTTTATAAAGCTGTTTCATGTCTTGCTTTATATTTCGTGATTACTCGATGTATGACTACTTGGTGCCGGTAGGCACGACACGAACTGCGACGGTCGTGACAAAAGTAGTATCGAGCGATTAATCCTCGGAAAGTGTCTGACGTATCTAGTAAGTCTTGATTATCGGTGTTGTGCACCACACCAATAATCGAGAGGCTATAGGATATTTAGGATTGGTTTCCATTCTTCTCATTACGAGATCGTGCTTTAGAGGCGTGTTATAGGTTGGACCCTCTAACGTATTCCTTTCTATGTGATTATGCCTCCACGTAAGGCAACCCGCCCGAAGGGCAAAGCGAGGAGGCGCTAGAGACACCCAGAGTCACGAGGGCTCGAGCCAGTCTATACCGAGGCAGCGAGTTCTATGACGCCACTTTCAGCGAGACCACGGTACCCACACCTCTCGTCCCACACAGGGCGAGGAGTTAGTACAAGGAGATGCCCGACTTTTGGCTAAAGTTGTGGCCGTCACGAGGAGAGATTGGACGGCAATTCGGCTCCACTCGATCGCGCCGTGGTACACCCGAGGCGAGAGCTTGAGGCTACGAGACTTCTTGAGTTGTAGCCACGGAGTTTTTATGGGTCGAGGCGGGAGGATGATCGCGAGGAGTTCATCCGTCGGTCAGAGGATTTTGAGAGTGATCGGGCCGGAGACCGAGTCCGTGATCTTTAGTTCACATAAATTGCGTGATACCGCGATCGATTGGTTTGATTCATGGAGTTATCCCGGGAGAGCACGCGGCCCAGTACTGGGATGAGTTCTCGAGGCTTTCTCACTCACTTTTTGCCTCCACGGATGAGGGCGCGGGTGATAGATTTTTCTGCTGAGGCGAGAGGACGCCTTGTCGGGAGTACAATGTCGAGTTTGATTCTTTGGCTCGATATGTCCAGCATTGGTAGCATATGGAGGATAGGTGCACCGCTATGTCACGGCCAAACGACTATATGGCCGAGTCGTATGCGGGGTTTCTCCACCGTATGGACATTACCGCGTGCAGCTCACGCCCTTGGATGCGAGCGCAGAGGTCGGCGAGTGGGCGACAAAGAAGCAGGAAGGCGGACGGAGGGTCTTACGGTGGTTATCGTGGTGGGCGGCCTCGCCGATCCAGATTCGCACCACGGCCCGGCTGAGCACTCTGCACCGCCTCGCGACACGGAGTTTTGAGGCGGGCCCGGCCCAGGGCTTGAGCGTCGAGTAGCAGAGTGCGCCGTCGGGACCACCCGTGGCCGCGATGAGATCCCATTACGAAGTGTGGTACTACTTATGGATCTTGTTACGATTGTGGCGCAGGTCACTTTGCGGCCCGTCGGCCGTGGCGGTGGTAGGCCCAGCCGAGTTACGTGGCGCTTCATCATCTCCTACGATTACTCGCCGGGCGCGGTGCTCATGGGTCACAGGTCGCGGCAGGTCGTGGCTCGAGTCCCGATTCGCGTCCTCGAACCGCATTTATGCTTTGTCCAGACAGATCGGAGGCCTCGCCGATGTCGCCACGGTACCTTATCGATTCAGGTTTGATGTTTATGCCTTGATAGATCCGGTTCTACTGTCCCTATATATCCCCTGTTGCTAGTAGGATAGGGATAGAGCACGAGTCCATAGACCCTTTCGAGGTAGCTACGCTTGATGGGTGATTCGGTGGTAGCTCGGCGGGTATATAGAGCTTGTCTGTGACCATTCTGATCGTCGGACCTAGCCGACTTGATAGAGTTGGAGATGATTGACCGACGTGATCATGGGGATGGATTGGCTAGCCTCTTGCTACGCCAATGTAGGCTGCAGAGAGTAATGCAGTTCCAGTTTCTGAGGCGGTTGTTGAGTGGGAGGAGCACGGTATCGCCAGTGGTAGGTTTATTTCCTACCTCAAGGCTAGGAAGATAGGCGAGTACATCTACCATCTAGTTCGAGTGTTTGATCTCGAGGTGCGGTACCAGATTTTCGATCGCCTCGTAGTCACGAGTTCCCAGACGTGTTCCCAGATGACCTCGTATCCTCCCGAGAGGAGATTGAGTTTTGTATTGACATATTGCGATACTCGGCCTATTTCCATTCCGCCATACGTGACGGCACTGCCGAGTTGAGAGAGTGAAGGATCGGCTTAGGGATTTGCTAGAAAAGGGCCATTAGGCCCAGTGTTTCTCCCTGAGGGCGCGGTATTGTTCGTGAAGAAGAAGGGCGACGCCTGGCGCGTAATGTGTTGATTACGAGCGGTGAACAAGGTGACCATTAAGAACAGATACCCTTCCCGTGATTGATGATTTGTTCGACCAGCGAGGCGCGAGATGGTTCTCCAAGATTGATCTGCGTCGCTATCATCGAGTTCGTGTCGAGAGGTGGATGTCCCTAGATCGCATTCGGACCCGTGACGGGCATTATGAGTTCGTGGTCATGTCTTTGGGTTGACCAATGCTCGTGTATTCATGGATTTGATGAACCGAGTGTTCAAACCATTTTGGACACGTTTGTGATAGTGTTCATTGATGATATCTTGGTTTATTCTCGCTCAGAGCGAGGCATGCGAGCATTTGAGGCTTGTCTTGTGATTCTCGAGACCAGGCCAGTTATACGCCAAGTTTTCCAAATGTGAGTTTTGGTTGACTTGATGGCGTTTCTTGGGCATATTGTCGGGTGATGGCATTCGAGTGGATACGGCCAAGATCGAGGCGACAGACTTGGCCTAGACCTACTACTCGGCAGAGGTTCGATTTCGGGCCTTGCAGGATATTATCGGTTCGTGGAGAAGTTTGCTTATCTCGCACCATTGACTAGGTGACTCGAGGCGGCCAAGTTTGATGGATGATGCTTGTGGCGGGGTTTCGATTCTTTGAAAGAGAGATCGACGACCGCCCCGTTCTTACTCTTCGGAGGGTCCGGATGGTTATGTCGTGTATTGTGATGCGTCGAGCATCGGGTTGGGATGTGTGTTGATGCGGCATGGCGAGTTATAGCATATGCATCCGACAGCGTGAAGAAACACGAGGAACTACCCCACCCATGATTTGGGTCGGCGGTGATTCACGCTTTGAAGATCTGGAGGCACTATTTGTATGGGTTCACGTGGATATTTATATGCACCACAAGAGCCTCGGTATATCTTGACCAGAGGAGCCGAACTTACGACGAGACGGTGGTTAGAGTTGCTTAAGGATTACGATGTTGATATCCTATACCACGGGAAGGCGATGTTGTGGCGGATGCTCTTAGTCGTAGGTCGATGGGAGCCTATCGGATGTGCGCTAGAGAGAGGACATGGTTCGTGATTTGCATCGATTAGCGAGCCTTGGTGTCCGTTTTATTGATTCTGATAGCAGTGGGGTTAGAGTTCGTGAGGTTGCCGAGTCTTCCATCGTCGGCGAGGTGAAGAGGCAACGATTCGAGATCGGCTTTGATTCGATATCGTGTCTGACTTCTTCGTGAGGCAAGGGCCTTTGAGGTAGCACGATGGTGCTAAGGTTTGAGGGCGTATGTGTTCGGATGTTTGAGGACTTGGCAGCAGAGTTCTTGGGAAGCACACTGCGCGTTACTCTATCCATCCGAGTCGACCAAGATGTACCACGACCTTAGATGCGTATTGGTGGGATGGCGAAGAGGACGTTGCGAGTTCGTAGCTCGGTTGCGTGTTGTCGGCAGTGAAGGTAGAGCACCGAGGCACGGTGGTTTATTACAGCGATTGAGATCCCGCACGGAAGTGGGAGGTAATCAACGTGGATTTCATCACGGGATTACCTGCACTCGGAGGAGACATGATTCTATATGGGTTATCGTCGACGGTGACAAAATCAGCCCACTTTCTTCCCGTCGGACGACTTTTGGTGAGGATTATGCGGACTTTACATCAGAGATCGTCAGTTGCATGGAGTCCCTACCGATCATATCGCATGCAGGAGCCCGATTTCGGCTAACTTCGAGGTCCTTCCAGAGGGTTTAGGGGCCGCAGTGAGCACGAGTAATCGCATTTCATCCACGCATGACGGACAGCGAGCGCACCATCCGAACTCGAGGATATCTGCGAGCCCGTGTTATTGACTTTAGTGGTAGTTGGGAGGATCATTTGCCTCTAGTTGAGTTCGCATATAATAATAGCTACCACTCAAGTATTCGGATGGCGCCTTATGAGGCCTTGTATGGGAAGTGCAGATCGCCTATAGGTTGGTTCGATGTGGGCGAGGACTAGTAGGACGATTTTAGTACAAGCAGATGGATAAGGTGAAGCTTATCCGAGGCGGCTATTGACTCGAGTCGGTAAGTCGTACGCAGATCATCGTCGTCGGCATCTTGAGTTCGAGGTTCATGATTGGGTTTTCCTAAAGGTGTCACCCATGAAGGTGTGTGATGAGATTCGGGAAGAAGGAAGCTCACCCAGGTACGTTGGGCGTTTCGATTGTCCGCAGGTAGGCAAGGTTGCCTACGAGTTGATCTGTCGTCCGACACGGAGGCGGTGCATCCGGTGTTTCACGTATCTATCTTTGAGGAGATGTATCGGGGATCCATCTAGGTGCACCGATTGGCGATGTCGGTGGCGAGGGGTTATCGTATGAGGAGATTCCATAGCGATAGTCGATCGTCGAGTTAGGCGTCTGCGGACGAAGGGCGTGGCTTCCACAAAGTCTTGTGGCGGAACGAGCTTAGGAGGAGATGACGTGGAAGGCGAGGAGGACATGAGGCAGGTACCCTCACCTATTTCCCACACCTCCAGGTAATTCACTTTCCTACTTGTAAATTTTCGTTATCGTTTTTACCTAAGTGTTGCTCTGTGGCCGTGTGTGGCATTTACAACTGTTTAAGCTTCTTCGATAACTGTCTTGGGAAGGAACATTCGGGACGAATGTTTCTAAGGAGGGGAGAATGTTATACCGTATTTCGAGTATGTGCGTAAGGGAATACGAAAGTCTTGCCTTAAAGATAAGCCTTGAACGTTTTTTTTTTAGGCACAACTCACAAAACGAATAGTTTTCCGACGAAACGTTTCCACAGCTTTCGTAGGGTAAATTCCGGCTATGCCATTTCTAATTTTTGCGGATTTTTCCGAGAGACGAAACATTTTGGACCAACGGGAGGGCGACACTTGGCACCCTCCAATTTGTGGACTTGAAATCGTCCATTTGGACGATTTGAAGAAGTGTGGCACGTTTTTGGTGCCTTGTTCAAAGTCAAGGAGTTGGTAGGATATTTGTGTATAGTTAATCCTCACTACACTTGCCTTGCACTTGTCTAAATCTTGGCCATTGGTTGGCCACTTCTTGACCTATAAATACCTTAAGATGAAGAGTTCTTCATCCACAAATTACTTTCCAAGTCTTGAAAATCCTCCCTTCTCCCTTGTTAGCCAATTCGTCCAAAGCCCTCTTCCCCTCTAGCCTAAGTGGCCTTGGCGAATACCCCCTAGCCAAAAAAATCTACCCCCTCCTTGGTAGAAAAGTTATCTTCTTGTATTGTTATAATGCCCAAAATACCTAGCCCAAATACCTTAGTACTTAGTAGAAGTTGTGAAGAACTTCTAAGGTTCTTGAGCATACAACTTAGAGCAAAACCTTGCTCAGCGCGACTTTTCTAGGATATTATTGGGCTTACAGAGGTAATAATCCTAACCCTCTTTTGAATTAGAGAATACTACTTGTTATAGTATAAGAATAAGTATAAATACTTAGAAGTATATCACGAGAATAGAATTGAAGTATTAATCACTTAGAAGGGTTTAAAGAGGAATAATCAAATGTATTTACATAGGTGTTTTCTGATGAACTTATATAGCTCAGGGTAGGAAGTCGCCCGATTTTACCGTAGAATTATGAACCCTGTTTAGAATGACCTTGAGTAGGCTTTAATAGATATCTGTGACTATTATAGGTGACTCTCTGCCTTGACATATTGACTTAGCGGTGGTTTTCGCTGAGAAGGTATGTGATTCTTCCTAAAGCATGATATTTTACAATATAACTACGGCAATGTCTTTGACTTAAGCCTGAATAATACTTACTGCAATGCCTCACGGCTTAAGCCTGAATAATACTTACGGCAATGCCTCACGGCTTAAGCCTGAATAATAAAGAACTGAAAAAATTTCAAAAGACTCTGAATCATATTAATGTAAGAGAACTAATTGGTTTTAAAAGAAGCTTAAGAGTTATACTAGCTTTATGGGAAGTGAGTATAACCACTTAAGTTTTATAAAAGAATCAGGTTTTCCTTTGTGTTTATATCTGACTTGTATTGTGAAAATTATTAAGATGGTTTGATCAATAGACATGATATGCTGCTATGTGTGTTAGTATCTTGTAACGTTCGTATAGGTGAGTATCCTTATTGTGCTTATGTTGTTTAAAGATAAGTTGTTATGTTAGTATACTATCACCACCTCTTGAGATGATACGGGGTTAAGCGCCTCCGATGCGGGGTAGACTCGGTGATGCAGGACCGTGATTCGAGAATACCTCATGCGGGTCCAGGGGCTATGCGCGAGCTACGAGTTCGTGTTAGTATGCGGGGTTATACCTCATGCGATGCGTGTGGCCATGCGGACGCCGAGTCGGGGCGATGCAGGAGTAGCTACCTCGATGCGGGGTTTTACCTCATGCGGGCCCACGTGAGTGGCCTATGCGGACTCGAGTCGAGTTAGGCTTGCGAGAATGATGATGAGGCGAGTGGCCTGTTTGATCATTCGCGGCCTAGACAAGACTCATTCTGATTACCTATTGTTGCTCTTGTTTGTGATGTGGCACTATATGCGGTTTCTTGGTTGTTTCGTATATATTTGTAAACTGGTTTTAAAATGATATGTTTCATTTAAGTACTTTGATTAGCATACTTAGTACTGTTTGACCTCCTTGAGGCTGCGTTCATGCGCAGGTAAGGGCAGTGCTAGATCCGCATTCTTAGGATCTCTACGTTGGTGTCGGGAGCTCCATCTCTTCCGGAGGCTCTACTTTTGGTATGATCTCCTGTTGTAGATAGTTTTATCTGATCGGTATGGCGGCCCTGTCGCCATAGTTGTATATTTCCTTAGAGTGCAGTCGTATTTATGCGATGTCGGATGTAATCTTGAACTATGATTATATATATATGCGAAAAGCGGTGTTTTCTCACATAAAGCGTGTCTTACTTTATAAAGCTGTTTCATGTCTTGCTTTATATTTCCGCTGATTACTCGATGTATGACTACTGGTGCCGGTGAGCACGATCACGGGCCGACGCGGTCGTGACAATGAAGAAGCCATTATGTTATTGACCGGATAAGCGGTGCACGATTTCATCGGCGGGGTTATTCGGCTAAATGAGCAGTGTCAGAGTAGAGGGCCGCGCGGAGATCTGCGTAAGAGGCTAGACCGGTTGGTTTCCGGTGAGTTTTGGGCGAGTGCCTCAAAGGCCGAGTGAGATGTCGCCCCAACCTACCGGTACATATCCCCGCGGCTCACGGTGGGAGATTTGACCCAAGGTATTTAGGAGCGGTCCAAGCTCCGTGGTCGAGGTCCTCGAGAGAGCAGAGGGCTTCCTCAGTCGAGGCCACCTATTCCTCAGTGTATCAGATGTGGTAAGCGTCATTCGGGGAAATGCCGTTATGGCACAGGTGTTTGTTGTATTGTGACCGTCCGGGCCATATGCTGAGGGTATGTCCTTTTAGAAAGAGCACTGGTGATGTGGCTCAGCCTATGAGGCCGGTAGTTGGTTCCCTTTCCTCCATGTGTGTTCCCGAGGCGGTGTTGAGATGTTAGCGGTAGTGGTAGAGTCGAGTGGGGTTTATAGTTAGCGGTCCTTGAACCGCAGAGATAGCGTGACTACGGGCGAGGATCGGAGGCGACATCGCACGGGGTTACAGGTATATTTTGATTCCTTTGAATCATACATGCGTTGATAGATTCAGATTTTACCCTAGCGTATATGTTTTCCCTTATTTTTCTAGAGTTGTAAAGTGATAGTACCCCAGAGGTAGGGATACCTTGATTTGTAAAGTGAAAAGTTAAGAATGTTGACAAGAATGATAAGTGAACTGAGGCTATAGTTGTGTAGAGTTCACAAGTTGTAATTACCACATGTGATGTAAGACCCGATAGGGAAGATTATGCTGATAGAAATACTTTGGCCTATGTGACGAACCTCTAGTGAATAGGCGATAGGGTAAGAAGTACCTTGAGATAAGAGTGAGATTTATTTCAGACTAAGAATGAGGAGTTAAGTGTGACGATGAGTCGGGTTATGGACTCATTTCGGTCACCGATAGTATGGAATGAGGTGATGTGAGTTAGAAATGGTCAGATTATGTGATAGGGTCAGAGGATGCAAGGCCCAAGTTTAGTTAATCGTTATGCGAGTTTGTGGGCAGCGTTCCACGGAACTAGGTCGTAAGGACCGAGAAAGAGCCTTAACGGGAATGTAAGTAACTATATGGCCAAGTTTGGGTAGTAACTCGAGGAATGGAGAAGAGAAACAAAATTTGAGATTTTGTACGTGTACTAGATGAGTTTGAAAGTGCGAGAAAGTATGACAAGTAAGGAAAGAAAGGAACCTCTAAGGATCCCGTGTTTGGGAAGACAGTAACCTTCGAGTTTTGTGAGAAGGGACCACGGACGGAAGGTCCATTATTATGTTCACGTATGTTGTGGTGGCCATGTGTGGCATCGATGGTCTTGTGCATGTTTTGATTGATAGGCATAGTATAGAGATTATGCCGGAGTTTGTAGATCTTGGCAACCGACTAAGAACATTCGGGGACGAATGTTTCTAAGGGGGGAAGAATGTTACACCCCGTAAGTCCAGGACATGTAAAAGAGAATGTACGTAAGGAAACAAGACTTGCAAATTAGTACGAAAGGAAGAATTGTTTTTCCGACGGAAAATCTCCCGAACGTCGGAAAGGAAAAATGTTCGTTGTTGAGAATTGGATTCTCCAAATGCATTATTTGAAGGGTATGGAACTCTTAACCTTATGGAAATTTTTATTTTTACGGATTTGGTCACGTGGGGCCCACCCGAGGAATTTTACATTTTTGTGGGGCCCATGAGGGTTACAAAATTTTATGGACGAATGAGAGGGCGACACGTGGCACTCCCTCATGTGGTCTTGGACGAAAATGCAAGGGGTAGAATGGTCATTTACCATCAAGGAAGATCAAGTCTTCAAAGCTTGATATTGTTGACCAAGTCAACTTGTCCACTTGGCTTTTTAATTAATGAACCTTCATCCTAGCCCACAAGTGTATTAATCTAAGCCCTCCTTTGTAGTATATATCCTACACTAGTGCAAGACAAGTTCTATACTTAGAGAAATTTTTCAAGAAAACATTTTGCTAGCTTAGGTGCTCTCGGCCAAAGGAACTTTCAAAGACAAAATTTTTGTAGTTTTGATCCATTAGCCACAAGACTCTAACCCAATGTCCCTAAGGGTATTATAAGGTTATCTCAATAGAAAGATTTCGGAAAAAACGCATTTTTACGTTAGTCGCAAGGAAACTAAGGAGTTCTTGACTTTGAAGTTGGAACTTGAAGATGGGTTCTTCATAGGCTTCTAAGGAGTGCTTGGAGCGGATTGGAACCTAAGGAAAGGAGCTAAGAATTGCTAAGGCGCGACTTTGAATCTTGGAAATTTTAAGGGCTTGGAAAGGTATAATCTTATCGTTTTAGTAATTAAGTTTACTTATCATTGTAGCTATGGATTTTAGCAAGCATGAGTTATATTTATGAAGTTGGATTAGTGTATTGGCTATTGGAACCTAATCAGAAAACTAGCATGTTTAGTCTTAAGATTATATTTCAAGTTGATTATTAGTTTAAGTTGTCGATGTTGAATAAAGAAGGAAATTGTAGTTGTTGAAGTTGTTTATGACTAAATAACATGTTGACCTAAGAACTTGGAATTTGGAAAAGGATTGGAAAAGACTTTGAATTGTTAGTATGTAGTGGCGAGAATGGCTTGGAGTTTTTAACTATTTGGTATGAATTGGGCGGAATTTTACACGTATTGTGAGGCATTTAATCCCTTTGTTTGGTTGTTGTTTGGAACCTTAAATGTGGCGTGTTGGTTATTGTATTCGACCTTGAAAAGGTGGCAAAGTGAGTAGAAACAAAGGAAGTCTGCGATTTTCCGTAGAATTAGCGACCATATACTTAGTATTATTCTACGTTGAGACTAGAAGTTGATAGTCTTGTTGTGACCATTATAGGTTGACACTTCTACGCGGCGTATTCGCAGCTTATGGATTTAGTAGAAAGGTATGTGAACTATCTCCTCTTCTAGCATGATTCCTTAAGATAAAGAAAGTAAGTTCTACTCCTCAAATGATCCATTCCTTGGTTGTATTTGGATTGCCTAAAATAGAATTCGTTCTATGTACTCCCTTGATTGTATTTGATGTTTAAATTGTAAGTTGTATAATCCATTTCCTTAGTGAAGTTGGGATTCTTAAAAGTGAAAGTATTTTACTTAAAGTACATGGAGTCTTGAAAAAGAAGTGGTTTCCAAACCTTTTTGGCTAGTGCCTTAGTTCCAAAACCTAAGGGTTGTTGTAATGACTTTAGGGGAGTTAAATGAGTGATTTACTTAATTGTTTTAAGAGAGGAGAAGTGACATGATTTAAAAGAAGTAACTTGTTTTAAAGGTGTGAGTTACTTGAGGTTTAAAAGGTAGAAGAAACTTGTTTTCTAAATGTTAAGAGACTTGAAGTATTTTGAAAGTTAAGAACTTGATTTGTAAGTATGTGATACTTGGTTTTAAAAGTATAAGTCTCTTGGTTATAAAAGGAATGAAATTGTCTAAAAACCATAAAGGGTTATAACGGCTTTATGGGAAGTTGGTTATAACGGCTTTATGGAAGGTTTAGAAAGTTGTCTATTTTGATTAAAGGGCATAAGTTGCCTAGATTGTGAAAATTTGAAGTTACTTGATTTCAAGCCTTGAAATGAGTTTTCTAAACGTGTAGTAACTTACTTTGAAAAATAGACATGCCTTGATACTACGGTGTTAGTATCTTGGGGTTTACATAAAAGAGTCTTTTGAAAAGAATGTCGTCACGTAGTACTTTGGCACATTTAATTGAGAATAATTCTATGTGATGCCTTGATTAGTACTTTGGCTTGATAAATTGAGAATTTGTCTAAGTGTGCCTTGATTAGTACTTTGGCTTGATAAAATGAGAATTATTCTATTTGTGCCTTGATAAGTACTTTGGCTTGTTAATTGAGAATTATTCTATTTGTGCCTTGATAAGTACTTTGGCTTGATTAATTGAGAATTAGTCTAAGGGTGCCTTGGTAAGTACTTTGGCTTGCTAGATGAGAATTATTCTATTTGTGCCTTGATAAGTACTTTGGCTTGTTAATTGAGAATTATTCTATTTGTGCCTTGATAAGTACTTTGGCTTGATTAATTGAGAATTAGTCTAAGGGTTCCTTGGTAAGTACTTTGGCTTGCTAATTGAGAATTATTCTATTGTGCCTTGATAAGTACTTTGGCTTGATTAATTGAGAATTAGTCTAAGGGTGCCTTGGAAAGTACTTTGGCTTGCTAAATGAGAATTATTCTATTTGTGCCTTGATAAGTACTTTGGCTTGTTAATTGAGAATTATTCTATTGTGCCTTGGAAAGTACTTTGGCTTGCTAAATGAAATTATTCTATTTGTGCCTTGATAAGTACTTTGGCTCGCTAAATGAGAATTTTTCTATGTGTGCCTTGATAAGTACGTTGGCTTGTTTAGTTGAGAATTGCCTATGTGTGCTGGAAATAGCCGGTTGTGTGCTATTGGTATATCAGTCGTTTTGGGGTCATTCCCCGGGTTTGTGGCATTTGGATATTCCGTGGATTTGCTACCCACGATGCGAGGAATACCTAACGGGTCCGTAAGACTTATGCGGGTGAAATAGTCCCGTGTGGCGGGTCCACCTATGCGAGGAATACCTCATGCGAGTCAGTAAGGGCTTATGCGGTGAAATAGTCCCATGCGAGGAATACCTCCACGCGGTCCACGCGGCTATGCGGGTGAAATAGTCCCGAGAGTAGGATGGTTAAATGATCTTTGCGCGGATGGTCCGTTTGATCCACGAGCTTCCTTTTTTATATCAAGGATACTACATTTACTCTCATTGTTAGTAAGGCACAATGTGTTGTAATTTGATTATCATATATGTCCCGGTTTGTGTTACCACATGGTCGTGCTTTTCACGATGTGGGATTAGGGCATGAGACCACGTGGTATTTAGGACACGAGGGGACTTGGTGTTCATGTATCCTTATTGGTGTTATTACATCATGGATGGCAGTGAGGAAGGATTCCACGCATGATTGATATTATGGGCGTGAGACCCATAATTATATTTAGTAGTGACTTTGAGGGCTGCGTCCACGACTTGATATGGCTTATGTGTTATGTCTTTGTAGGTTGGCTATCATACATGTCTCTGTTTTGTTTATTGTTATGATTTTATTACGATTTCTTCGTTCATATACTTGGTACATTCTTACGTCTTGACCTCCTGGAAGGCTGCGTTCATCTGCGGTATAGGTGCGTTGTTTGGTGATCGGGAGTAGGATCTGCTCGGGGTTTTGGATAGCTCCCTCTGTCGGGGAGTTTATCTTTTGGTATATATCCTTGATCTGAGCTTTATGCAGTTGGAGTGCAGCGGGGCCTTGTCCGTCATATTTGATTTAACTCCTAGTGCGTATTCCTATGTGGGATTGGACTCATGTACGGTATATTGTCTTTTGTTTATGTATATATGGCAGCCTTGTCGGCTTTGACCTTGCACGTACGTTGGTTTTAAGAAAAAAAAAGTGAGGTGTTATTTAATTTCCATGATTTTACTTGTGTTGTTAAGGTAGAAGGTGCCCGAGTAGGGCACCATCATGGGCAGGGGTTCGGGGTGTGTGATTCTCCACTCTTGGTAGTGTTCTGGCGAGGTACCCCTAGCCTAGTTGTTTGAGAAATGTACCCACTTGCTGTGGTATTGAAATACTTCTCCAAGTATTATTATAATGCCCAAAATACCTTAGCCTTATACCTTGTAGTATTCCAAAGTTACTCTATACGTAGGGCAGGAAATACTACCTTTGTCCTTTTAGTCTCAAATTGAAACCTAAGGAAATCTTCATAGCGAGTTGAAGTATATAGAAGAAGTTGTGTAGAACTTCTAAGGGTTGTTGGAGCGGGTTGGAGCGCGAGTAGGAGCTAAACCTTGCTCAGATCGACATTATAACTTGGATAATTTTGGGCTTATCGAGTAAATATTCTTGTCCTTGTTGTAATTGGAAATTACATGTTGTAGGATTATATAGTTGAAGTATATTATATATAGAACTGAACATAGCTTTGCGGCAATGTCTTTTGACTTAAGTCTGAATAAAGAAGAGAACTGATCTGTAATTACATAGATTACATTCTGATGAACTTGTGTGGTATTAGTGTAGTAGAATTGTATACGTCAGGTTAGGCGTTATAACCCCACTGGTTGGCTTGGTAGCCGGCCTCGATAGAGGAGGAGATTTACGCGGTTGCGGGGGGGGGAGGTGCTGCCGAATTTTCTGTAGAATATGGAACCGTGCGTTTAGAAGTTAATAGACGTTTGTGGCCTATATAGGTGGAAGTACTACGAGTAGCGTATTCAAATTGAAGATTGGAAAAGGCTGGCGGATTCTGATCTTGTGGAGCGTTTTGCTTATTGTCGATAATCGTCGCGAGGTATGTGAACCTCTTCCTATCCTCGCTAGCATGATGTTTTGTAAACTATGTAGACGCAGGCGATACATGTGCTAAATGAGTTGGTTGGTTCAAAACATAGGGTGTTATAATAGCTTTATGGGAAGTTAGTTATAACGACTCTATGTGGGTAAAAGAATGGTTTATTGATTGTAGAAGTTAAGAGACTTGATCTTGTAAGATAAGAGACTTAACTTATTTGACTTGTTATATAACATTTTGTTAAAAATGTTGTGAAACCTAATTCGTGATTAATGATTAATTGGTTTTAAAAAGAATAATGTTTTACTGATTTCGGAAATGAAAATAAGTGTCGAACAAACCACAAAGACACTAATAAAGGAAAATGTATTGTGAATGGCTAATTGTTATTAAAACCGAGAAACCTCCATCTGCATGAAGCTAAGATAAGACAAAATTGTATTACATTTTCTAGATCATGGTCATTTGTAACAAGATTGTTATAAACAAGAATAAGCGACTCACACAAGACATATATTACTCAATGGTTTTAAAGAGATTAAGACTATGAGTTATGAAACCTTTCTAAAATGAGAAACTTGAGCATTTGAAATTAGGCAAACTTGAGCGTTTGGAAAATAATGTTGTTACTTGATTTTACAAAGGGAAGTATTTTAGTTTACTTAAAAGATAGTTACTGGTTTTGATACTACGTATCGTGTGACTTGTTGTGAAGAAATGGATCTTTTAAAGAGTTAAAATCGTAGTACCTTGGGGTTAAAATCGGTTGTGTTATAATAAGAAGAATGTCTAAAAGTATGTTGAACTTGCCTATGCTTGTGGTGATAGCCTTTGTTGTGCAAGTGTTGTATTTACGTGCCACCGCGTCTCGCCGTTGGAGGCGGCTATACAGTTGATTGATGGACATACCGACGATGCGCCCACTGGGTATCTTCCATTATATCGATCCTACGGACATACCGACGATGGGTGGCCGCGGGTATGATTCCATTGAGTGTGATCTTGTTATTTGCTTTGGACATGCGGACACGATGGGCGCCCGCGGGTATGTTTCCATTAGGATGGTTCCATGGCCATGCTTATACCGAGTGATCTTGGGCGTGCGGCGGCCGTTATCTTGAGTTAAATTCGGTTTTATTTGAGTGATGACTTGAGGCGTGAGCGACTTGACATATCGCTTTATGTTGTGAGCGTAGTTTTGTTATCATACATGTCTCTATTTTTATATAGTTATGATTTCATTCTGATATTTTTGATTCCATACTTAATACTGTTATCTTGACCTCGCCCGCTGCGTTATCTGCCGCGGTAGAAATACATCGGTTGTTGATCCTCGCTCTTTGGATCATCGTTGGCGTTGGAAGCTCCGTTTCTCAGGAGGCTTATCTTTGGTATGTTACCACGAGTTGTAGGTCTTGTACATTCGGGGTATGGCGGCCTGTCCGTCGTGTTGTATAAAACTCTTAGAAGTGCAGTAATCTTTTTGGGGCGGGGTTTGTAAAAGGGGATTAAACTGTTCGTTTTGAAAGACTTGTATATATATATTTTATTGGAAGGTGACCGTTTGGTTGGCCTGTTTTATGATCATATATCTTGTTTCATGTTTAATGTTATACCCCGTATTTCCAGAGTATGTACGTAAGGACGTACGTAGAGAATTTGAGCCTTAAGTTAGGCAAAGGACCGAATTTTGGGCGCAGTGCGATTGAGTCGTTTTTTAAATGGCGTTTCCACGACTACGTTGGGAAAATTCCGGCTATGTCGTTTAGTATTTTTGCGATTTTCCGAGAAGCGAAATGTTTTGGACAACGGGAGGTGACACTTGTCACCCCATTTAAGCGATGTGGGTTGGTAGGTTGGTCACGGGTTGGAGGCTATTGACTCTTGTTTTGGCCTTGTTTTGTGGCTTGTTTGGTGCCATGTTTTGTGCCTTGTTTTGGAGTAGGGTTAGGTGCACTTGGCTTGATCAAGGCCATACACTTGCCTTGCGTGGCTTGATCTTGGCCGTTGGTTGGCTTTTGGTTTTCTATAAATACCCCTTAGAGATGAACTTTCATCCACTCTTCACTTGTCTAAGCCAAAACTCTCCTCCCTCTTGAGTGTTCTCGTCCTAAGCCTCCCCTCCCTGAGTGGCACTTGTGCAGAGCCTCACTCTCACGCTGTGGTCTTGGGGTAGTGCCTACCCACTAGCCTAGTTGTTTCGTATAATACCCTCATGTGGTATTGAAATACTTCTCAAGTATTGTTATAATGCCCAAAATACCTTAGCCTTTACCTTGTTGTATTCCAAAAGTTACCTCATACGTAGAGCAGGAATACTACCTTTTGTCCTTTTAGTCTCAAACGAAACCCCAAGGAAATCTTCATGGTTGGTTGAAGTATTTGAGTAGAAGTTGGTTAGAACTTCTAAGGGTTGTTTGGAGCGGATTGGGCGCAGAGTAGGAGCTAAACCTTGCTTTCGGGATCGACATTATAACTTGGATAATTTTGGGCTTGTCGAGGTAAATATTCTTGTCCACTTATTGTAATTGGAGATTACGTGTTGTGGAATATATAGTTGAAGTATACTATATGTAGATGAACTTTGTATTTGGCAATGTCTTTTGACTTAAGCTTGAAGAGTAAAGAAAAGAAGCTTGTATTTACATAGGGTGTGTGCATGTAGACTTGTGTAGTATTACTGAGTAGAATTGTACACGTCCGGTTAGACGTGTAAAACCCCCCCTGGTTGGCTTGGTGGCCGGCCTCTAGAGGAGAGATTTGTTTGTGCGGGGAGGTCTTGAATTTTCGTAGAAAATGGAACCGTGCGGTTAGAAGTTAATAGACGTTTTTGGCCTTATAGGTGGAAGTACTAAGAGTAGCGTATTACTTGAGGAGTGGAAAGGGCTATGAGTTGTAGTACTTGGAGCACTTTGCTTATTGTCGATACTGTCGCGAGGTATGTGAACCTCTTCCTATCTGTTCTAGCATGATATGTGTGTAACTATGTGGTACGGCGGTGGGCGTCTGGTTGCTAAGTGTATTTGTTTGGTTTAAACATAAAGTGTTATAACGGCTTTATGGGAAGTTGGTTATAACGACTTTATGTAGGTAAGAAAATGGTTTCTTGATGTTAAGTTAAGACTTGATCTTATGAGATAAGAGACTTAACTTATTTGTTTTAATGTGGATGTTTGTGAAACCTCATTCGTGAGTAATGAGTACTTGGTTTTAAAGGGATAATGTTTCTTGATTTGGAAATCGAATGTGTATCGACAGGACCGCGGCGTTAATAAAGGAAAATGTATTGAATAATGATGGGTTGTATTAAAACCCAGAAACCTCCATCTGCATAGAAGCTAAGATGAGACAAAATGATATTACATTTTCTAGATCAGTTCTTTGTAATAAGATCGTTATAAACAAGAATAAACTACTGCATATATGACATATGTTACTCGATTGTTTTAAAAGAGATTAAGACTATGAGTTATGAAACCTTTCTAAAATAAGTGACTTGAGCATTTGAAAATGAGAAGCATGTGTAACGACCCGTTACGGGGGCGCATCGGTGCCTTACACTGGGCACCCTAGTGATACATACATCGAGAAAATCAATGGAACATAAAACATGAGTCATTTAACAAGGGATATAATAAATAAACGAGCCAACCAAACGCTTTCCTTCAAGATATACATAAAACACGAGCAGTTTAATCCTTTTACAACCACGCCACAACAAGATTACTACGGACCTAAGATATCTGATGACTATGGCGGACATGGCCGCCGTACCACGAATGTACAAGAACACAACTCGGGAACACCTGCCAAAAGATAAGCCTCGGAGAAGCGGGCTTGAAATGCGCTGGCTTGTGATCACATGAGCGAGGATCCACGATCGATGTACCTCTACTGCGGCGTGAACGCAGCCCAAGGAGAGTCGATGCAACAGTACCAAGTATGTGAAATGCAATATCTGTAAATGAAATCATACTAGTCTATATAAGCGGGAGACATGTATGATAACCAAACTACGATTCCTGACATAAAAGCGATCACTCCAATATAACTATGGGTCTCGCGCCCACAACATCAATCGGTTCAGCATTATGGCGCGTGCCGAATCTGCGGTGTAGACATGTCCATGATGCAACAATAATACCAATGTCCTGGCCACATGCCCCGAATTCTGCGCCGGTGTAGACATGTCCATGTGACCTCAACAAGACAAAGAATCCAAATGGAAGCATACGATGCGCTACGATCGTGTCGGTATGTCGAGGAAACAATAAGACAACATTCCAAATGGGCGATACCCGCGCGCCACGCATCGTGTCGGTATGTCGAAGAAACAATAGGACGGCATTCCAAATGGGCGATACGTGCGCTACGCATCGATGTCGATGTCGAAGGGAAATCCAGCGATAATCAAAATGGAAACATGCCCGCGCGCCACGACGCGTCAAAGATATCCAAAGCGATTAACCACAAGACCTTAGCAAAATGGAAGCATACCCGCGCCACGATCGTGTCGGTATGTCCAAAGCGATTAACAACAATAATACTATCAGCGAAGCGTGCGTGGAATTTCTCCACACGCTTACGTCGAAGTAAGTTCTCAACCAGTCAACCGACCTCTATCGAGACGCGGTACGTAAACACAACGTTTGTACAATAAAGACTATCATCACAAGCATAGGCAAGTTTCACAACAACAAGCATAGGCAAGTTTCACCTGACTCAAAGTACTTTCATTTTATGCCAAAGTCAGGGTTTTAACCCCAAAGTACTACATCACGTTAAGTTCTTAAAAAGAGATCCATTACTTTTATAAAAGTCACCCGATACGTAGTATTAGAATGACCAACCCATCTTCCTTTTCAAAATCAAGTAACAACATTCCTTTCCTAAGTTCGGTTGCCTAGTTTGATTACTCAAGCTTTATTTTCAAATGGTTTCATAGTTCCCAAACTTAATCACTTGATTCCTTTTTAGAACAATTGAGTAACATATGTCATATATGTGAGTAGTTTATTCTTGTTTATAACGATCTTATTCAAGACCATGATCTAGAAAATGTAATATCATTTTGTCTCATCTTAGCTTACATGCGGATGGAGGTTTCTTGGTTTTAATACAACACATCATTATTCAATACATTTTCCTTTATTAGCACTGCGGTGGTGCGTCGATACACATTCGATTTCGAAATCAAGAAACATTATTCCTTTAAAAAAACCAAGTACTCATTACTCACGAATGAGGTTTCACACAACATTCACATTAAAACAAATAAGTTAAGTCTCTTATCTTATAAGATCAAGTCTTAACTTCTAACATCATAAACCATTTTCACTTACATAAGGTCGTTATAACTAACTTCCCGTAAAGCTATTATAACACCCTATGTTTAAACCAACCAAATCACTTAGCACGTGTGCGTCTGCCGTACTACATAGTTCACAACAATCATGCTAGAAAAGATAGGAAGAGGTTCGCATACCTCATGACGATTTATCGACAATAAGCAAAATGCTCCAAGTACTACAACCTTGCTAGCCCTTTCCACTCCTCGAGTAGAATACGCTACTCTTAGTACTTTCACTATAAAGGTCACAAACGTCTATTAACCCCAAAACACAAGTTTTCTATCTTTACATAGAAAATTAGAACACTCTCCCCAACAACAGTAAATCTCCTCTCTATCGAGGCTTGACCAAGCCAACCAAGGGGTTTACACGCCTAACAGGGCGTGTACAATTACACAAGTCATCGCAAATACACCCTATGTAAATACATTCGATTCGGTTCTTTATTCTTGGGCTTAAGTCAAAAGACATTGCGAATACTACGTAGTTTCATATATAGTATACTTGACTATATACTCTAACAAGCATGTAATTTCCAATTACAATAGAGGACAAGATAATTACCTCGATAAGCCCAAAATTATCCGAAGTTTAATGTCGCTCCCGAGCAAGGTTTAGCTCCACTCCGTGCGCTCAAACCACTCGAAACAACCCTTAGAAGTTCTAACCAACTTCTACTCAAATCACTTGAACCAACTATGAAGATTTCCTTAGGGTTTCGGTTTGAGACTAAAAAGGACAAAAGGTAGTATTCCAGGACTCACGTAAAGAGGTATCTTTGGAATACTACAAGGTACAAGGCTAAGGTATTTTGGGCATTATAACAATACTAGGAGTATTTCTATACCCTACTGAGGGTATTATACGAAAACAACTAGGCAGGGGTACCCAGTGGGCCTCACATGTGAGGAGGAGACCTCGCCAAAGGCCACTTTCAGGAGAGGAGCTCTTGGGCGAGTCAACAAGAGGGAGGAGGTTTCCAAGACTTGGAAGATTTGGATGAATGAAGTCTTCAAAGAGAGGGGTATTTATAGGAAAGCGAAGGCCAACCAATGGCGAAGATCAAGCCCGTGTGCAAGGCAAGTGTAAGGCCTTGATCAAGCCAAGTGCACCTAACCCTACTCCACAAAACGGCACAAAACAAGCCACAAACAAGGCCAAAACAAGGAACCAATAGGGCCAACGTGAGCCCAGATCAAGCCAATTCGTGAACCATGCTTCCACTGGCGCCCACTTGCCGATGTGAGGTGACATGTCACCCTCCGTTGTCCAAAATGTTTCGTCTCTGAAAAATCCGCAAAATTAAAAGGACATAGCCGAATTTTCCTACGAAAGTCAGGAAAGCGTTTAGTCGAAAAGCGACTGTCGGCGCTTGTGCCGAAATGTAACTTCGACCAAGCCACGCGGGGTGACACGTGTCACCCTCCTATGGCCTCAAACGTCTTTGAAAAATATCCACAATGGCCAAAATCTCGAAAACAAAGTGGGCCTACAAAGCCAGTAAATTTCTCGTGGGCCCCACGTGACCATTTCCAAAAATAAAATTCCATAATTCTCTAATATTCGGAAGTCAGAATACCAAACTGGGAATCCAATTCCCGTTAACGAACCTTTTTCTTCACAAATAACAGGAAACTTTTAGTGAAAACTCACATCTTTCTTTCTTTCAAAATTTACACGCCGTGACGCACGCCCTCACATACATACCACTGCAACTACGGGTATAACGGCTTGAGTAATTGAAACTAGGCAACCTGGAACTTAGGAAAGAAAGGTTGTTACTTGATTTTGAAAAGGAATGTGGGTTGGTCATTCTAATCTTCTGTATAGGGTGACTTTTATATAAAAGTAATGGATCTCTTTTAAAAGAACTTAACGTATGTAGTACTTTGGGGTTAAAACCGGACTTTGGCATAAAATGAAAGTACTTTGAGTTGTGTGAAACTTGCCTATGCTTGTTGTTGTGAAACTTGCTATCTTTGTTGTTGTGAAACTTGCCTATCTTGTGATGATAGCCTTTGTTGTGCAAATGTGGTATTTACGTATTACCGTCTCGATAGAGTGGCGTCGACTTGTTGAGAACTTACTTGGAGCGTCTTTGCGGTGATGGAGAATTCCACGGGTATGTTTCCATTT
>JAQGDG010000514.1:105000-124593 GCA_029844215.1 Przewalskia tangutica | reverse complement strand
CGCCTGTGGCGAGTCCGCTGCGTCGATCTGCGCTCGCCGCGCAGTCATGAGCACGAATGCGGGCAATGTCCGTGCGGTGAAGAAACACCGAACAACTCTACGCAGTGTCGTGAGCCACATGTATATCGGTGCACTCGATCCTCCATACTAGCTACTAATGCGAGAACATCACAAGACGATGAGTCGAGCTCCGTTGTACTCGGCGTGCGCCGTTACGCCTCGACATCAAAAATCGCCGGCGAGCCCTCGCCGTTTGTGGAAGAAATGTGCGAGAAGGCCCAGCTTCGTCGAGCGGTGGAAGTGCATTACTCTCCGAGCTCGAAGTCAAACGATCATTGCGGTATCGCGCGGCCGTCTGACAAATATCCGCACGAACTCGATCTCACGAAGCCTTGATCACCGCGTGATCCTCTGCAGTGGCGGATGAACTCTGCGGATCATCCTCCGGCCTCGACCGTAAAACTTCGAGGCGGAGCTTTCTAAAAATCCGTAGCCTCGAAGTATGCGCCTGGGTGCACGGTCTTCTTTGGGCTGAGCTGCTGCGTCGGCCTATCGCCGTATCGGCCTGACCACGGCGATCGCGCCGTCTCGCGTGACCCGTCTCCCCGCTCGGTGTGGGGTGGAGGCTCGGTCTTATAGTCTCGGCGGCAGCTGCTGCGGCTCTAAGCTTCTTTGGTCTTGTGGCGTGTGCCAAAACTTCGCCGTCTGAAGCACTACCTCAGTCTTGGCCAGGGCTGCGCCCTCGTGCTCCTCTGAATCCCAGCTGCGGCTCCGCCATTGCCTTGCCCACGGGCCACGGTTGCCTTTCGCGAGGCATAGCGGTAAAGCGAAACACGTCGGAGGGTCGACTTACAACACGGCTCTAGGCACGATCTCGGAATAGGAAGAATGAAACCAATCCTAAATGTCCTATAGCCTCACGATTATAGATGTGGTGCCTGACACGATAATCAAGACTCTATAGACACGATCTGTAGACACTTTAACAGGACTAAGCGCTCGATACCACTTTTGTCGCTTCGCGAGCACTTGCCAGCGACCCGACAAATAGTGCCGAGCAACTGCGATCCACGAGGCATGCCGCCCGGCCTACCGGGATGTGCCATCTGGAGAGCCACGGTTAGTGCATTCGATGGTAGAGCTCTGGCCTCTTTATACGCTCGGCCGAGAAGTCGATCTGCAATTGCAGTATGAAGCGTCGAATCACGTAAATGAAATCATAATAGCTTAAAAGCGGGAGGCATGTATGATAACCAAAATCTGATGCAGCGTAAAAGCGGTCAGTCGGGGACTCGCGCATAAGTCACATCAAATATAACTATGGGTCTCGCGCAGCATCCATCGTATTCGCGTCATGGCGTGCCGGAATCTTTGCGGTGTAGGCGTGTCCGTGATCGCGACAATAATAAGCGCGTACGTACCGGAATCTGCGTCGGTGTAGACATGCCCGTAACCTCAATAACATATCTTGGGTGGTCAACCTGCGTAGCCCGTGCACCCGGAATCTGCGTCGGTGTAGACGCGTCCATGTTGCGGTAATAACCATATGTCGGGTGTCAACGGCGCGTAACGCGTACCGAATCTGCGTCGGTGTAGACATGTCCGTGGCATCAACGACAAGGCGATAATCAAAATGGAAACATGCGTGGAATTCTCCGTATTTGCCGGCCGCGTCGAGTAAGTTCTCGACAAGTCGGCCGACTCTGTCGAGAGGCGGTAACCGAAATACCGCGCATGACAAAGGCTATCGTCACAAGCGTAGGCAAGTTTCTGACAACAAGCGCAAGTTTCACAATGACAGCAGGAAAGCAAGTTTCTGATAACAAGTAAAGGCAAGTTTCAAAAACTCAAAGTACTTTCATTTTATGCCAAAGTCGGGTTTTAACCCCAAGTACTACATACGTTAAGTTCTTTTAAAGAGATCCATTACTTTTATAAAGTCACGATACAGTAGTATTAGAATGACCAACCAGTTCCTTTTCAAAATCAAGTAACATTCTTTCCTAAGTTCGGTTTGCTAGTTTGATTACTCGAAACCGTTTCAAATGGTTTCATAGTTTCCAAACTTAATCATGATTCCTTTTTAGAACAATTGAGTAATATATGTCTCAGCGTGAGAGTAGGTTATTCTTGTTTACAACATTCTTATTACAATGACCATGATCTAGAAAATGTATATCATTTTGTCTCGTCTTAGTTTATCTGGATGAAGGTTCTCTGGTTTTAATACAATTCATCATTATTCAATACATTTTCCTTTATTAGCAGCTGCTATGGTTAGTGCAGCCGATGCACGTTACGATTTAGAAATCGATGAAACATTATCCCTTTAAATAAAACCAAGTACTCATTACTCACGAATGAGGTTTCACCAAACATTCACATTAAAACAAATAAGTTAAGTCTCTTATCTTATAAGATCAAGTCTCTTAACTTCTAACATCGATAAACCATTTTCTTTACCTCTCTTAAGACATTATACCTAACTCGTAAAGCTAGTATAACTCTTTTTAAAACCTTTTAAAACCAAGTGTTACTCTCTTAAAGCGATTTATAAATCTTTTGAAATCATTAAGTTCTTTATTATAACTAGCCGTTTATAATTCACATCGATTGCCTTTTAAAACCACAAGTATTTTCTTACCTACGTAAATTATAACTTGACTTCCTGTAAAGCGTTATAACAACTTTTATGTTTTAAACTAATCAAACACGATTAACACGTATGTCTGCATCTCTGGTACATAGTTCACTGCATGTCGTCTTTAGAAGAGATAGGAAGAGGTTCGCGTACCTCGCGGCGATTATCGATGATAAGCAAAAGCTCAAGTACTACAACGCGCTAGCCCTTTCCACTCCTCGAGTAGAATCGCTACTCTTGAAATCTTTCACATAAAGGTCCTGGCGTCTATTAACCCCAGAAACACAAGTTTATCTTTCTGAGAAAATTAGCGGCACCTCACATGCGGCGTAAATCTCTCGCTTTATCAGTGGCTACGAAGCCAACGAGGTGTTAGCACGTCTAGCAGGACGCGTCTGATTCTACTACGGTAATCTTCATAAGTCTCTTTATGTCTGACCCTAGTAATTCTGATTCGATTAACTCTCTTTATTATCATACATGTGATTCTTGTTCAATTCTTTATTCTTGGGCTTAAGTCAAAGACATTGCCACAATACTAAGTTGATTCTATATATAGTATACAACAACTATATATTGACATGTAATTTCGAATTCTGATAGAAGGGCGATGAGTGTTTACCTCGATAAGCCCAAAATTATCCAAGTATAAAGTCGATCACGAGCAGCAGCTCTACTCAGCGCTCGAACAACCTAGAAGTTCTAACCAACACTTACAACCGACCACGGGTGAAGATTTCCTTAGGGTTTCGTTTTGTGGCTAAAGGAAGTATAATCGTATTTTACGGGCTTTTGTATAAGTGTAACCTTGGGAATACTACAAGGTATTTGGGCGAGTATTTGGACATTACAATACTAGGAGAGTATTTCTATACCTGACAAAGGGTATTATCAGAAACAACTAGGCTAGGGGATACCCAGTGGGCATGAAAAGGGGAGGAGGCTCTCGGCGAAGGCCTTAACCAAGGGAGGGGTGTTGGGCGATTTCAAGGTTGAGGGGAGGGAGAGATTTTTAACACTTAGAACAATTTTGGATGAAGAAGTTCGTCAACGTGGAGGTATTTATAGGTGAAGAAATGGCGACCAATGGCCAAGATTCTTCCAAGTGTATAGCAAGTGTAAGGTCAAGATCAAGCCATGTGTTTGTGGGTCACTTGCTCATCAACTACACAAAATATCCTACCTAACCGCCGGCCAAAATTGGGCAACAAAAGCGTGCCAAGAATGGCCATTCGCGATCCGCTTTGCTTCCGATGTGAGGGTGACACGTATCGCCGTTGGTCCAAAATGTTCGTCTCTCGGAAAAATCCGCCAAAATTATAAATGACATGGCGGAATTTTCCCAACAAAGCAATGAAGCGTTTAGTGAAAAACGACTCTAATCGGGTGTTGTGTACAAATTTGAAACTGCCTAACAAGGCTCAAATTTTCTACGTCGTCTCCGTACATACTCTCGAAAATACGGGTATAACATTAACACCGTAGTATCAATGCGTATCTATTTTTCAAAGTAAGTTACTACGTTTGAAAACTCATTTGAAGGCTTGAAATCAAGTAACTTCAAATTTTCACAATCTTGGCAACTTATGCCCTTTTATCAAAATAAATGACTTTCTAAATCTTATAAAACCGTTATAACCAAATTCCCATAAAGCGGTTATAACCCTTTATGGTTTTAGACATATCCATTCCTTTAATAACCAAGAGACTTATGCTATTAAAACCAAGTATCACATCTTACAAATCAAGTTCTTAACTTTCAAAACAACGAGTCTCTTAATATATAGAAAACAAGTTTCTTCTACTTTTAAACCTCAAGTAACTCACTCCTTTGAAACAAGTTACTTCTCTTAAAACATGTCATTTCTCTCTTTTAAATCAAATAAGTAAATCACTCCTTGACTCACAAAGTCATTATAATGACCTTTAGGTTTTAGAAATAAGGCAGCCAAAGATTTGAAACCAACTTATTTTTAAGACTCATGTACTTTAAGTAAAATACCTTCACTTTTAAGAATCCAAACTTCATCAAGAAAATGGATTATACAACACAATCTAAACATCAAAGTACAATCAAGGAGTACATAGAACAAATTCTATTCTAGGCAATCTAAATACAACGAGGAATGGATCGTTTAAGGAGTAGAACATACTTTCTTAATCTTAAGGAATCATGCTAGAAGAGGAGATAGTTCACATACCTTTGGCTAAATTCACAAGCTAAGCCGAATCACGCGTGCGTAGAAGTGTCAACCTATAAAGGTCGCGACAAGGCTATCGACTTCTAGTCTACATGTAGAATAATACTAAGTATTTAGTCTACAATTCTCGGAAAATCAGGGTGACACTTCCTTTGTTTCTACTCACTTTGCCACCTTTTCAAGGCGAATACAATAACCAACAAGCCACGTTTAAGGCTCCAAACAATAACCAAACAAAGGGGATTACCGCTACAATACGTGTAAAATTCATGATTCATACCAAATAGTTTAATACTTCACTAGTCATTCTCGGCCAACATACATGCAACACTAAGTCTTTTCCAACCTTTTCAAATTCCAAGTTCCAAGGTCTAACATGTTATATAGTTATAGACTACTTAATGACTCTAATTTCCTTACCTGACGTGGCGGCAACTAATAATCGACTTGAATTGAAGTCTTAGGGCTAACGTACTGAATTTGGATTAGGGTTCGATAGCGATACACTAATCCAACAACATAATATATTACTCATGCTTGCTAATATCCATAGCTCTGATGATAAGCAATCTTAACTCTAAAGCGACAAGATTATACCTTTATAAGCCCTTAAAATTTCCAAGATTCCAAAGTCGCCTTAGCAATTCTTAGCTCCTTTCCTTGGGTTCCAATCTGCTCGAAGCACTCCTTAGAGGCCTATGAAGAACCCGTCTTCAAGTTAACGAAGTTGAAGAACTCCTTAGTTTCCTTGCGACTAACGTGAAAATCGTTTTCGAAATCTTTCTATTGAGATAACCTTACAATACCCTTGGGGACATTGGGTTAAAGTCTTGTGGCTAATGGATCAAAACTACAAATTTTTCATGTGAGAGCTTAGCCAGCAGGAGCTTATGTGTGTGCACAAAGTGTTGTGAAATTTTCTAAGTCTCGAGACCTTGTCTTGATACTAGTAGTATACTTATAACCTGATGGATGGCTAAGACTTAAACAAATGTGAGGTTAGGATGAGTTTCACTTGGATCAAGCCTAGGTGGACAAGTTGACTTGTCAGCAATATCAAGCTTAGAAGATTTATCATCTACGTAGGTCAAATGACCGTAACACCACTGCATATATTTAGACCAATCCATGTGGGAGTATCACGTGTCGTTCTCGTTCGTCCATAAAATTAGTAACATCGTGGGCAAAAATGTAAAATTCCTCGGGTGGGCGTGTTAAATCAGTAAAAATAAATTTCCATAATCTTCAAATAATGCCTTTTGAGAATCGATTCTCAATGAACATTTTCCTTTCAGCGTTGGAAGATTTTCGTCGGAAAAACAATTCTTCCTTTCGTACTAATTTCCAAGTCTTGTTTCCTTTCGTACATTCTCTTATATAAGTTACGGACTTTGGTGTAACACTATCAACTTCGATGGTAGGATAGTGGCTACCATGGTGGTAACGGTGATGGAGAATTAGGGTTCGATTAGGAGGAGCACGGCGGCTAACACGTCGAGGAAGGCGTGGCGCAAATTACCCAATCGACGGGAGGTAGTGACAATAAATAACTATCTGGGCTCTTTAGTGCAGTAATTGGAATAGTACAATCTAAATCCCTTGCGAGGATCCATTGGAGGGCAAATGCGGTGCGTGGCGGTAATTCGACTCGATAAGCGTATATTTAAGTTATTGCGGTTAAAAAGCTCGTAGTTGGACTTTAGGATAGGTCGGACGGTCGGCCTCCGCGGTGTCGTCGATCGTCGTCCTACTCTGCCGACAATGCGCTCCTGGCCTTAATTGGCGGAGTCGTGCCTCCGTGATTTATTGCTGAAGAAATTAGAGTGCTCAAGCAATCTACGCTCGTATACATTAGCGTGGGATAACGTTATAGGATTCGGTCTATTACGTTGGCGCCGGGATCGGGTAATGATTAACGAGGGACGATCGGGGCGTTCGTATTTCATAGTCGGAGGTGAAATTCTTTGATTTATGAAAGGCGAACAGCGAAAGCATTTGCCAAGGATGTTTTCGTGTCGAAGCGAAAGTTGGGGGCTCGAAGGCGATCGGATCGTCACAGTCACCGACCGTAAGCGATCTGAGCCGAGGATCGGCGGATGTGCTTTTAGGACTCATGGCACCTTATGAAATCAAAGTTTTAGGTTAGGGAGTATGGTAATGGCTGAAACTTAAAGAATTGTGGAAGGGCACCACGAGTGGAGCTGCGGCAATTTGACTAAACAGGGAAGCTTACGAGTCGGACATAGTAAGGATTGTGGTGAGAGCTCTTTCTTGATTCTATGGGTGGTGGTGCGTGGCGTTCTTAGTTGGTGGAAGCGATTTGTGCAGTTAATTCGAATGAGCGAGACCTCGGCTGCTAACTAGCTATGCGGAGTATCCCTCGCGGACCGACTTAGAGGACTCGACGCTTTAGGCGAAAGTTTGAGGCAATGCAGTGCAGTGATGCCTTAGATGTTACGCGCGCACGCTAGCGATGTATTCAGAGTTTATAGCCTTGGTAAGCGGGCGGGTAATCTTTGAAATTTCATGGTGATGGGGATAGATCATTGCGATTGTTGGTCTTGATGAGAATTCTAGTAAGCGTGGTCGTCGTCTCGCGTTGACTCGTCCGCGCTTTGTACCGCGTCGCCTCTGGATTGAATGATCAGGTGAAATGTTCGGATCAGCGGCAGCGGCGGTTCGCTGCCAGCTTGACGTCGCGAGAAGTCCGTTGAACCTTATCATTTAGAGGAAGGAGAAGTCGTAACAAGGTTTCCGTAGGTGAACTGCGGAAGGATCATTGTCGAAACTGCGCGTGACGACCCATGAGCACGTTTTAGCAGGCGGGGGCGCGACATAGGCCGGCGGGCGACAACATGGCCCGGCGTCTGAGGCTAAAATGGGCGACGCCGAAACATAGGCGGCGTCTTAGCGGCGTGCGGCGACATGGCCCGGCGTCGAGGCCAAAATTGGCGGCCCGAGACATGGCGACGTCGAGCGGCGTGCAGCGACATGGCGGCGTCTAGGCCAAAATGGGCGACATAGGCGGCCAGTCGGGGCAAATGGGCGACATAGGCGGCGTCTAGGCGAAAATGGGCGACATGGTAGCGTCTGAGGCAAAATGGGCGACATGGCGGCGTCTGAGGCGAAATGGGCGACATGGGCGTCTATGCCAAAATGGGAGACATAGGCCTAGGCAACAACATATGCGGCGTCTGAGGCGATGTCTGAGGCCGGCGTCTTTGCGACATATCGCGGCGTTCGCCGACATGGTCCGAGGCGAGGCCAAAATGGGCGACATAGGCGGCGTCCTAGGCCAAAATGGGCGACATAGGCGGCGTCCTAGGCAAAATGGGAGACATGGCGGCGTCCTAGCCCGAAATGGGCGACATAGGCGGCGGGCAGCGCGTAGGCGGCGTCTGAGCGATGTCCTGAAGCAAGCGTCTTTGCGACATATCCGGCGTTGATATGGCGGCAGGCGGGGCCAAAATAGGCGACATGGCGGCGGAAAGGCAAAATGGGCGACATGGCGTGGCGAGGGGCAATGGGCGACATAGGCGTGGCGGCAACGTAGGCCGGCGTCTTTGCGACATATGCGGCGATACAGCGACATAGGCGGCGAAGCGGCAACGTAGGCCGGCGTGCGGCGACATAGGCGGCGGGGCGGTATATGGCGGCGTCCTAGGCGATATCTGAAAGCGTCTTTGCGACATATGCGGCGTTGGCGACATGGAGGCGGGGGCCAAAATGGCGACATAAAGCGGCGAGCGAGGGCCAAAATGGGCGACATAGGCGGCGGTGGACGAAATGGTCGGCATAGGCGTGACGTCAGCAGCGTGCGGCGACATGGCGACAGGCGACAACGCGGCCAATGTCTGAGCCGGCGTCTTTGCGACATATCGCGGCGTGCGGCGACATAGGGCGTCTGAGGCGAGTCGGTCGTGGCGAAACATAGCGGCGTATTGGCGGCGTGCGGCGGCATGGCGGCGTCGAGGCCAAAGTGGGGCTGGCGAAAATAGGCCATCCTGGCTCGGCGTCTGCGACGCCGTGGCGTCTGACCTAAATAGAGGCGGCCTTGCGAAACATGGCCGCGGGCAACGACATAGGACAGCGAGCGACATAGGCCCGGCAGGCGGGGGCCAAAATTGGGCTCGTAGCGGCGGGCGGGGCCAAAATGGGCGACATAGGCGGCGTCCTAGCCAGTGCGGCGACATGGCGGCGGCGGACAACCTGAAGCGATGTCCTGAAGCCAGCGTCTTTGGGACATATGCGGCGTCGGCAACATAGGCCGGCGTCTGAGCCAAAATGGCGGCAGTGAAAGAAACATAAGCGGCGTCTTAGCGGTGTCGCGGCGACATGGCGGCGTCGAGGCCAAAATGGCGGCAGCGGCTGAAAATAGGCGGCGTCTGGCTCGGCGTGCGGCGACATGGCGGCGTCTAGGACAAAATGGGCGGCAGCGTTGAAACATGGCGGCGTCTGGCGGTGTGAAGCGACATAGGCGGCGTCTGAGGCAGCAGGCGACATAGGCGGCGTCTGAAGCTAAAATGGGGCGGCCTGGCCGAACTCGTCTGGCAGCGACGGCGTCGCGTACGACATGCAAAGTGAACATCTTGTGCTTGACTTGTTAAGCATACATTCACAATCAAAGAATGTATAATATGAAAAATGAGGCTATGTTTTGATCGTCGTGACAAAGAACTTGAGACATATGCACCTAATAGTCGGTAAATGCGGTATGAGCGTTTTCACCAATGAGTGATCCCATTAGTTTTTATATAAAAATGTTAATTTCAACCCTTCGAAGTCATTTATGAATGCACTAGATCCATTTCGCGCATGTTGGCACACGAGCGCCCGTTATGATTCTGGCATAAGCGTATGCTCCTGGCACTTGGATTTTTAAAGCATATATAAGGGGTAGAGGTGTTGAAGGCACTTGAGAGACTTCGTTTTTGGTGTTCATGTGTCGTGGCGTAGTAGAAGCGTGGGCAGCGCAGCGTGGGCTCGTCGTGCTCTGTTCGGCGTCCTCAACGCCCGGCGATGACTCGCGGCGGCCGGAGGCGAGTATGGTCGGTCGTGGCGGACTATTAGCGGGACAAGCGGCACTTTCGTGTCGTGCGGTGAGTTAAACAGCTGCTCCTCGTGGAAAGCTCTGGCGCGGCGCTGAGGCTCGCCGGCGACCGTCGAGCATCGCTGCGGCCGGGCAAGTCGGCGTGCCCTTCTCTCTACCCCACTCCTGAGGCGGGCTGCGGAGTTATCTATCGTGTCTAGCGGGACTTGCTCGGACTTAGCGTCGACATTAGCGTGGCGCTCGGCATCGATGTCGGGCGTCGGCGGTGTTCGGCAGCGGCGATGGGAGCATTTGGGCGTCTGGCGCGTGAGTGGTGTTCGGCGTGTGCGGTTTGGTTGGATCCTGCTTTCGGCAGCGACCTCCTCGCTGACGTACCATCTCGATGCGTGGGGCGGCGCGCTTCGGCTCGCTCGGTCGGTTTCTGTCTTTGCGTACCTAATGCCCCGGCATTATCACGTACAATCGGTTTCCTTTCGGCCCTCGCATTTCGTGTGCGGGCTGAACCAGAAGCCGCCCTCGCATCCCGCGTCGTCCTTGCTCCGTCGTGCGATGGCGCGATCCGCGACTGACGGTTCGGACCCTCGAATTCGGTAAACGCAGCGGGCATGGGGTCTTCACTGCCTCCTATCTGCCCGAACGACGCTCCTTACGGACGACGGTCGCGCTCGCGTCGGACCCGGCCGCGCCCTTTTGGGCCGGTCGGGGTCGTGCGGCGCGACCTTCGATGAGGAATGCTACCTGGTTGATCGCGGTAGTCGTATGCTTGTCTCAAAGATTAAGCCATGCATGTGTAAGTATGAACAAATTCGATGAAGCGCAAATGACTCATTAATCGATTATAGTTTGTTAGATGGTATCTACTACTCGGATAGCAGTAGTAATTCTAGAGCTATCGTGCGACAAACCGACTTACGGAAGGGACATATTTATTAGATAAAAGGTCGACGCGGGCTCTGCCCGTTGTTGCGATGATTCATGATAACTCGACGGATCATACGACCATCGTGCCGGCGACGCATCATTCAAATTTCTGCCCTATTAACTTTCGATGGTAGGATAGTGGCCTACCATGGTGGTGACAGTGGCGGAGAATTGGGGTTCGATCGGGAGGGACCACGAGAAGCGGCTACCACGTCGAGAAGGCAGTAGCGCCAAATTACGATCTAACACGGGAGGTAGTGACGATAAATAGTCTGGGGCTCTTTGAGTGCAGCGATTGGAATAAGTACAATCTAAATCCTTAATGAGGATCCATTGGAGGCAAATGCGGTGCGTGACGCCGCGATAATTCCAGCTCGATAGCGTATATTTAATTTGTTGCAGTTAATAAGCTCGTAGTTGGACTTTGTGCTGGGTGGGCCGGTCAGCCTCGCGGTGTGCATCGGTCGTCGTCCTGCTGCGGCGATGCGCTCTGGCCTTAATTGTCGATGCGTGCCTCGGTCTTTATTACTTTGAAGAAATTAGAGTGCTTTCAAAGCAAGCCTACGCTCGTATACATTAGCGTGGGATAACATTATAGGATTTGGTCTATTCGTTGGCGCCGGGATCGGAGTAATGATTAACGAGGGCGATCGGGGCATTCGTATTTCATAGTCGGTGAAATTCTTGGATTTATGAAAGGCGAACAAGCTGCGAAAGCATTTGCCAGGATGTTTTCATTAATCAGAGCGAAAGTTGGGGGCTCGAAGGCGATCGGATCTGTCTAGTCTCGGCCATGCGATGCAGACCGAGGATCGGCGGATGTTGCTTTTAGGACCCCGGCACCTTATGAAATCAAAGTTTTTGGGTTAGGGAGTTTGGTCATAAGGTGAAATTTAAAGGAATTGTGAAGGGCACCACGAGTGGAGCACTGCTGCTTAATTGACTCGGCGGAAATTGCGAGTCGGACATAGTAAGGATTGTGATGAAAGTTTTTTTGGGTAAATAAATAATATATTGCAAAAATCGAACATAAAATCGTTCGTTGAGGATCTCAAGCCTCGGCGTAAAACAAAGCAATAAAAGATAAACTCGGGGGAGTGCGCTCAAGCGGTGTAGATGCGAGAATAATCACGAAAATTACGATATGTTGCTAGCTTAACTTTTGCAATAACATCATCCTCTGTCAAGATGGTCAGTCAAAGATCAACGCGTAGAGCCGCGGATCCGAAAACAACTACGCAAAGGCAAAAGGACAACCACAGACCTCGTACAAATGCGATGCTCATGCTATCCTTTAGAGTGCTCTCAGTATGCACATCTCGCCGAACTCGGCCATTGCGAATGCTTCTCCAAATCGTGCGAGAATGGGCAGGCAAAGAATAAGTGAGGCGCGTCTCGTTAGCTTTGCACGAGAACCATGACTAACATCGTGAGATTAAGATCGAAAGTGTATCCACTAGTAGCTAGCGTCTCGATAAGTGAGCCAAGCAGTGAATGAGTACTTGGGCGGGATGAATCCTTTCCAAATCTGAGACATCCAGGGCTTGCGTTCTCTCCGGATACGCAGGACATCATAAACAAGTCCCGTGTCTAATCTTCCCAACACCTCTCTGGCGAAATAACGACCCACGACTCACAATATCTCTATAAATCTGTCCGAATACCATAACTTCTTGAACAACGAGAGAGTCCTCATGATCCATATTGGTGACCTCTCAGTAGTAAGTATTCGCCACTTCACCATAGAGAATCAGTGTTCTGTGAAATAACCAAATGGGCCGAGAGAGGCACGGTTCCAAACTTTGATGTCCGTGAGACCTAGTCCATCTTGCCTGCGGCGCACATACCTCGTCCCGTGCGACACGGGTGATCTCCCTCCCAGGCGAAGGCAGGCGAGCGTGCCTTATTTAGAGCGTGGTATGAAGCGGAAAAGCCGGAACCAAAATCCTTCAACACCCTGAATAACTGATCGAATAAGCTCAAGCTTCCCGGCGTAAGAGAGCGAGTAATGCCCCCATTTCCGTATGTACCCGGAGATGGCATCAGTGAGGGCAAACTACCTACGGCGAGGCGGAGCGAAAGGACCCCGTGGCGTCAGGGAAATGACCCGTCGAAAACCCAACTACATCGATGATCTCTCGGCTCAAACCGTGTACACCCGCCAAGTAGATAGATGATTTGGCGGGGTTGAGACGACCAGCGCCTCGAGTTCTCAGACACTCCATAAGTACATGGCCAAGTATCATCCCCTAGCAAGAGCGTGAGATCGTCATGAAGGAAAGATGGGAAAGACCAGGCTACCACTTAGGATGATAAGAGAATCTGAGTTTGTAGTCTTGATTTCAATAACCTTGAGAAGAACTCAATGCAAAGAATGAAAAGTGTAGGGACATAGGATCTCCTTGTCTCAAGCCACGCTCCCGTTTAAAGTAACCATGATTCTCGTTAATGGAAATAGAAGGAAGGCGTGGTGACACATCATGATCCGTCTCACGAATCTATCAGGAACCCAAGGCCACAAAACGAATCAAGAAACCCCGTGAAACCGTGTCGAATGCCTTACGGAGATCGACCATTAGCATACACGGAGAAATCAGAGTTCTATTATACCGCTCACGAGCTCTTGAGCGATAAACACATTATCCGCGAGTTAGTCGCTTGTACAAACACTTCTTGACACTCATTAATGATAGTAGGCATAATGGTGGCCATGCGGTTGGCAAGAATTTTTGTAATGATCTTGTAAACCACATTTGTGAGGCCAATCGGTCGGAAGTCACTTACCTTCGGACTAGTATCCGTTTTCGGAAGAAGAGCAATAATTGTGTGATTATTTGCAGCCAGAACGCAGCGTGAAGAACTCACGGACACGGACTACATCATGGCGACTTCTTTCCATAGTGACTTGAAGAATGCAGGAGAAACCATCGGGCGGGCGTCATTGCGATATCGAATAGTGCATCATGAACTTCCTTCTCAGAAACGGCTTGCAAGAGGACACTACGGTCATCATCTCCTAGTTTTGGCCCCGAATCAAGGACATTGGGGTCTATAGGAGCCGTATTCCACGGGGTACCAAACAGGTTCTTGTAGAAATCAACAAGCAAATCCGCTTCCCGGGAGGAGGTGGCGTACCGTCATCCTTAACAAGATAAGAGATAACATTCTTCCATTATTGTCTTGATCATGTTGTGGAAGTACTTAGAACTCTGTCACCTTCCGAGTCTCATCTAGCTTTTGTGAAGGAAGTGCCTGCGATTCGAGCGGAAGGCTGCAGTTCTCGATACACCACCTTAGCTTTGACTCCTCGTTAGGCGGGTCACCCGTGTCTTCATCAATAGCGTGTTTGAACTCCAATTAGTGCATTAGGTTTTTGGCGATACTACCAAAAGCATTAGCATTCATTCACGTGGTGGCTTCTTCAAAGACTTTAACTTCATGGCGAGACATACTTAGGACCAATGACATATTGCTTCAAAAGTCTAAGATACCATGAAAGGAAGGATCGTAAGCGCGTGTTTAAGAACTTGAAAGGCGATTACGCTTTAGTAGTAGATGTAATCACGGGCGTTATCAACTGGGCGATGATCGGCAAGCTCCGTAGGCGGGAAAGTGGCGAGCATTCCAAGCTTAAGTCACTCCAATCTTGATTCATCAAGACTACATCAATTTATACCAAATTGAGCCATTCGTCAGTGAAGAAAGACCACAGGCGAGGCGTCGGAGAGACCATGCGCCATCATAAAATTACCAAGATCTCTTATACGTAAGTCGAGAGGCGGACCCCACGCTTGTCTGTATAGAGCAATAAGAATTGAAATCACCTTGAAAATCCATGGTTCCATACCCGATGCCAGTTGGGTTAGATGGTCGAGAACTTCCTTAACAGTGCTATCTGCGGATATACAAAAGTGACAAAGAAGGACACTTGAGATTCTGTGCAGCGTCTTGTGACGTGAACATGTTGTGAATCCATTCCAATCACCTCGCGCCTACTACAAGCGGATCGGAGGAGTAACGTTCTTCCGCGTCAATGAAGTCAATATTGAACAAGATTTCCATGCGGAAATTTTTGCGAAGAAAAAATCGAAGTCTTGTTCTAGTGAACTTTGTTTCAATCAAACATGCCATTGCCACCAAATCTTTGCTGCGTAACTACCTCTTTAGAGATTGTGTGTTTGCCTATCGAGCGTCCGCAAAGACCGGACATTCAACATAGAACTTTCATCTAGCAAAGGAGGATTCATAGGCTCATAAGCGCCTATCTTGGTATCTTGCCTTTATTCTTCCAAGTGACTTACACCATCCGTCTTATCGGCCATGCCCGTCCGTCGACCAGCTCCGCTCTTCCAATTATAGCGGGCTAGAGGCATGTTAGAGATCCTCTAGTCGATCGAGCGACCCTCTCGACTTAACACCACTACGGTGGCATTGGTCTCGATACGCCCCTTCTGACATGACTAGTCATTCTTACGGCCGCCGCCATGACATATCTAAGTTCAGAACTTCTCCGACACTTCCGGGAGTATGCGTCTGATTCTGGACTTGTGTAGTAGCTCTGTTAGAAGATACACTCTTTGAAACCTGTGGTATGAAGAGGGGATTCAAGTGTAGTGACGCGGCATGACCTCGGTCTGCCGTATCTCGCGGTTTGAGGTAATTCTTCAAGTTACGTGGGCGTGATTTCATGATCTCTTCCTTCCGACTTCTTACACTTCAAATGATTATGGCGAAAGTAGGCGATGATAGCGATAATCCGGGTAGTTCTCATCTTAACTACGGACATACCTCTATTCTCGTGAGGCGCGCAAACTCCATTCAGGCTCCTTACTAACATGATATATATCAAGACTCTTGCATAATTCATTTTAGTTACGTCCTTAGTGAATTGATCGTATATGGCGGCTTACCTATCGTGATGCAATTTTACTAAGGCGGAAGCACTCCATCTTGAGAGAGGACATCGCGTAACTCCGCGTACGAATATTCAGAGCGGATCATCAGTAAGTTAAGCGTCTCGACCAATTTAAGCATCAATGTCTTGCCATAGACCATATATGGCCCCATGAAATACCTTTATGCGATCCTCCTCGTCATGAACACGAAGATCGTCCATCGCCGACCATGGTATGATTCTACTCTTTACCCCAACTGCTTGATAATAGAGTTAAGTGCGTCTGCGAGGAGCGGCCGTGAAGCGTCGATAAGGCGGTATCCATGTTTTACGACAAAGGAACCGTCCAGTCTTTGTCAAGTTCTACATCTTCGCCTCTTGTTGATGAATTGTAGTTTCATACCATACTCACTCGGTAGCGAGCATGAGCATTCGGCGTAAGTTTTCTTTGTATTGTTAGCACCTTTGTGTACAATATCCTCGATGGAGTCGATCGTATCTATTGCCCGTTCCATATGTTGATCATCGCGATTCGGTGATAGGTGACCCGTATCACTACGATCAGGCCGCGTGACATGATGGGCCCGTTGGCGCCAATATGTGACTTTGCACTCGCGCGTTGAGCCCGAGTCGTGTCTTTCGCCTCGGCGATACTATTCGCTTTGACCCGTCGCTCGTACTGTCTGCGATCTACGGTCAGGCCGTCGCGACCAGACGCATGATGGGCGTGGCGCGAATGTGCTCGAAATTTCGTTGACCGCCAGCCCGAGCGTGTCATACGTCTCGGCGGCGCGCTTTCCGCAGCCCATGAGCTCCATGCAGGCGCGTGGCGGCGTCTTGCCCCAGCCACAGGCCTGAGTGGCCCGCAATCAACCTAGGGTTTCTCGCGCCGCGCCGCCAGCGCAGCCGCGCGCGCGCGAACGAGATCCGTCGAATCACCGTGAGATCAAATTGTATTCTGCAATAGAACCGTCTACTCCGTTATCGTTGATAAAAGCGTTCATGCTATCCATCTTGTAGTATTATCAGTAATACTACCTCCAATGGACATCAGGCTCGCGCACTTATCGTTCATATTACCTTCCGTTCCTTGAATATTCCGTCATGAACATTCAAAGTAACCAAACTACTAGTCGAGGCAAAACTTGGAGCAAAACCAGCAGTGCGGCGCACGACATAGTCGAAGTCGGCACGCTGACAGCCGTCTAGTTCACCATTAACACCCATGTTTTCTCGCTCTTGATCGTGTATCATCTTGAGTAGTATCATCAACAACCTTGTCAAGTAGAACACGCCTGTCCGGCACATGCGCCATGTAGTCGGATCATGACTCGGGCACGAGTTCTCACTCTGATGCGTCGGATATGTACTCGCTTTTCTTTTCTTTTTCTTAGACTTAACTTTCATCGAAGTTCCACCATCATTAACACTAAGGCGCTCTTTATCTTGCCCGTGACATGAGACGCGACAAACAATTATCAAATGACTCAACCGCGAAACCGAATGAAGGAAAAACTCACGAATCTTGAAGTTCTTTAATATTAGATGAGTATTGTTATAGATGAACAATAAACAACTTAAAATAACCGTAATATGAAGCTTTAAATATCCTCAAAAGTCAATTGTTGAACGTGTTCTTGAATTCTTGAATTAATTCTTGAATCTTGAATTAATTCTTGAATCTTGAACACCAAAACCGCACGGGTATCTCAAACAAACAAGGAGAATATTGAATCACTTCTTGAGTCTTGAATATTGCACGAATTCTTGAACCCTAGAATCCGAAAATATCCGCCGAAAACCATGCAATTACGCGCCTCCGCCGTACCAAACCAAACAGGGAAAAAACTATATCAATCTATAAGCAATCAATCCCGTGATATAGGGAAGGAAAACGTGAAGATTAGTGACAAATTGAAGAGGAAAATAAAGAAAGAGGCGATTTGTATAAGCCTAGCGAAGCGTTGAGGCGTTTTGTCTAGTGAAAACTTCTCTCTAACACTCACGAGCTCTTTCTTGATTCTATGGGTGGTGGTGCGTGTCCGTTCTTAGTTGGTGGAGCGATTTATGCAGTTAATTAGTTAACGAATGAGACTGACGCTAACTAGCTATGCGGAGGTATCCTCTGTGGCGACTTCTTAGAGGACTACGGCACTTTTAGGCGGAAGTTGAGGCAATAGCAGTGCGTGATGCCCAGATGTTACGGGCGCGCTTCTGCGATGTATTCAGCGAGTTTATAGCCTTGGCAAGCGGGCGGGTAATCTTTGAAATTTCATGTGATGGGGATAGATCATTGCGATTGTTGGTCTTGACGAGGAATTCTAGTAAGCGCGTCATCGTCGCGTTGACTACATCTTGCCCTTTGTACCGCCACAGCGTCGCTCTTACAGTTGAATGATCGGTGAAATGTTAGGATAAGCGGCGGCGGCGGTTGTTGCCGCGACGTCGCGAGAAGTCCATTGAACCTTATCATTTAGAAAGGAGAAGTCATAACAAGGTTTCCGTAGGTGAACTGCGGAAGGATCATTATCGAAACTGCGCAGAATAACGCGAACCGCGTTTTAGCGGGGCGTGCGAGGCGGGCGGTCCGCCCTCGCTCGCGTTCCCTCTCCGTCCGGCGCGGCGTGCGGGCAGGTAACGAACCCGGCGCGGCGCGAGAATGCAAATTGACAGCCCGCTCACAGCGTGCGGCGACATAGGCGGCGGCGGGCCAAACGATGTCCTGAACCAGCGTCTTTGCGACATATGCGGCGTGCGGCGACATAAGCCGGCGTCTAGGCCAAAATGGGGGCGGCGAAACATAGGCGGCGTCTTAGCGGCGTGTAGCGACATAAGCCGGCGTCGAGGCCAAAATGGGCGGCGGCGAAAATAGGCGCGGCGTCTGGCTCGGCGTGGCGACATGAGGCCGGCGTCTAGGCCAAAATGGGCGGCGGCTGAAACATAGGCGGCGACCTGGCAGTGTGGCGACATAGGCGGCGTCTGAGGCCAGCGGGCGTAGGCGGCGTCTGGCTAAAATGGGGCGGTGAAACATCGGCCGCGTCCTGGCAGGCGAGGCGTCATAAGCCGACATGCAAAGTGAACATGCTTGCTTGACTTATTAAACATCGTTCACAATCAAAAGAGCGTATAATATGAAAAATGAGGCTATGTTTTTGTCCACGTGTATGACAAAGAACTTGAGACATATGCACCAAATAGTCCGGAAATATTATGAGCGTTTTCCCAATGTGTGATCCCAATTAGTTTTTATATAAAAATGTTAATTTCAACCTTTCAAGTCATTTATGAATGCACTAGATCCGTTCGGCGCATGTTGGCACCACGCGCCCGTTATGATTCTCTGGCATAGCGTATACGCTCACGGCATGGATATTTTTAAAGCATATATAAGGGTAGAGGTGTTGAAGGCACTTGAGGCGACTTCGTTTTGGTGGACATGTCGTCGGCGTAGTTGAGGGGCAACTTGTAGCGCATGGGCTCGTCCGTGCTACGCTCTGGCGTCCTCCGAAAAACACCGCCGGTAATGACTTCGCGGCCCCGGCGGGCGTGGTCGGTCGTGACGGACTATTGAGACAAGCGGCGGTTCGATGTCGTGTCGATGCGGTGAGTTCTGGTGCTCGTGGCATGCTCTGGCGCGCGAGCTCGCCGACCGTCGGCGTCAGCTGCGATCGGCGGTCGACGTGCCTTCTTCTCCTCTACCCCCCCACAGGGCGGGCTGCGGGTTATCTATCGTGTCTAGCGGGACTTGCAACATCGGCATTGGCAGCGGCGCTCGGCATACGATGTCGGGCGTCGGGGTCGGTGTTCGGCACGCGACGATGGGGCATTTGGATGTACGGCGCATGAGTGGTGTTCGGCGTGTGTGGTTAGGTTGGATCCCTGCTCG
>JAQGDG010000514.1:95000-100000 GCA_029844215.1 Przewalskia tangutica | reverse complement strand
AGAGGTGTCGGAAAAGTTACCACGGGGATAAGCGGCTTGTGGCGACCAGCGTTCATAAGCGGCGTTGCTTTTGATCGCCGATGTCGGCTCTTCCTATCATTGTGAAGCGAAATTCACCAAGTGTTGGATTGTTCACCCACGATAGGGAGCGTGGTGGGTTTAGAGCGTCGTGAGACAGGTTAGTTTTACCTGCGATGGCGATTATGCATGATAGTAATTCAACCTGATGCGAGAGGCGTTGATTCGCACGATTGGTCATCGCTTGGTTGAAAAGCGATGTGCGAAGCTCTCAGTGTCTTTGGATTATGGTGAGCGCCTCTAAGTCAGAATCCGGGCTAGAAGCGGCGTCGCCCGTCGCTGCCGACCGCGATGGGGCCTCTGGCCCCCAAGGGCACGTGTCGTTGGCTAAGTCGCCGCGGCGACTGCCTTGAAGTACAATTTCCATCGAGCGGCGGGTAGAATCCTTTGCAGACGACTTAAATACGCGACGGGGTATTGTAAGCGGCAGAGTGGCCTTGCTGCCACGATCGAGATCGGCACTGTCGCTCCGATTCGTCCCTCCCCCTCCCATCCATTCCATTTCTAGCTCTTTCGAATGGAGGTTTATCTGTTGCTTCATTGAGATACGCCACTAAGTGTTGAAAGGCCGGATCTATGTCGGTCGTGTATTTTGTGTTAAGACTAAGACCCGGACTTGTGGCGTGTCAAAGCCAAAGATAGTGGTTAGCCGAGTGATGCGTCTAGTCCTACGCCGGCGTGCAGCAACATAGGCCGACGTACTAGGCCAAAATGGGGCGACATAGGCGGCGTCTAGGAAAAATGGGAGACATAGGCGGCGTCCTGGCCAGCGTGCGGCGACATGGCGGCGGATAGCAACCTAGGCCACATCTGAGCCGGCGTCTTTGCGACATATGCCGACATGCGGCGACATAGGCGGCGGGCAACATGGTGGCGTCACAGGCTAAAATAGGCGGCAGCGAAGCATATGCGGCGTCTTAGCGGCGTGTAGCGACATAGGCGGCGTCGAGGCCAAAATTGGGCGGCAGCTGAAACATAGTGGCGTCCCGGCGTGCGGCCGGCGAAGCGTCTGAACGAAATGCGACATAGGCGTAGGCGAGGCGAAAATGAGGCGACATAGGCGGCGTCCTGGGCGAAATGGGCGCGACATGGCGCGGCGAGCGGGGGCAAATGGGCGACATAGGCGGCGTCCTAGGCCAAAATGGGGCGACATAGGCGGCGTCTGAGCGAAAATGAAGCGACATAGGCGGCGTCCTGGCCAAAATGGGAGACATGGCGGCGTCCTATCCCAAAATGGGCGACATAGGCGAAGCGGCAACATAGGCGGCGTCTAGGCCAATGTCTAGATCGGCGTCTTTGCGACATATGCAGCGTTGACGACATGGCCCGGCGAGGCCAAAATAGGCGACATAGGCGGCGTCCTAGGCAAAATGGCGACATGCCGGCGGCGGGGCGGCGTCTATGCCAAATAGGCGACATAGGCGTGGCGGGGCGGCGTCTATGCCAAAATAGGGCGACATGGCGGCAGGCGGGGGCGAATTGGGCTACGTAGGCGGCAGGCGGGGCAAAATGGGCGACATGGCGGCGTCCTAGCCCGTGTGCGGCGACATAGGCCAGGCGGCACACAGGCCAATTTCCTGAACCGGCGTCTTTGCGACATATGCCGGCGTCGCGGCGACATAGGCAACGTCTGAGGCCAAAATGGGAGGCAGGCTGAAAGCATAGGCGGCGTCTTAGCGGCGTCGCGACATGGCCGGCGTCGAGGCGAAGTAGGCGGCAGCGCGAAAATAGGCGGCGTCCTGGCTCGGCGTGCGGCGACATAAGCGGCGTCTAGGCTAAAATGGGGCGCGCATTGAAACATGGCGTTCTGGCGGCGTGAAGCGACATGGCGGCGTCAAGCCAGGCCAAGCGACATGGCGGCGTCTGAAGGCTAAATGGGGCGGCATTTGAAACATCGGCGGCGTCTGGCAGATGAAGCGGCGTCATGGCCGACATACAAAGTGAACATCTTACGCGACTTGTTAAGCATACATTCACAATCAAAGAGCGTATAATATGAAAAATGAGGTTATGTTTTTAGTCCACGTCGACAAAGAACTTGAGACATATGCCAAATAGTCGTAGTCTATTATGAGCGTTTTCACCAATGAGTGATCCCATTAGTTATTTTTATATAAAAATGTTAATTTCAACCCTTCAAGTCATTTATGAATGCTAGATCCGTTTAGCGTATGTTGGCTGCAGGCGCGTTATGAATCTCTGGCATAAACATGTCTGCTCCTGGCACTTGTATTGTTTTTTTAAAGTATATATAAGGGGGTAGAGGTGTTGAAGGCACTTGAGGGCGACTTTCGTTTTTGGTGGTCATGTCGGCCCGGCGTAGTAGAGGCGCTTGCGCGCGTGGGCTGCGTCGTCTTCGCTACCGGCGTCCTCCAAACAACACCCACGACGATGACTCACCGGGCGCTGGAAGCGGGTGTGGTCGGTCGTGGCGGACTATTGACGGGACAAGGCGGCACTTTCGTGTCGTGCGGTGAGTTCTAGACGCTGCTCCTCGTGGCAAGCTCTAGGCGCGCGGCGGGCGAACTCGTAAACGACCGTCAGCGTCGGCTGGCGGCAGCGGTCGACGTGCCTTCTTCTCCTCTACCCCCCACAGGGCGGGCTGCGGGTTATCTATCGTGTCTAGCGGGACTTGCTCCGGACTCGCAATGTCGGCATTGGCAGCGGCACTCGGCATACGATGTCGGGCGTCGGGGACGGTGTTCGGCGCGCGACGATGCGGCATTTGGACGTATGGCGTGTGAGTGGTGTTCGGCGTGTGCGGTTAGGTTGGATCCCTGCTCGAGCAGCGACCTCCTCGCCAGCGTGCCATCTCGATGGTAGAGCGCGCTTGGGCTTTCGCTGAGTCGGTTTCTGTGTTGCATACCTAATGCCTGAGCGTTATCACGTCTGATCTGTTGCCTTTCGGCCCTCGCATTCCGTGTGCGGGCTGAACCAGAAGCCGCCCTCGCATCCCGCATCGTCCTCGCTCCGTCGTGCGATGGCGCGGTCCACGGCTGGCGGTTCGGACCCTCGGATTTGGTAAACGCAGCGGGCGAGTGTGCCGCGCCTCTATCTGCCCGAGCAGCGCTCGCTACGGATGGCCAGTCGCGCTCGTGTCCGGACCGCCAGCGCCCTTTTGGGCGGTCGAGTCGTGCGTATGAACCGATGAGAATGCTACCTTGTTGATCCTGCGGTAGTCATATGCTTGTCTCGAAAGATTAAGCCATGCATGTGTAAGTATGAACAAATTGATGTGAAAGCTGCGAATGGTTCATTAAATCGATTATAGTTTGTTTGATGGTATCTATTACTCGGATAACGTAGTAATTCTAGAGCTATCGTGCAACAAACCCGACTTACGGAAGGACACATTTATTAGATAAAGGTCGATCACGGGCTCTGCGTTCTTTGCGATGATTCATGATAACTCGGCCGGATCGCGCGACCGTCGTGCGGCGCGTCGTTCAAATTTACGCCTATCAACTTTTGATGGTAGGATAGTAGCCTACCATGGTGGTGGGTGGCGAAAATTAGGGTTCGATTAGGACGGGGAGCACGAAGCGGCTACCACGTCGAGGAAGGAAGCGAGCCGCAAATTACCCAATCTTGACACGGGAGGTAGTGACAATAAATAACAATCAAGACTCTTTGAGTGCAGTAATTGGAATAGTACAATCTAAATCCCTTAACGAGGATCCATTGGAGGCTGATGCGGTGCGTGGTAGCGGTAATTCGGCTCGATAGAGTATATTTAAGTTATTGCGATTAAAAGCTCGTAGTTGGACTTTGGGATGGGTCGGCGGTCCTCGCGGTGTCATCGGTCGTCTCGTCCTGCTGCGGCGATGCGCTCTGGCCTTAATTGGTGAATCGTGCCTTGTATTTGTTACTTTGAAGAAATTAGAGTGCTCAAAGCAAGCCTGCTCGTATACATTAGCATGGGATAACATTATAGGATTTATGAAGGCGAACAGCTGAAAGCATTTTCGAGGATGTTTTCATGTCGAAGCGAAAGTTGGGGCTCGAAGGCGATCGGATACCGTCCTAGTCTCAACCATAAACAATGCGGCCGAGGATCGGCGGATGTTGCTTTAGGACTCCGCCGACACGCATGAGAAATCAAAGTTTTGGGTTAGGGAGTATGGTCATGGTGAAACTTAAAGGAATTGACGGAAGGGCACCACCAGGAGTGGAGCCTGCAACTTAATTTGACTCAACACGGTGAAACTTACCAGGTCCAGACATAGTAAGGATTGACAGACTGAGAGCTCTTTCTTGATTCTATGGGTGGTGGTGCATGGCCGTTCTTATTTGGTGGAGCGATTTATGCAGTTAATTCCATTGCGAGCGAGATCTCGGCTGCTAACTAGCTATGCGGAGGTATCCCTCCGGCCCGACTTCTTAGAGGACTCGACCTTTTAGGCGTGAAGTTTGAGGCAATAGCAGTGCATGATGCCCAGATGTTACGGACGCCGCGCTCTGCGATGTATTCAACGAGTTTATAGCCTTGGCCGACTGGCCCGGGTAATCTTTGAAATTTCATCGTGATGGGGATAGATCATTGCAATTGTTGGTCTTCAACGAGGAATTCCTAGTAAGCGCGAATCATCAGCTTGCGTTCACTACGTCCCTGCCGTTTGTACACACCGCCCGTCGCTCCTACCGATTGAATGATCCGGTGAAATGTTCGGATCGCGGCGACGCGGGCGGTTTGCTGCCCGCGACGTCCCGGGAAGTCCATTGAACCTTATAATTTAGAGGAAGGAGAAGTCGTAACAAGGTTTCCGTAGGTGAACCTGCGGAAGGATCATTGTCGAAACCTGCGCCTTGAGCGACCGCGAACCGTTTTAGCCGGGGCGCGGCGATGCGCCGCTCGAAGCGTTCCCCATCCGTCCCAGGCGCGGCCTGCGTCAGGCGACAACGAACCCCGTGAGCGTAAGGAA
>JAQGDG010000514.1:82500-90000 GCA_029844215.1 Przewalskia tangutica | reverse complement strand
CATAAGCCTGGCCGGCTCATCGTAAACAACATAAGCCTGTGAGAGAAACCCCACTGACAATTCTCAAGACACTAACACGTAGTATCGCGACATATTTACTTATCAAGCCAACTTACACGAGAGAAATCATTACAAGGCTACTATAAAGCGAGTAAGTAAACCATTTTTTTTATCTTCCTTAAATCGTTATAACTAAATTCCCATAAAGCTAGTATAACACTTAAACTTTGTAATAACTCAAAACATCCACATTTGTTTAGAAAACCAAAAGAACTTATTCTTTTAAAACCAAGTATTAATTTCCTTTTGAATAATGATTCATAACTCTTTTTGAAATATTTCAAGATTCTTAACATTTAGAACTCAAGTCAAAAGACTTCAAGGTGAAACCAAATTCAGTTAAAACACGTATGTCTACCGTACTATATATTTTACAAATATCATGCTCAAGAGGATAGGAAGAATCACATACCTCCTCGGCTAAATCCACTTGCCAAGTCGAATATGCCGCGTGAAGTATCGACTATAATAATCAAATACGTCTATTAACGTCTAGACTTCTTCGTCGAATATTCTAAGCATAAAGTTCCTTATTCTACAGAAGATTGGACAACACTTCCTTTGTTTCTACATACTTTTCCACCTTTTCAAGGCTCGAATTCAATATCAAGCGCCACGCTAAGGCCCGACAATCCAGCAATACAAAGGGGATTACATGCAATCTTGGGCGTGTAAAATTCGGCCTTGATACATGTTAACTAATTGATAAGTTTAAGGTAGTATCTTGGCTATAACATGCTCACATATCATCCTTATCGATCCTTTCAAATCCAAATCGTTATTCCTACATGCAATATTCCTAAAAGCAATATTGACAACTACAAGTCCATTCTTCCTCACATGCAACACAATTTACTAAAAAAAGAATAAGAGATTGTTACCTTAGAGTTCTCCCAAAACAGTCCAACAAATCTCCCTTGCCCTTTTTCCACAATCACCCTCACAAACCTCCTACAAGCTTGCCAACATATTTCCTCCTTGCCGCTTTAGAAGTTTCTACAGGCACAGGTTTTTCTTGAATTTTTAGAGAGAAGGAAGAGGGATTTTTAGAGAGAAGGAAGAGGGATTTTTAGAGAGATGGAGGCTCTTGAAGAATGACCAAGTCTCCAAGACTTGGTCAATAAATAGGACTTCCACACAATCAGATGGGGGGGACACTTGTCACCCTCCGAGGCTTTACAAAGAATATCTTGATTTTCCCAGTTCGCAAAATCCGCCTCGGCGCGCGACCTGCGGTGGCGCGCGGCGCAAACCTCCGCAAACTTCAGGACATACAGCGCGCGCTGCATTCGGCGCGCAGCTGCAACTCGAAGGACTCAGTATAACCGCGCCATGCTGTGGCTCCTGGCCGAAAATACTTTTCTGTTCAACTGCGCACTGAACTTGCAACTTCCATAACTTCCTACTCCGATGTCCTATCGACGAGCGGTTTGTTGCGTTGGGAACTAGACTCAACGAAATACATACTAGGCTTTTGAAACACCTAAGAGCTCCTAATGTAATGGGACATAAACCGCCCCAAAGTTGACTAAACACCCCTGAAACATTTTGACAACCTATCTTTCCAAGATTTTAGTCTTAACTCCTTTCATACGTACTCATAAGCATGACCAGAATTACGGGGTGTAACATTCTCTCCCCCTTAGAAACATTCGTCCCGAATGTTCCTTCTATGCTTACTCAAATCAAAATATCGACAAGGACCCTCTTAACTATTCCTCTTGCAAATAAGAACGCTCTACATGGCCACAACAATACTTAAGCATATATGCCAATTAAAAACTAACAAGCAGGAAAGTGGTTTACGGAGGTGTAGGGAACAAGTGGGATACTTCCATCGTATCTCTTACGCTTCCCATGTCATTTCCTCTCTGTTCTCGTTCCGCCATAAGACCTTGACGGAAGCCACATCCTTTGTCCGCAGTGCCTAACCTGACGATCGAGTATCGCTATGGGACTCTCCTCATATGATAACCCCTCTGTCACAAATCGGGTGCACTCTAGATGGATCTACGATACACCTCCGTAACATAGATACGTAAAAAACTGGATGTACTGCCTCAAGATCGGACGGAGTCCAACTCATGCGGCAACCTTGCCTACCTACTGAACAATCGATAAGGCCCGATGTACGCCGGCTAAGTTTCCCTTCTTTCCAAAACTCATCACACCCGCCATGGGTGATACCTTGAGAAGACCAATCGTTCGTCTCAAACTCAAGTGTCGGCGCCGATTATCTGCATCGACTTACATCGACTACGAGTGACAACAGCGCTCTAGATAAGCTTCACCTTATCCACTGGCTCACGAATCAAGTCAGGCCCGACTAATGAACCGCCCACATCAAACGGCTATTGGTGACTGCACTTCCTCCGTATAAGGCCTCGTAAGGCACTATCTGGATCTTAGAATGGTAGGCTGTTATTATCGCAAACTCTGAGGTAAGTGATCCTCCAGCTACCCACGAAATCAATAACACGGGCGCAACATATCCTCGAGTATGCGGATGATGCGCTCGGCTGCCGTCGTCACGAGGATGAAGCGCGATCTTGAGACTCACGTGTGTCCCTAATCCCTTATAGAAAGACCTACAGAAGTTAGCCATGGCCCAGGCTCATGCATGCGATATAATCGATATAGGAACTCCGTGCGATCTCACAATCTCACGATATACAACCTAGCATAATCCTCGGCGAATAAGTGCGTCATTTGGAAGAAAATGGGCTGATTTAGTCGTGTCGGCGATAACCCGGATGGAATCATGCTTCCTACGAGTGTGAGGTAACCACGTAATAAAGTCCATATTGATCACCTCCAGCTTCGTGCCGAATTTCTATCATCTGCAACAACACGCGGGCTTACGGTGCTCCGTGACTGCGACAATTCGGACAATGAGCGACAAACTGCGGCGTCCTCTTGAGCCGTCCACTTGTACATACATACGAGGTCGTGGTACATCTTAGTCGACCCGGATGAGCGAGTAACGAGCAACTGTGTGCCTCGCAGAATATCTTGTGAAGTCTGCTACATCGGGAACACACAGCTGCCCTCGAATCTTAGCACCCGTGGCGCTACCTCAAAAGACTCTTCTCCTGCCGAAGAGCCGCGTCTCGATACCGTGCAAAATCGGATCCTCATCGTCGCCTCTTCGCCTCGCCGGCGATGGAAGACTGGCGGCCTCTCGAATCGAACCCGCTACCATCGGAACCAACCAAGCGAACTCCAGGCTTGCTGGCGATGTAACTCGCGGACCGTGCCCGCCTGCTGTTTGCGCATCGGCGGACTACCCGTCGATCAGCGACTAAGGGCATCTGCGGCTACATTGGCCTTGCTGGGTGGTATAGGATATCGACATCATAATCCTTAAGTAACTCTAACCACAGTCTACGCCTCGAGTTCGACTCCTGCAGGTGAAGATATCTTTGGAGGCTCTTGTGGTCAATGTAAATATCACGTGTACTCCGTATAAATAATGTCTCGGATCTTGAGGCATGAATCATTCTTGCCGACTCTAAGTCATGTGTGGGGTAGTTCTTCTCATGCTTCTTGGCTGTCGATATCGTAAGCTATAACCTTACCATGCTGCGTGGCACAGCCTAGGCACGACAGCGTCTGATAAACCACATGGCGTCTAGACCTGCGGAAGAGTAAGAAGCTGGGCGGTCGTCAATTTCTCCTTGATGGCGGAAACTCTCCTCGCAAGCATCCGTCCTTTGGAACATAGCTGCAGGTCGAAGCTTAGTCAAAGGTGATGAAATGGGCGCAAACTTCTCCTGAGCCTCCAGATAATAACATGAGGCCCAAGGCTGCGCACTCCGTCGTGTAGTGGGTAGGCCAAGTCTTGGCGCCTCGATCTTTCTTTGTATCAACGAATACCGGCCCCGATAACATGCCTAAGAAAGCCTGAAGCCAGCCAAAACTCGCGTTTGAGAACTTGACATCTATTGCGGTCGGAGGACTCGATCGCCGCCGAATGATCGCGTGCTCGCGCTGCGTGCGCGAATAAACCAGGATATCAATAATGAATACTATAACAAATGCGTCCAAAAATGGCTTGAACACCCGGTTCATCAAATCCATGAATCTTCTTTGGGCGTTGGTCAAGCCGAAAGACATCACACGAACTCATAATGCCCATGCAGGGTCTGAATGCGATCTTTGGGATATACTGCTTCTCTAACTACTTTTGATTATAACCGGACCGCGGTCTATCTTGGAAACACCTCGCACTGGCCCGGTCAAACAAATCATCAATCACGGGAAGGGGTATACATTCTTGATAGTTACCTTATTAATTGCGTGTAATCAACACATCGTAGCGTCCCGTCCTTCTTCTTTACAAATAAAGCAGGCGCTCCCGGGGAGAAACACTAGGCTGATAAAGCCTTTTTCCGACCAAATCTTTGGTGGTCCTTGATTCCCTCAACTCGGCGGTGTCATCTGTATGGTGGAATAGATATAGTAGAGTTTACGGCGACATATCAATGCAAAACTCAATCTCCTCTCGGGAAGGATGCGGGATATCGTGCAGGAATCGTGCGGAAACTTTCTAACAAGAAAGCGTGAAGGTGCGGTATCTACGACCTCGATATCGAATACGAACCATATGGTAGATATACCCGCACCGTCTTACAGCCTTGAGGTAAGAAATAAACCTACCGCCGGCGCGATATTCCTTCCACTGAATGGCAGGCTCCGAAGCGAACCGTGCCAATCTCTCTCTACGGTCCACGTTGGCGTAGCAAGGCGCTAAACAATCCGTACCGTAATCACGTCAAAGTCAGTCATATCGACTCTATCAAGTCGGCTAGTCGGCATTGTATATAGTCCTTGGCGGGCCTTATACAGCTCGGCTACCAGAAACACCTACGGGCGTAGCCACCTCAAAAGGTTTTATGGACTCGGGCTCTATCACTATTCATCGAATATAAGGAGATATATAGGACAAGGTAGAACTGGATCTATCAAAGCATATCGTCATGACATAAAACCAATAATGTACTGTGCGACATCAGGTGGCGCCTCACGGTCTGGCAGTGGACATGGCATAAATGCGGTTACGAGGACCATTGGAACTAGGACACTTGCCACGACCTGCGCCTCGACCTGTGGCCCGAGCACCACGCCTCGGGGCGAGTAAGTAGGAGATGAGGCCGGCGAATGACCACAGTGGTGAACCTACCATCTGCTTTGCCTCTGGTTGGACAACCGCCCGAAATATGACCTGCGGCCTGAAGTGTAACAAGGCCCCGGTATTACCACCTGACTCGAAATGGGATCTACCACATCGACCGCAGAGAGGTGGTCTCGTCGGGTAACCTCCACTTTCTGAAACCGAAGCCTTGGGGCACGACACGCTCCGAATCTTACGGGCGTCCAGGAAGGCGGAGGAGCGCTACGAGCCGTGAGGTGCAAATCCAGTCTGCTGATGAGGCTGATGAGGTGCAAATTATTCAAGTATTAATTTCCTTTTGAATAATGATTCATAACTCTTTTTGAAATATTTCAAGATTCTTAACATTTAGAACTCAAGTCAAAAGACATCAAGGTGAAACCAAATTCAGTTAAAACACGTACGTCTACCGTACTATATATTTTACAAATATCATGCTCAAGAGGATAGGAAGAATAACATACCTCCTCGGCTAAATCCACTTGCCAAGTCGAATATGCCGTGCGTAGAGTATCAACCTATAATAATCAAATACGTCTATTAACGTCTAGACTTCTTCGTCGAATATTCTAAGCATAAAGTTCCTTATTCTACGGAAAATTGGACAACACTTCCTTTGTTTCTACATACTTTTCCACCTTTTCAAGGCTCGAATTCAATATCAAGCGCCTTTAAGGCTGACAATCCAACAATACAAAGGGGATTATATGCTAATCTTGGGCGTGTAAAATTATTTATGATACATATTAACTAATTGATAAGTTTAAGGTAGTATCTTGGCTATAACATGCTCACATATCATCCTTATCGATCCTTTCAAATCGAATCGTTATTCCTACATGCGATATTCCTAAAAGCAATATTGACAACTACAAGTCCATTCTTCCTCACATGACACAATTTACTAAAAAAGAATAAGATATTGTTACCTTAGAGTTCTCCCAAGCAGTCCAACAAATCTCCATGACCTTTTCCCTGATCACCCACAAACCTCCTCCAAGCTTGACATATTTCCTCCTTGCCACCTTTCCGAAGTTTCTCTAGGCCTGGGTTTTTTTCTTGAATTTTTAGAGAGAAGGAAGAGGGATTTTTAGAGAGAAGGAAGAGGGATTTTTAGAGAGATGGAGGCTCTTGAAGAATGACCAAGTCTACAAGACTTGGTCAATAAATAGGACTTCAGCGCGTCGGATGGGAGGACACTTGTCACCTCCCGAGGCTTTACAAAGAATATCTTACGATTTTCCCAGTTCGCAAAATCCGCCTCGGCGCGCCTGCGGCGGGCGCGTGGCGCTGAAACCTCTCATAAACTTGGGACATCTGGCGCGCGCCACACGTCCGGGCGCGACCTGCATCCGGCGCCGCGGCGCTGTGGCTCCTGACCGAAAATACTTTTCTGTTCAACTGCGCACTGAACTTGCAACTTCCATAACTTCCTACTCCGATGTCCTATCGACGAGCGGTTTGTTGCGTTGGGAACTAGACTCAACGAACTACATACTAGGCTTTTGAAACACCTAAGATCTCTTAATGTAACGGGACATAAACCGCCCTAAAGTTGACTAAACCTGCCCAAAACATTTTGACAACCTATCTTTCCAAGATTTTAGTCTTAACTCCTTTCATACGTACTCATAAGCATGACCAGAATTACGGGGTGTAACAAAAATGGTGAGACATAGACCGACGTCCTAGCCAAAATGGGGCGACATAGGCCGACGGACAGCAACATAGGCCGACGTCCTAGGCGATGTCTGAACCAGCGTCTGCGACATATGCCAACGTTCAGCGACATAGGCCGACGGGCAGGCCAAAATGGGGCGACATAGGCCGACGTCCTAGGCCAAAATGGGGCGACATAGGCCGACGTCCTAGGCCAAAATGGGGAGACATAGGCCGACGTCCTAGCCCAAAATGAGGCGACATAGGCCGACGGGCAGCATCATAGGCCGACGTCCTAGGCCAATGTCCTAGGCAAGCGTCTTTGCGACATATGTCGGCGTTGACATGGTGATGGCGGGGCCAAAATGGGGCGACATAGGCGGCGAGGCCAACATGGGGCGACATCGGCCGACGGGCAGCAACATAGGCCAATGTCCTAGGCGGCGTCTTTGCGACATATGCGGCGTGCGGCGACATAGGCGATGGCGACATAGGCGGCGTGCGGCGGCGTAGGCGGCGACGCAACGTAGGCGGCGTCATCGGCGATATCCTGAAGCGGCGTCTTTGCGACATGGCCCAGGCGGGGCAAAAATGGGGCGACATAGGCC
>JAQGDG010000514.1:0-67500 GCA_029844215.1 Przewalskia tangutica | reverse complement strand
AAGGATGTCTTAAGTTTTATTAAAGTTAAGGGACTTGAAGAGTTTTAAAGTATGTGATACTTGTTTCGTTTTAAACGTATAAGTCCCTTGGATAGGAATTTGTATTTGACTAAGGTATAAAGTGAATATAACGACTTTATGGGAAGTTGGTTATATTAGCTTTATGGAAAGATAAATGAGGATAAATGACTTGATTTAATGAAAGGCAATTTGATTTTAAGGCATCAATTGCCTAAGGTTTTAAAAGAAAAGAAGTCACTTGATTTAGAAGTCTAAGTATATTTCTAAAGGTATTGTGACTTGTCTTGAAAAATGTCGTGATTTGATGCTACGTTTATTAGTATCTTGGAAGTTTTATAATGAAAAGTCATCTTTTAATAGAATAGAAGTACGTAGTACTTTGGGTTAAATTCCCGGATTTTTTATAAAAGACATGCTAGTGCCTTAAGTAAACTAAAATGAGAGTGTATATGAATAAGGCTAATAAGAAGTTAGGGGGATTTCTTAACTTGCTTATTTATTGTATAATAAGCCGGTAGTGCTTATGTTATGTATGATGGCCGGTTGAGATAGGGTAAGAGTATAAATGAGGGGTAAACCCGAGGCGTTATACCGCTTACATAGGGTAAGAGTATAAATGAGGGTAAATCCCAGGCGTTATACCACTGCTTTAGGGTAAGAGTATAAATGAGGGTGAACCCCGAGGCGTTATACCACTGTTTAGTGGATTTGCTACCCGTGATGCGAGAATACCTCATGCGAGTCCTTATGGGCTTATGCGGGTGAAATAGTCCCGTGCGGTAGTCTGACTATCTGAGGAATACCTCATGCGGGTCCACGACTATGCGGGTGAAATAGTCCCGAGTAGGATTGTAATGATCGTGGGCGGATGGTCATGCTTTGATCGTGAGCTTCCTATTTTTATGTTGTCGTATACTATTAGTTACTCATTGTTAGTAAGGCCTTTGTGTCTGTAATTTTGTTATCATACATGTCTCAGGCTTTGTTTTAAACTTATGATGCAATTCTGATTATTTTCAGTTTACATGCCAGTACATATTGTGTCTTGACCCCCTTCACAGGGGTTGCGTTCATCTGCGGTAGGGGTAGCGGTGGTGGATCCTCGTTCTTAGGATCACTTATCGAGCGTCGAAGCTCCATTCCTCGGAGGCTTGTCTTTTTAGTGCAGTCTTTCCACGATGTTGTAGTTTTATGTACATTCGGGGTATGGCGAAGACCTTGTCATACGATTGTTATTCTAGAGGTTTGTAGTCACGTGTTGTGGTTTGGGTGTAGAAGCAGGTTATGCAGTTTGCTTTTGATTATGCATATTTTATGGAAGCGGCTTTATCGGCTGCTTTGTGATATTATGTCTAAATATGTTGTATGTTGTGTATGTTCATTGCTATTCTCGATGTATACGAGCAGGGTGCCCGGGTAGGGCACGATCGCATTCCGAGGTCGGGTCGTGACAAAGTGGTATCAGCGATTAGTCCTCGAAAGTGTCTGACCGTGTCTAGTAGAGTCTTGATTATCGGTGTGTTGTGCACCATCTATGTCGGGAGAATTTGCGGGACATTTAGGATTAGTTTCCATTCTTCTCTCTGCGAGATCGTGCGGTAGAAATTTGTCTTATTAGGTTGAATCGCTACGACCTATTCTTATGAAGCGATTATCCCTCGCGGAAGCGGCGGGGCGAAGGGCAAAGCGGCGGCGAGGCGCTAGCGGTACTCGAAGGTTACTCGGACTCGAGCCTGAACTATGCACGAGGTAGTAAGCGAGTCGGCGAGTTCGCCACGCGGCGATATTATAGGCCGAGGCGGCGTGGTAGCTCGAGGTTCGGTACCATAACCTCGATTCGCGGCCAGTCTTTGAGTATAGAACTACGGGAAGCGGTCCGGTTATTGACCGATATAGTAGCGAGCGGCGCCGAGCGAGCGACTAACCTGGCGACGGTTTGCGGATTCGGGATTTTACAGGTTGTCATCGCCCGAGTTTTATGGTTAGTGCGAGGAGGATCTGCGGGGAGTTCATTCGGCGACTCTGGACTATGAAGGTTCTTAGGGCTTGGAGGCAGTGCATTATGCTAGCCTCTTACAGGTTCTGCGATATTGCGTTGGTAGTTCGAGTCATGGGAGGCTGTCGAGAGGTGAGGATGCTCTTCCGGTGTTTGGGAGGAGTTTATAAAGGCCTTCATGGATCACTTTGCCTCACGAGATGAGGAGAGCAGTGTAGATAGATTCTTGACCTTGAGGCGAGAATGGAAGGACTATCGGAGTCTGACACAGGTTTGACTCTTTGGCGACATCGCACACCATTGTAGCTGACATGGCGGATAGAGTTCATAGTTATGTGATGTGACTAGACCGTCATATGATTAATGCATGCTTGGGAGTGGCTCTTCAGCCCGGTATGGACATTGCCGGAGATGCGGCGTATGCGCGAGGATAGAGATAGAGAGGTAGGATCAGTTGGCTCAGGCGGCCCGAAGGCGGGCAGCGAGGTCTGGCGATTTCGGCGGGCGGCCTGGCGGCGAACTAGGTCGCATTCCGGCCCGGCCACGAGTGCTCCTTCCGTTTTCGGCGGGAGTTACGATCGGCCAGTCATTCGGGAAGCGATCGGGGCTCGGGACTTGAGGTTTGAGGCGGCAAATCGCCGTCGAACCACCCGCGTCTCGGTGTGCTCGATGCGGTAGGTCATGGCGAAGTGCCGCGTAGCTCGGGAGCTTATTACTCTTGTGGCAGCGAGGCCATTTGAGAAGATTGTCCGTCTAGGCGGCATGGGTGGTGCGGTGCGGCCAGCGAGATCGATTGTTAGGTCTTCCTCTTCTTACGTGGTTATGCGCGCCGGGGCGAGTACTCGCGGACCGGCGGGGCCTTGGCGAAGTCGTGGTGGTGGTTCCAGTTCTAGCGGTCCACAGAACCGCATTTATTCCTTAGCCAGCCGCCAGGATCAGGAGGCTTCCCCTGACGTCGTCACAGGTACATTATTGATTTCATGTTGTGGCGTATATGCTTTGATAGATCCGGGTTCTACCTTGTCCTATGTGTCTCACTCTTGTGCGGGTAGAATCGGGATAGGCGGTGTCGATAGAGCCTTTTGAGGTAGCTACGCGATGGGTGATTCGATGTTAGGCGGCGGGTGTATAGAGGTTGTCGGTGTTTATTCTGATCGTTAGACCCTTGCGAACTTGATAGAGTTGGAGATGGCGATTTTGATGTCATTATGGGTATGGACTAGTTGGCTTCTTGTTATGCCAACGTGGGTATCAAGGGCAGGTTGGTTGGTTCGATTTCTGGCGAGCGATTATCAGTGGAAGGGCAACACAGCGTCGCCTAGGGGTAGGTTTATTTCTTACCTCAAGGCTAGGAAGATGGTGCAGAAATGGTACATCTATCTTACGGTTGGGTATTTGTCTGGTGAGTGCGATTCTTGATCGATGCCGATGGTTAGGGAGTTTCCAGATGTGTTCCCAGACGACCTTCCGGGTATCCATCCTGAGAGGGAGATTGAGTTTTGTATTGACACGTTGCCAGACACTCGACCTATTTCCATTCCGCCATACAGGATGGCACCTGCTGAGTTGAGAGAGCTGAAGGACCAGCTGAAATATTTTCTGGAAAAAGGATTTATCAGGCCTAGTGTTTCTCCCTGGGGAGCGCCGGTTTTATTTGTGAAGAAAAAAGATGGAACGCTGCGTATGTGTGTTGATTACAGGCAGCTGAATAAGGTAACCATCAAGAATAGGTACCCCCTCCCCAGGATTGACAATTTGTTTGACGATTCTGAGTGCGAGTGTTTCTCAAGATAGACTGCGATGCAGTTATCATCAGTGCGAGTTCGAGAGCGAGATATCCCAAGGCGCATTGGGACGGTATGGGCACTATGAGTTGAGGTTATGTCTTTCGGTTTGACCCAGCGCTCAGTGGTATTTATGGATTTGATGAGCGGGTGTTCAAGCCATTTTGGATACATTTGTGATAGTATTCGTTGATGACATCTGGTTTATTAGCGGACGAGCGAGGCATCAGATCATGAGGCGGTACTTAGGATCCTCGGGCCGCGATTGTCGCCAAGTTCTCAGTGTGAGTTTTGGTTGGCCTCGATGGCATTCACAGGGCATATTATTGGGGTGATGGTGTTGGGTGGATCGACAAAGATTGAAGCGATCAAGTCTTGGCGAGACCTCTTACTCGGCCGAGTGCGCTTGATTTCTTAGAAATGGCGAGTTATTATCGTAGGTTTGTGGAAGCGATTTTCTTGATTTCGGCAGTTGACTAGGTGACTCGAAGCGGCCAAGTTCGATGGGCGAGAGGCTTGCGAGAAGGGTTTCCGATTCTTGAAGGAAAGGTTGACTACGGCTCAGTTCTTACTCTTCACGAGGGTTAGGCAGATGCGTGATCTATTGTGATGCCTCGGGTATCGGGCTAGGGTGTGTTTTGATGCGTACGGCAAGGTTATAGCCTATGCTTCGGCGATTCTGGAAGCATGAGAGGAATTACCCTACCGCGACTTAGAGTTGGCGCGATTATTCATGCCTTGAAGATTTGGAGACATTATTTGTATGGGGTTCACGTGGATATTTATACAGACCACAGAGCCTGGTATATCTTGAGCGAGAGGAGGTGAACTGCGGCGAGAGGCGGTGGTTAGAGTTCTTTGAAAGATTATGATGTTGATATTTTATACCATCGGGAAAGCCAGCGTAGTTCTTGATGCCTTGAGTCGTAGATCGATGGGAGCACATCGGAGAATGCGGCGGAGAAGGCGGGACATGGTCGTCGAGATCCGCGGCTAGCGAGCCTTGGGGTTCGATTGATCGTCTGAAGCGATAGTGAAGTGCGGGTTCGTGAGGTTGCGAGTCTTCCATCGTTGATGAGGTGAAGAGGCGATTTGAGGACCGATGTTGAGTGCGATATCGAGATGCAACTCTTGGGAGGAGAAGAGTCTATGAGTGGCGCTGGTGGGGTGCTAAGATTTGAGGGCGGTTGTGTGTTCCGATGTGATAGGACCGTCGTGATTTTGGAGGAGGCACGCGGTGCTCGTTATTCTATTCATCAAAGTCGACCAAGATGTACCATGACCTCGAATGTTTGTATTGGTGGGATGGCACGAAGAGGGGCGTGGCGAGTTTTGTTGCCTGATGTCTAATTGCCCGGCGAGTGGTCAGTACGAGGCCCGGTGGATTGTGCGGGCTATTGAGATTCCGACTTGGAAGTGGGAGGTGATCAACATGGACTTTATTCTGAGGTTACCTCGTACTCGGAGAAATGCGACTCCATTTGGGTTATTGTTGTGGTGTGAAATCAGCCATTTATTCGATCGGGGCGGCGTTTTTGGTGAGGACTATGCGGTTGTACATCGAGAGATTTTGAGGTTGCCACGGTGTACTGTATCGATTATATCGAGATAGAGGCCCGATTCTGGCTAGCAGAGGTCTTTCGAGAAGGATTAGGGACAGTGAGTCTCGATCTGCGCATTCATCCTCGGTGCCAGGCGGCGAGTGTACTATCGGACAACGAGGATATCTGCGAGCTGCGTGATTGATTTGAGGTAGTGGGAGGATCATTTGCCTCTTGTGGAGTTTGCTTATAACAACGAATACCATTCGGTATATAGATGGCGCCATCTGAGGCTTTATATGGCGGAAATGTAGGTCGCCGATTGGTTGGTTCGGCGTGGGAGAGTGCGATTAGTTGGCGGACTTGGTTGAGAAAGGCGTGGATAAGGTGAAGCTTATCGGGAGAGACTTTTAGCGGCTCGAGTCGGCGAAGTCATATGCGGATAATCGGCGCGGCGTTTGGAGTTTAGGTAGGCGATTGGGTCTTGAAGGTGTCACCCATGAAGGGTGTGATGAGATTCGGAAGAAGAAGCTTCGGCCCAGGTACATTAGGCCATACGGATCGTCGTCGAGTAGGCAAGGTTGCCTATGAGTTGGATCTGCCATCGAGTTAGGCGGTATCAGGTCTTATGTTTCTATATTGCGGAAGTGTATCGGAGATCGGCGAGTTTTCCTGCTAGTGAGGTCTAGGTAGAGGGTTATCGTATGAGGGAGTCCGTAGCGATACTCGTCGCGAGTCGAGCGATTGCGGACCAAGGATGTGGCTTAGTCAAAGTCTTGTGGAGGAATGATAGCAGGATGAGATGACTTGGGAAGCGGAGGAGGACATATTGAGAAGTATCCTCGCTTATTCCTACAGCCCGGGTAATTCGTTTTCCACTTACTTGTCAAGTTTTAATTGAAGCATTTGTTTTGTTTAAATGCTATTATGTAGCCATGTGTGGCATTATTGGTATGTCGGGGTTGTGAAAGGAAACTATGTAAGCTAATTATAAGTTTGACTCTGAAAGAACATTCGGGGCGAATGTTTCTAAGAGGAAGAATGTTACACCAGTATTTACGGGACATGTTTTAGAGCGTGCGTAAGAACTCAGAAATGTTAAGATTTGAGACTTGTAAAAATTTATCAGAATTATGGAATTGTCGGAAAACGTAATATTGTAACGAATGGGAGGGCGACACGTGTCACCCCCCTTATGTGCCTTGGACGAAATGAGACATGGCCAAAATGGTCATTGACCATAATCTTAAGATGACAAGTCTTGCAAGTAGTGAGCTTGATAAAATTGACTTAGTCAATGGGTCATGAGCTTGATATTTAAGAGAACCTCATCGAAGCCACCCGTTTATACGTCTTGACCTACATGTTACTATATAATACTACTAGTAGCAAGACTAACTTCAACACTTAGAAAAAAATTCAAGAATTTCAAGAACTCCAAGAGCTAGCTCTCGGGTTCATGCTCCATAAGAAAGATTTTTTTTGTTTCTTGTCCATTAAGCTCCACACTTTAAACCAAGGTTCATGAGTGTATTGTAAGTGTATCTCAATAGAAAAATCCCGGAAAAAGATAGTTTTCGTGTTAGTCGCAAGATAAAAACCTAGTTGCTTTTCTAGGCTTTGTTTGAAAGATTGAAGGAAAGTTGTTTGTGTTGTTCTAAGGGTCTCAAGTAGCGGATTGAAGTGTCTAGAAGAGGCTCTAAGTTGCTAAGGGCGACTTGGTTGAAGTTGGACTAAGAATTGTTGAGGTAATAATTTTGTCTCTTAAGTGTTACAAGATTATATATTGTTGTTAGCCTTACATGTTTGCTAGCATGAAGTATATGTGTTGAAGTTTTATAAGTATTATGGATTGATTGTAGCCTTAAATCCGAAATGTCATTTAAGCCATGTGAAGTTGGATTACAATTTGGTCATTTATTAGAATCGTCGCATGTTACTTACTTGAAGATTATAGTAGTTATAATCGATTGCGACTTGATATCATGTTATGCTAACAACTTGGATTGAAATGGAAATTGGATAAGAATTGGTGTTATTGTACTCTGGCCGAATTGGACTAGTAGTTTGTATTAGTTTGATATCTTTTGTGGGGCGGAATTTTACACGTCTAGTAGGCGTGTAATCCCCTATTGTTAATTGCATTGATTGGGCCTTAAATGTGGCGTGTTTGGTTATTGAATTCGGCCTTGAAAAAGGTGGCAAAGTAAGTAGAAACAAATGAGGTGCTGTCCGATTTTCCGTAGAATTTAGAGACTTTACACTTATAATATTCTACGTTTGAAGTAAGGCGTTAATAGACGTATTATGGATATTATAGGTTGACATACTACGGGCGGGATTTTGTACTTGGCAAGTGGTTTGACCCGAAGAGGTATGTAGAACTTTCCTATCTTTTGAACATGACTAGTTGCGTATATAATGCGGTGAGCGTCTGAAGACCTTGATATCCTTTACTAGTTTTATGAATAGCCAAATCGGGTGAGTTAGGAGATTAACTCACTTCTTTGAAAGTATTAAGGATGTCTTAAGTTTTATTAAAGTTAAGGGACTTGAAGAGTTTTAAAGTATGTGATACTTGTTTCGTTTTAAACGTATAAGTCCCTTGGATAGGAAATTGTATTTGACTAAGGTATAAAGTGAATATAACGACTTTATGGGAAGTTGGTTATATTAGCTTTATGGAAAGATAAATGAGGATAAATGACTTGATTTAATGAAAGGCAATTTGATTTTAAGGCATCAATTGCCTAAGGTTTTAAAAGAAAAGAAGTCACTTGATTTAGAAGTCTAAGTATATTTCTAAAGGTATTGTGACTTGTCTTGAAAAGTAATCGTGACTTGATGCTACGTTTATTAGTATCTTGGAAGTTTTATAATGAAAAAAGTCATCTTTTTAAAAAGAATAGAAGTACGTAGTACTTTGGATTAAATTCCCGGATTTTTATAAAAGACATGCTAGTGCCTTAAGTAAACTAAAATGAGAGTGTATATGAATAAGGCTAATAAGAAGTTAGGGGGATTTTCTTAACTTGCTTATATTGTATAATAAGCCGGTAGTGCTTATGTTATGTATGATGGCCGGTTGAGATAGGGTAAGAGTATAAATGAGGGTAAACCCGAGGCGTTATACCGCGCTTCCCGGGTAAGAGTATAAATGAGGGTAAATCCCAGGCGTTATACCAGCTTGGGGTAAGAGTATAAATGAGGTGAACCCCAAGGCGTTATACCACGTGTCAGTGGATTTGCTACCCGTGATGCGAGTAATACCTCATGCGAGTCCTTATGGGCTTATGCGGTGAAATAGTCCCGTGCGGTAGTACGTCTATCACGAGAATACCTCATGCGGGTCCATGCGACTATCGCGGGTGAAATAGTCCCGGAGTAGGATTGCTTAATGCCAATCTTGTGGCGGATGGTCTGCTTTGATCGTGAGCTTCCTATTTTTATGTTATGCGTATACTATTAGTTACTCTCATTGTTAGTAAGGCCTTTGTGTCTTGTAATTTTGTTATCATACATGTCTCGGCTTTGTTTTAAACTTATGATGTAATTCGGTATTTTCGGTTTACATACTTAGTACATATTATGTCTTGACCCCTTCTAGGGGGCTGCGTTCATCTAGTAGGTAGGGAGTAGCGGTGGTGGATCCTCATTCTTAGGATCGCTTATCGGGCGTCGAAGCTCCGTTCCTCGGAGCTTGTATTTTAGTGCGATCTTTCCACGATGTTGTAATTTTATGTACATTCGAGGTATGGCGAGCCTGTCCATACGATTATTATTCTAAGTGCAGTAGTCACGTGTTTGTGGTTTGGGGCTGTAGAACCGAGTTATCTGATTTTGCTTTTGATTATGCATATTTTATGGAAAGCGGCCTTATCGGCTTTGTGATGTTATTGTCTAAATATGTTGTATGTTGTGTATGTTCATTGCTATTCTACGATGTATACCTAAGCAGGGTGCGGGTTGGGCACGATGTGTTTCCGAGGTCGAGTCGTGACAAAGTGGTATCAAGCGATTAGTCCTCGGAAAGTGTCTGAGGCCAGGTGTCTAGTAAGTCTTGATTATCGGTGTGTTGTGCACCACATCTATGTCGGAGGCTGCGTGACATTTAAGATTAGTTTCCATTCTTCTCTCTACGAGATCGTGCGATGAAATTTGTCTTATTAGGTTGAATCCTCTCGACCTATTCTTATGAAACGATTATGCCTCGGAAGGCGGCGACCGAGAGCCCGAAGGGCAAAGCGGCGGCGAGGCGCTAGCGGTACTCGAAGGTTACTCGGACCCGAGCGCAGACTATACGAGGTAGTAGGCGGGTGGCGAGTTCAACACGCCAGCGATATTATAGGGCCGAGCGGCGGTAGCTCGAGGTTCGGTACGAGCCTCGATTCGCGGCGGTGCGAGTATAGAGACTACGAGGCGGTCGGTTATTGACGATATAGTAGCGAGCGGCGCCAAGCGAGCGGCGACTAACCTGGCCGACGGTTTGCGGATTCGGGATTTTACAGGTTGTCATGCGTGAGTTTTATGGTTACGATGCGAGGAGGATCTGCGGGGAGTTCGTTCGGCTACGGACTATGCGAGTTCTTAGGGCTTGAGGCAGTCTATTATGCTAGCCTCTTCAGGTTCTGCGATATTGCGTTGGTAGTTCGAGTCATGGGAGGCTGTCGAGAGGTGAGGATACTCTTCCAGTGTTTGGGAGGAGTTCTGAGGCCTTCATGGATCACTTTTGCCTCACGAGATGAGGAGAGCCCGTAGATAGATTCTTGACCTTGAGGCGAGAATGGAAGGACTATCGGGAGTCTGACACTGAGTTTGACTCTTTGGCCAGGCATGCGCACACCATTGTAGCTGACATGGCGGATAGAGTTCATAGTTATGTGATGTGACTAGACCGTCATATGATTAATGCATGCTTGGGAGTGGCTCTTCAGCCCGGTATGGACATTGCCAGGATGCAGGCGTATGCGAGGATAGAGGATAGAGAGGAGGATCAGTTGGCTCGAGCGGCCCAGAAGGCGGGGCAGCGAGTCGGGGCGATTTTGGCGGGCGGCCTCGGCGAACTAGGTCGCATTCCGGCCGGCGCGAGTGCTCCTTGCGATTTCGGCGGGAAGTCGTCGGCCAGTCATTGAGGAAGCGGTCGGGGCTCCGGGACTTGAGGTTTTGGGGAGGCGGCCGTCACGTCGAGACCACCAGCATCTCGGTGTGCTCGATCGGTAGGTCTCGCGGCGAAGTGCCGCGTAGTTCCGGGAGCTTGTTACTCTTGTGGCGGGGCCATTTGAGAGAAGATTGTCCGTCTAGGCGGCGTGGGTGGTGCGGTGCGTAAGCGGGATCGATTCTTGGGTCTTCCTCTTACGTGGTTACTCGCCGGGCGAGAGTACTCGCGGCGGGCCGTGGCGGCGAGTCGTGGTGGTGGTTCCAATTCTAGCGGTCCACATGCGCATTTATTCCTTAGCGGCCGGGGATTAGGAGGCTTACAGCGTCGTCACGGTACATTATTGATTTCATGTTGTAGCGTATATGCTTTGATAGATCCGAGTTCTACCTTGTCTATGTCTCTCTCTTGTGCGGGTAGAATCGGGATGGCGGTGTCGATAGATCCTTTTGAGGTAGCTACGCGATGGTGATTCGATGTTAGGCGGCGGGTGTATAGAGGTTGTCAGGTGTTTATTCTGATCGTCGGACCACTTGCGAACTTGATAGAGTTGGAGATGGCGATTTTGATGTCATTATGGGTATGGACTAGTTGGCTTCTTGTTATGCCAGCGTTGGTAAAGACGAGTTAGTTCGGTTCTAGTTTCTGGCGAGCGATTATGAGTGGAAGGGCAACACGATGTCGCAGAGGTAGGTTTATTTCTTACCTCGAGGCTAGGAAGATGGTGCGAGAAAGGGTACATCTATAATGCAGTTGGGTATTTGTCTGAGGTGAGTGCAGTTCTTGATCGATGCGATGGTTAGGAGTTTCGGATGTGTTCCCAGACGACGCCGGGTATCCTCACGAGAGGAGATTGAGTTTTGTATTGACACATTGCGGACACTCGACCTATTTCCATTAGCCATCTGAGGATGCTTTCTTGAGTTGAGAGAGTGAAGGACCGGTGAAAGATTTCTTTGGAAAAAGCCTTTATCGGGCCTAGTGTTTCTCCACAGGAGGCCGGTTTTGTTTGTGAAGAAGAAGGATGGAGCAGCTGCGTATGTGTGTTGATTCTGAGCGGTGAATAAGGTAACCATCGAGAATAGGTACCCTCCCGGGATTGGCGATTTGTTTGACCGATTGCGAGTGCGAGGTGTTTCTCAAGATAGACATGCGGTGCAGTTATCATCAGTCCAGTTCGAGGCGAGATATCCCAAAGGCGCATTCGGGACCGGTATGGGCACTATGAGTTCGAGGTTATGTCTTCCGGTTCGACCAGCGCTCAGTAGTATTTATGTCACGACCCGTTCGGGGCGTGGTAGTATACGGGCACCCAGTAGTCATACATCAGTAATGTCGTGGAATATAAAAACAAGACATGAAGCAGTTGTAAAATGAGACACGGTTTTATGTGAGAAAGTGTAAGCCTTTGGCATATATATATAAACATAGTTTTGCGATTACATCCCAATGTACAATAGGACTCTGAGACCTCTAAGAAGGTAACAACTATGGCGGGGCGGGGCCGCCATACCACTGAATGTACAAAACTATATACAACAACGGGAGATCATATCGAAAGTCGAGCCTCGGAGAAGATGGAGCTCACGACACCAAAGCAAAAGATCTAAGGATGTGGATCTAGCACTGCTTGCCCTTACTGCGGCATGAGCGGCCCGAAGGGCGTCGGTTACAACGGTACCAAGTATGTGAAGCGTAAAGTACTTAAATGAAATCAAAGTATTTAAAACCATTTGCAAATACAATCGGTTCAATTGCACATAGTGCGTATCGCAAACAAGAACAATAATAGGTAAATTATAACGAGTCTTTTCTAGGCTGCGAATGATCGAAGCAAGGCGATCGCCCGTAGTATCATTATGCGTGCCTAATCACGGACTCCGCGATCCGCGTAGGTCACCAGAACCGCGTGAGGTATTCCGCGTCGGGGTAGCTAACCGGTACCTCACCGGACTCCGCGATCGCGTAGTCTCGATAGACCGCGTAGTCACGGACCGCATAGGGCGTCCGCGTCGGGATAAAACACCGGAATGATCAATCACGGAACTCCGCGACTCCGCATAGTCACGCGGACCGCGTAGGCGTATAGACGCGTCAAGGGTGGCAAGCCCTCGGTATAACAAGTCGAGGGTAGGTGATATAATAACATTACAAGTGACTTACCGTTTAGCAGCGTAAGCCAACAAGAATGACCCCCTTTCACAACATCACAAGACACTAACACCGTAGCATCGTAATATGTCTATTTATCAACAATCTTACTACACCTTACAGAAATCAATACAAGGTTTTTATAACAAATAAATGTGATTCCTTTTATCTTTCTTAAGTTGTTATACCTAACTTCCGTAAAGCTAGTATAACTCTTAAGCTTTTGTTTAAAAACCAAATATTTCTCTTCTGTTAAAAATGATTGATATTCTTTTGAAATGCATCAAGATTCTTATTATTCGGGCTTAAGTCAAAAGACATTGCGTAATTATTATTCGAGCTTAAGTCGAAAGACATTGCGTAATTATTATTCGATTAACACGTATGCGTCTACAGTACTATATATATATCTTAAAATATCATGCTTAAGAGTATAGGAAGAATCACATACCTTGAAAACCACGCCAAGTCGAATATGTGTGAGAGAATCGACTATAATAGTCAAATCGTCTATCAGCGTCTAGACTATGCATGTGATTCTAAGCAGAGGGTTCTCTATACGGAAAATTGGGCGACTTCCCTGCAGTCAAGCTACTCGAGTCTCTTGAAAAGCAGTCCTATGTAAATCTGATTCAATTATTCTTCTTTTATACCGCCTGCTGTGATAGCAGTTCAATTCTATTCTATAATATTCTTTCATAACTTATACTCGAGTCTTAACTATTCTTATATGTAATATCGAATTACAATAGAAGGACAAGAGTATTTACCTCGATAAGCCCAAAATTATCCAAGTTAAAAGTCGCTCACGAGCATGGTTTAGCTCACAATTTGTGCGCTCAGATAGCTCAGAAACCCTTAGAAGTTTCTAACAACTTACTTAACTACCATAAGGGATTTGGGCTAGGGTATTTTGGAATAGTAACTTAAACTTGGAAGACAACTTTTCTACCAAGGGAGGGGGGGGGGTAGGTTTCGGCTAAGGGCTCAAGGAAGGGGGAAGTGTTGGACGAAAAGCTCACAAGGGAGAGAGAGGGATTTTAGACTTGGAAAGTTTGTTTTGTGGATGAAGAACTCTTCATCTTAAGGGAGTATTTATAGGTCAAGCAATGGCCAACCAATGGCCAAGATGAAGCCAAGTGCAAGGCAAGTGTAGGGTGAGGATTTAGGCAAGTGTCTTATCCGTCTACCACGCAAAAATATCTACCAACTCATGACAAAACAAGCTCTTAAATCGTCCAAAGGGACGCCTCACGTCCGCCAACTAGAGGGTGACAAGTGTCGCCCTCTAGTTGGTCCAAAATGTTTCGTCTCTCGGAAAAATCCGCAAAAATTAGAAATGACATAGCCGTAATTTTCCCTTGAAGTTTTTGTAAAGCGTTTAGTCGGAGCGATTCTTTTAATGAGTTGTGCACAAACTTTTTCGTCCATAATGCCTAACTAAGGCTAAACTTTTGTACGTACACCCTCACGTACATACTCTGGAAATACGGGGTATAACAATTTATGGATTTGATGAACCGGGTGTTCAAGCCATTTTTTGATACATTTGTGATAGTATTCATTGATGACATCCTGGTTTATTCGCGGGCGGGCGAGGAGCATGCGGTCCGCGAGGCGGTGCCAGGATCCTCGGGCCGGCGATTGTCGCCAAGTTCTCCAAGTGTGAGTTTTGGTTGGCCTCGGTGGCATTCACAGAGCACGTTATTGGGGTGATGGTGTTGGTGGATCGACAAAGATTGAAGCGATCGAAGTCTTGGCGAGACCTACTACTCGGCCAAGTGCGCGATTTCTTAGAAATTTGGCGAGTTATTATCGTAGGTTTGTGGAAGCGGTTGCTTCGATTTTAGCAGATTGACTAAGTGACTCGGAATGCGGCCAAGTTCCGGTGGGCGAGGCTTGCGAGAAGGGTTTCGATTCTTTGAAGGAAAGGTTGACTACGGCTCGGTTCTTACTCTTCTGAGGGTTAGGCGAGTGCGTGATCTATTGTGATGCCTCGGGTATCGGGCTAGGGTGTGTTTGATGCGGCCGACAAGGTTATAGCCTATGCTTCCGGCATTTCACGGGCATGAGGAATTACCCTACCGCGACTTAGAGTTGGCGCGATTATTCATGCCTTGAAGATTTGGAGACATTATTTGTATGGGGTTCACGTGTATATTTATACGGACCACAGAGCCTCAGTATATCTTGAGCGAGGGGCGAACTGCGGCGAGAGGCGGTGGTTAGAGTTCTTGAAAGATTATGATGTTGATATTTTATACCATCGGGAAAGCCAGCGTAGTTCTTGATGCCTTAGTCGTAGATCGATGGGGAGCACATCGGCAGCGGCCGAGAGGCGGGACATAGTCGTCGAATCCACGACTAGCGAGCCTTGGGGTTGATTGATCGTCTGAAGCGGCTTGGTGAGTGCGGGTTCGTGAGGTTGCGAGTCTTCCATCGTTGATGAGGTGAAGAGGCGGCAGTTTGAGGACCAGTGTTGAGTGCGATATCGAGATCGACTCTTGGGAAGAGAAGAGTCTATTCAGTAGCGCTTTGATGGGGTGCTAAGATTTGAGAGTCGGTTGTGTGTTCCGATGTAGCGAGGACCGTCGTGATTTTGGGGAAGCGCGCGGTGCTCGTTATTCTATTCATCGAAGTCGACCAAGATGTACCATGACCTCGGATATTTGTATTGGTGGGATGGCACGAAGAGGGGCGTGGCGAGTTTTGTTGCCTGATGTCCTAATTGCCCGGCAAGTCAGGTCGAGCACGAGGCCGATGGGTGTGCGGCTATTGAGATTAGACTTGGAAGTGGGAGGTGATCAACATGGACTTTATTCTGAGGTTACCTCGTACTCGGAGAATCGACTCCATTTGGGTTATTGTTGACAGGCTAATGAAATCAGCCAATTTCATTCGATCGGGGCGGCGTTAGTGAGGACTATGCGGTTGTACATCGGAGAGATTGTGAGGTTGCGCGGTGTACAGTGTCGATTATATCAGATAGAGGCGATTCTGACTAACCACGGAGGTCTTTCCATAAGGATTAGGGACACGTGAGTCGATCTGCATTTCATCCTCGGTGGCAGGCGGCGAGTGTACTATCGAACAACGAGGATATCTTTGCGAGCTGCGTGATTGATTCGAAGTGTGGGAGGATCATTTGCCTCTTGTGGAGTTTGCTTATAACAACGAATACCATTTGATATCTGAGATGGCGCCCATACGAGGCTTTATATGGGCGGAAATATAGGTGCCGATTGGTTGGTTCGACATGGGCGAGTGCGATTAGTTGGCGGACTTGGTTGCGGTGTGGATAAGGTGAAGCTTATCCGGGGAGGCGATAGCGGCTGAGTCGGCAGAAGTCATATGCGGATAATCGGCGGCGGCATTTGGAGTTTCAGGTAGACGATTGGGTCTTCTTGAAGGTGTCACCCATGAAGGATGTGATGAGATTCGGAAAGAAGGGGAAACTCAGCCCAAGGTACATTGGGCCATACCAGATCGTCCGTCGAGTAGGCAAGGTAGCCTATGAGTTGGATCTGCCATCAGAGTTAGAGGCGGTACATCCGGTCTTCTATGTTTCAATATTGCGGAAGTGTATCGGAGATCCAGCGAGAGTTTTCCCTGCTAGTGAGGTCTAGGTGACATAGGGGTTATCGTATGAGGAGAGTCCCATAGCGATACTCGATCTCCAGGTCAGGCGACTGCGGACCAAGGATGTGGCTTCCATCAAAGTCTTGTGGAGGAATGATAACCGGGAGGAGATGACTTGGGAAGCGGAGGAGGACATATTGAGGAAGTATCCTCACTTATTCCCTACACCTTCAGGTAATTCGTTTTCCCTTACTTGTCAAGCATTTGTTTTGTTTAAATGCTATTATGTGGCCATGTGTGGCATTATTGGTATGTCGGGGTTGTGAAAGGAAACTATGTCGCTAATTATAAGTTGGACTCCGAAAGAACATTCGGGGACGAATGTTTCTAAGGGGGGAAGAATGTTACACCAGTATTCTGAGGACATGTTTTAAGAGCGTGCGTAGAACTTCGAGAAATGTTAAGATTTGAGAGTTGTAAAAATTTATCGGAATTATGGAATTGTCGGAAAATGTAATATTGTAACGAATGGGAGGGCGACATGTGTCACCCCCCTTATGTGCCTTGGACGAAATGGGACATGGCCAAAATGGTCATTGACCATAATCTTAAGATGACAAGTCTTGCAAGTAGTGAGATTGATAAAATTGACTTAGTCAATGGGTCCATGAGCTTGATATTTAAGAGAACCTCATCCAAGCCACCCGTTTGTACACATCTTGACCCTCAGTATTACTATATAATACTACTAGTAGCAAGACTAACTTGACACTTAGAAAAATTTCAAGAATTTCAAGAACTCGAGCTAGCTCTCGGGTTCATGCTCCATAAGAAAGAATTTTTTTTGTTTCGTGTCCATTAAGCTCCACACTTTAAACCAAGGTTCATGAGTGTATTTTAAGTGTATCTCAATAGAAAAATCCCGGAAAAAGATAGTTTTCGTGTTAGTCGCAAGATGAAAACCTAGTTGCTTTTCTAGGTTTTGTTTGGAAGATTGAAGGAGAGTTGTTTGTGTTGTTCTAAGGGTCTCAGTAAGCGGATTGAAGTGTCTAGAAGAGGCTCTAAGTTGCTAAGGAAGCGACTTGGTTGAAGTTGGACTAAGAATCGTTGAGGTAATAATCTTGTCTCTTAAGTGTTACAAGATTATATATTGTTGTTAGCCTTACATGTTTGCTAGCATGAAGTATATGTGTTGAAGTTTTATAAGTATTATGGATTGATTGTAGCCTTAAATCCGAAATGTCATTTAAGCCATGTGAAGTTGGATTACAATATGGTCGTTTATTAGAATCGTCGCATGTTACTTACTTGAAGATTATAGTAGTTATAATCGATTGCGACTTGATATCATGTTATGCTAACAACTTGGATTGAAATGGAAATTGGATAAGAATTGGTGTTATTGTACTCAATGTGGCCGAATTGGACTAGTAGTTTGTATTAGTTTGATATCTTTTGTGTGGCGGAATTTTACACGTCTAGTAGGCGTGTAATCCTATTGTTAATTGCATTTATTGGGCCTTAAATGTGGCGTGTTTGGTTATTGAATTTGGCCTTGAAAAAGGTGGCAAAGTAAGTAGAAACAAAGGAGGTCTTTGTCAGATTTTAAGTAGAATTTAGAGACTTTACACTTATAATATTCTACGTTTGAAGTAAGGCGTTAATAGACGTATTGTGGATATTATAGGTTGACATACTACGGGCAGGATTTTGTACTTGGCAAGTGGTTTGACCCGAAGAGGTATGTAGAACTTTCCTATCTTTTGAGCATGACTAGTTCTTGGCGTATATAGTGCGGTGAGCGTCTGAAGACCTTGATATCCTTTACTAGTTTTATGAATAGCCAAGTCGGGTGAGTTAGGAGATTAACTCACTTCTTTGAAAGTATTAAGGATGTCTTAAGTTTTATTAAAGTTAAGGGACTTGAAGAGTTTTAAAGTATGTGATACTTGTTTCGTTTTAAACGTATAAGTCCCTTGGATAGGAAATTGTATTTGACTAAGGTAAAAAGTGAGTATAACGACTTTATGAGAAGTTGGTTATATTAGCTTTATGGAAAGATAAATGAGGATAAATGACTTTATTTAATGAAAGGCAATTTGATTTTAAGGAATCAATTGCCTAAGGTTTTAAAAGAAAAGAAGTCACTTGATTTAGAAGCCTAAGTATATTTCTAAAGGTATTGTGACTTGTCTTGAAAAGTAATCGTGACTTGATGCTACGTTTATTAGTATCTTGGAAGTTTTATAATGAAAAGAGTCATCTTTTTAAAAAGAATAGAAGTACGTAGTACTTTGGGTTAAATTCCCGGATTTTTATAAAAGACATGCTAGTGCCTTAAGTAAACTAAAATGAGAGTGTATATGAATAAGGCTAATAAGAAGTTAGGGGGATTTTCTTAACTTGCTTATTTATTGTATAATAAGCCGGTAGTGCTTATGTTATGTATGATGGCCGGTTGAGATAGGGTAAGAGTGTAAATGAGGGGTAAATCCCAGGCGTTATACCGCTTCTCGGGTAGAGTATAAATGAGAGTAAATCCCAGGCGTTATACCGCTTCGGGGGTAGAGTATAAATGAGGGTGAACCCCAGGCGTTATACCACTGTTTAGTGGATTTGCTACCCGTGATGCGAGGAATACCTCATGCAGTCCTTATGGGCTTATGCGGGTGAAATAGTCCCGTGCGGTAGTGCGACTATCACGAGGAATACCTCATGCGGGTCCAGCGCGACATATGCGGGTGAAATAGTCCCGAGTAGGATTGCTTAATGATCTTTGTGGGCGGATAGTCTGCTTTGATCGTGAGCTTCCTATTTTTAGTTGTCGTATACTATTAGTTACTCGTTGTTAGTAAGGCCTTTGTGTCTTGTAATTTTGTTATCATACATATCTCGGCTTTGTTTTAAACTTATGATGTAATTCTGGTATTTTCGATTTACATACTTAGTACATATTGTGTCTTGACCCTTCTGGGGCTGCGTTCATCTGTGGTAGGGAGTAGCGGTGGTGGATCCTCGTTCTTAGGATCACTTATCGGACGTCGAAGCTCCGTTCCTCGGAGAGGCTTGTCTTTTTAGTCTGATCTTTCACGATGTTGTAGTTTTATGTACATTCGGGGTATGGCGAGACCTGTCCATACGATTATTATTCTAAGTGCGTAGTCACATGTTGTGGTTTGAAGGTACATGAAGCGAGTTATCTGATTTGCTTTTGATTATGCATATTTTATGGAAAGCGGCCTTATCGGCTAGCTTTGTGATATTATTGTCTAAATATGTTGTATGTTGTGTATGTTCATTTGCTATTCTCGATGTATACAGCAGGGTGCCCGGTAGGGCACGATCGCGTCCAAAGTGGGTCGTGTGAATCTTGGCGTGCAAATCGTTCGTCTGACTTGGGTATAGGCGCGAAAGACTAATCGAACCGTCTAGTAGTGGTTCCTCAGAAGTTTCCCTTAGGATAGGCTGGAGCTCGCGTGCGAGTTCTATCGGGTAAAGCGATGATTAGAGGCCTCGGCGCAGCGCCCTCGACCTGTTCTCAAACTTTAAATAGGTAGCGCGGCGGTGCTTTGTTGAGCGCGCCACGAGAATCAAACTCAGTGGGCCATTTTTGGTAGCGAGCGCGATGCGGGATGAGCAGGCGGGTTAAGGTGCCAAGCGCTAACCTAGATCCACAGGTGTTGGTCGATTAAAACGGCGGGGCGGTGGTCATGGAAGTCGAAATCCGCTAAGGAGTGTGTAACAACTCACTGCGAATCAACTAGCCCGAAAATAGATGGCGCTTAGCGCGCGACCTACGGCCGTCCGGGCAATTGCAAGGCCCCGATGAGTAGGAGGGCGCGGAGGTCGCTGCAAAACCTTGGGCGCGAGCCCGGGCGGAGCGGACGTCGGTGCATATCTTGGTGGTAGTAGAAAAAATTCAAATGAGAACTTTGAAGGCGAAGGAGGAAAGGTTCCATGTGAGCGGAACTTGCACATGGGTTAGTCGATCCTAAGTGGGGAACCCAGTGAGATAAGCGCATTCGCGTACTCGAAGGAATCGGGTTAAAATTCTGAGCAGGATGTGGCGGTTGGCGGCAGCGTTAGGAAGTCGGAGGCGTCGGCGAGCCTCGGGAAGATTTATCTTTTGTTTAACGACTGCCCACGCAGCGGCTCGGCGGTAGGGTCCGGTAGTGGAAGAGCACCGCCGCGTCGCGTGGTGTCGGTGCGCTCGTGACCGCGAAAATCCGTAGGGCCGTCGAAATCCACGCCGGTCGTGCTCATAACGCGTCAGTCTCAAGGTGAACAGCCTCTGGTCGATGGAACAATGTAGGTAGGGAAGTCGGCAAAATGGATCGTAACCGAAAAGGATTAGCTCGAGAAGTTTGAGCACGGGGTCGATCCGAACGTCATTGTCGGTGGTGCTCGCTGCTTCGCGGCGAGCGGTCGCCAGCGTGCGGTCGAGGGCGGTGAGCAGTTCGCCGAGGGCCTTCCGGCGTCGAATAGCCAACTTCGAGCGATGCGGACAAGGGAATCATTTAATTAAAACAAAGCATTGCGATGGTCCCGATGGATGTTTACGCGATGTGATTTACGCGATGCTCACGAATGTCAAAGTGAAGAAATTCAACCAAGCGCTGGTAATCGGCGGGAGTAACTATGACTCTCTTAAGGTAGCCAAATGCCTCGTCATCTAATTAGTGACGCGCATGAATGGATTAACGAGATTCCATTTGTCGCATGCTATCGGTGAAACCACCCGAAGGAGCAGGCTTGGCGAGAATCGTGAGGAAAGAAGACCTGTTGAGCTTGACTCTGGAGCTTTGTGAAATGACTTGAGAGGTGTAGTATAAGTGGGGTGAAGGCGAAAGTGAAATACCACTACTTTTAACGTTATTTTACTTATTAGTGAATCGGGCGAGCGCGCCCTCTTTTTGAACCAGGCTTGCTTCTACGGATCGAGGGAAGACATTGTCGGTGGGGAGTTTGGTGGGCGGCACATCTGATAAAAGATAGCGGTGTCCTAAGATTACGATTTCGGTATGAATACGAGCAGTGAATCGTGGCCTAACGATCCTTTAGACGCCGGAATTGAAGCTAGAGGTGTCGAGAAAAATTACCAGGATAAGCGGCATGGCGTGGCGTTCATAGCGACGTTGCTTTTTGATCCTTCGATGTATGCTCTTCCTTTCATTTTGAAGCAGTATTCAGCAAGTGTTGGATTGTTCACCCACGATAGGAGCGTGGTGGATTTAGACCGTCGTGAGGCGAGTTAGTTTTACCCTGCGATGTGATGTAACAATAGTAATTCAACCTAATGCGAGAGGCGGTTGATTCGCACAATTGGTCATCGGCGGTTGAAAATCGATGGCGAAGCTCTGGTGTCTTTGGATTATCGAGCGCCTCTAAGTCGAGTCGGGCTAGAAGCGACGCATGCACCCGCCGTCCGATTGGCGACCCGCGATGGGGCCTCACGGCCCCGAGCGCGTCGTTGGCTAAGTAAATCGTCGCGGATGAGTCGCGGCGCCTTGTACAATTTCCATCGGCGGGGTAGAATCCTTTGCAGATGACTTAAATACGCGACGGGGTATTATAAGCGGCAGAGTGGACTTGCTGCCACGATCCGCTGAGATTTAGCCCTTTGTCGCCCGATTAAATCCGCTCCCGTCCATTCCATTTCTAGCTCTTTCGAATGAAGGTTTATCTGTTGCTTCATTGAGATACGCCACTAAGTGTTGAAAGGCCGGATCTATGTCGGCCGTGTATTTTGTGTTACGACTAAGACCCGGACTTGTCGCGTGTCAAAGCCAAAGATAGTGGTTAGCCGAGTGATGCGTCTAGTCCTACGCCGGCGTGCGACATGGCGGCGTCTAGGCCAAAATGGGGAGACATAGGCGGCGTCTAGGCCAAAATGGGAGACATGAGCGGCGTCCTGGCCAGTGCGGCGACATGGGCGGCGGGCAACCTGAGGCCAATATCCTGGCGGCGTCTTTGCGACATATGCCGACATGCAGCGACATAGGCCGATGGGAAGCAACATAGGCCGATGTCCTATGCTAAAATGGGGCGATGCATAAAAACATAGTCAAGCGTCTTAGGCGTGCGGCGACATGGCGATGTCGAGGCCAAAATGGGCGGCCTGAAACATGGCGGCGTCGAGCGGCGTGCGGCGACATGGCGGCGTCTAGGCGAAATGGGCGACATAGGCGGCGGCGGGGCAAAATGGCGACGTAGGCGGCGTCCTAGGCGAAAATAGGCGACATGCGAGGCGTCTGAGCAAATGGGCGACATAGGCGGCGTCTAGGCAAAATGGGAGACATAGGCGGCGTCACAGCCAAAATGGGCGACATAGGCGGCGGCGACGCGTGGCGGCGTCTGGGCGATGTCTGAGGCAAGCGTCTTTGCGACATATCGGCGTTGGCGACATGGCGTGGTACAGGCCAAAATGGCGACATAGGCGGCGTCCTGGCCAAAATAGGCGACATAGGCGGCGTCCTAGGCGAAAATGGGAGACATGGCGGCGTCTAGCCCAAAATGGGCGACATAGGCGGCGGGCGACAATAGGCGGCGTCTGAGGCGATATCTGAAGCCAAGCGTCTTTGCGACATATCAGCGTTCGATATAACGCAAGCGAAGCGAGGGCCAAAATGGGGCGACATAGGCCGGCCAGGCGGGCCAAAATGGGCGACATAGGCGGCGGCAGCAACGCGGCCAATGTCTGGCCGGCGTGCTATGACATATCTGCGGCGTCGCGGCGACATATGGCGAAGCGGCAACATAGGCGGCGTGCGGCGACATAGGCGGCGAGCGGCAATAGGCGGCGTCTGGGCGATGTCCTAGGCAAGCGTCTTTGCGACATATCTGGCGTTCGCGACATAGGCGGCAGGCGAGGCAAAATGGGCGACATAGGCGGCGTCACAGCCAAGTGTCGCGGCGACATGGCGGATGGGCATCAACCTATGCGATGTCCTGAAGCCGACATCTGCGACATATCGGCGTGCGGCGACATGCGGCGTCTGGCCAAAATCGGGTATGCGAAACATAGGCCGGCGTCTTAGCGGCGTGCGGCGACATAGGCGGCGTCGAGGCCAAAATGGGCGCGGCGAAAATAGGCCGGCGTCCTAGTTCGGCGGCGACATGGCGCGTCCTGGCCTAAATGGGCGGCGCTGGCGAAACATGGCGCCAGGCGGGGCGACATCCTATTCCAAACTGCGGCGACATAGGCCGACGGGCAGGGCCAAAATGAGGCTACGTAAGTGACCAGGCGGGGCAAAATGGGGCAACATAGGCGGCGTCGCCCGGCGTGCGGCGACATGGCGGCCGGCGAGCGGCAACCTAGGACAATGTCCTGAAGCGGCGTCTTTGCGACATATGCCGGCGTGCGGCGACATAGGCGGCGTCGAGGCCAAATAGGAGGCTTGGCGCTGAAACATAGGCGGCCGGATTAGCCCAGCGTCTGGCGAAATAGGTCGATGTCGAGGCGAAAATTGGGCGGCCCGAAAATAGTAGCGGCGTCTAGCTCGGCGTCGGCGACATGGCGATGTCTAGGCCAAAATGGAACGTGGCTGAAACATAGGTCGTCGTCTAGCAGCGTGAAGCGACATAGGCGGCGTCTAGGCAAAGCAGGCGACGTAGGCGGCGTCCAGGCTAATATGAAGTGGCGGCGAAATCGGCCGGCGTCCTGGCAGCGAAGCGTCGTAAGCGACATGCAAAGTGAACATGCTTGTGCTTGACTTTTTAAGCATACATTCACAATCAAAAGAACGCATATTATGAAAAATGAGGCTATGTTTTTCAGTCCACATGCGCCCAACAAATAACTTGAGACATATGCACCAAATAGTCATGAAATCTATTAGAGCGTTTTCACGATGAGTGATCCCCATTAGTTTTTTTATATAAAAATGTTAATTTCAACCCTTCCAAGTCATTTATGAATGCACTAGATCCGTTTCGCGCATTTTGGCACACAGAACACCCATTTTGATTCTCTGGCATAAACATGTCTTCTCCTGGCACTTGGATTTTTTTTAAAGCATATATAAGGGGTAGAGGTGTTGAAGGAACTTGAGGGCGACTTTCGTTTTTGGTGGTCATGTCGTCGGCGCGTAATAGAGCACACGCCATGGCATGCATAAGCTAAATCGTGCTCGCTCTGGCGTCCTCGAAAAAAAACGGCAGCGACTCGCGGCCCCAGGCGGCGTGGTCGATCGTGGCGGACTATTGGCGGACAAGCGGCGCTTTCGTGTCGTCGCGGTGAGTTCTACAGCGCTCCTGCGTGGCAAGCTCTGGCGCCAGCGCCAGGCTCGCCGATGACCGTCGGCGTCATGGCGCGGGCGGTCGGCATGCCTTCTTCTCTACCCCATGCGGGGCGAGTGCGGAGTTATCTATCGTGTCTAGCGGGACTTACTCGGACTCGCGTCGGCGTTAGCGGCGGCGCTCGGCATCGATGTCGAGCGTCGGGGCGGTGTTGGCAGCGCGATGATGTGTATTGGGCGTCTGGCGTGGTGGTGTTCGGCGTGTGCGGTTAGGTTGGATCCTGCTCGGCGGCGACCTCCGCCGCGTGCCATCTCGATCGTGGCGGCGCCCGCTCCTCGCTCGGTCGGTTTCTGTCGCTGCGTACCTAATGCCCGGCATTATCCGCGTCTGTCGGTTGCCTTCGGCCTCGCATTAGTGTGCGGGTGAACGAAGCGCCCTCGCGTCGCGCCGTCCTCGCTCCGTCGTCGCGATGGCGCGTCCGCGGTAGTGGTTCGGACCACCGGATTCGATAGCGCAGCTTGTGGGCATGGGGTCTTGGCCTCTATCTGCGCGACAGCGCTCGCTACGGATAGCGGTCGCTCGCGTCGGACCCATCGTGCCTTTTGGGCTTTGTCGAGTGCGTGCGCGACCCGATGAGAATGCTACGGTTGATCACGCGGTAGTCATATATTTGTCTCAAAGATTAAGTCATGCATGTGTAAGTATGAACAAATTGGTGTGAAGCGTGAATAGCTCGTTCGTCGATTATAGTTTGTTTGATGGTATCTGCTACTCGAATAGCAGTAGTAATTCTAGAGCTATCGTGCGACAAACCCGACTTTTGGAAGGGGCGCATTTATTAGATAAAAGGTCGGCGCGGGCTCTGCGTTCTGCGATGATTCATGATAACTCGGCGGATCGCGGCCGTACGTGCGGCGGCGCGTCGTTCAAATTTCTACCTGCTCGACTTTCGATGGTAGGATGGTGGCCTACCGTGGTGGTGGTGACGGAGAAGTGGGGTTCGATTCGGAGGAGCACGAGAAGCGGCTACCACATCGAGGAAAGCGGTAGCGCAAATTACCCAATCGACGCGGGAGGTAGTGACAATAAATAACAATGCAGGGCTCTTTGAGTGCAGTAATTGGAATAGTATAATCTAAATCCCAACGAGGATCCATTGGAGGCAAGGCGGTGCGGCGGTCATCGCGGTAATTCAGCTCAATAAGCGTATATTTAAGTTATTTGCGATTAAAAGCCGTAGTTGTACCCAGGGATGGGTGGCGGTCCGCCTCGCGGTGTGCATCGGTAAATGTCGTCCTTCTTGCAGCGATGCGCTCGGCCTTAATTGGTGGTCGTGCCTCGTTTGTTACTTTGAAGAAATTAGAGTGCTCAAAGAAAGCCTATGCTCATATACATTAGCATGGGATAACATTATAAGATTTGGTCTAATACGTTGGCCGGGATCGGAGTAATGATTAACGAGGGCGATCGGGGCATTACGTATTTCATAGTCGGTGAAATTCTTGGATTTATGAAGGCGAACAAGCTGCGAAAGCATTTGCCAAGGATGTTTTCATTAATCAGAGCGAAAGTTGGGGGCTCGAAGGCGATCGGATCCGTCCTAGTCTCGACCATAAGCGATGCGACCGAGGATCGGCGGATGTGCTTTAGGACTCTGTAGGCACATATGAAATCAAAGTTTTTGGGTTCGGGGAGGGTGGGGTATGGTCATGAGCTGAAACTTAAAGGTGTGGAAGGGCACCACCAGGAGTGGAGCCTGCGGCTTAATTTGACTCAACACGGGGAAACTTACCAGGTCTAGACATAGTAAGGATTGTGGTGAGAGCTCTTTCTTGATTACATGGGTGGTGGTGCATGGCGTTCTTAGTTGGTGGGCGATTTATGCAGTTAATTCAGTTGCGAGCGAGACCTCGGCCTATAACTAGCTATGCGGAGGTATCCTCCGCTGACGACTTAGATGGACTCACGACGCTTTTATGTCACGACCCGGCCGGGCGGCTGGTGCCTGCGGGGCACCCAGTCTGATATCATCGAGAGAATAGCAGCGGAACATACACAACACATAAACATGTTTAGATAATAAACATCACAGGCTAGCCGATAAGGCCGTCTTCCATAAACTATACATAACCAAAGCAAAACAGTACAACTCTGTTCTTACAGCCCAAACCCAGCGTGACTCTGGACCTGCAGGAATAACAAGCGCTGGTGGGGCCGCCGTACCACGAATGTACATAATATCCTCAACATCAGGGAAAAACCGTACCAATCAAAACAAGCCTCCGGAGAAATGGAGCCTCTGACACCAGACCAGTGATCCTAAGAATGAGGATCTACCACCTGTTTACCACCACTGCGGCGTGCGACCCAGGAAGAGAGTCGACATGATATGTACTAAGTATGTAAAACTGGAAAAATACTGTAATTACATCATAAGTCTAAAACAAAGCCGGAGACATGTGTGATAATCAAATTACAATACACTGTGCCTTACTAATAATGAGAATATCAAGCATATACTTTACTGCATAAAAATAAGAGGCTCATGATCAAAAGCGAGGTCACGCGCTTGATATCGTTAAGCAATCCTACTCGTGGGACTATTTCACCCGTGGTCGTGTGGACCCGTGAGTCATCCGCCTCGCATGGGACTATTTCACCGCGTGGGACTATTTCACCGCATGGGCCGGTGGACCGCGTGAGGTATTCCCGCGTCATGGGTAGCAAATCCATGGAGTGGTATAATGTCTTGGGGTTTACCCATGATCATACTCGAGAAGGTGGTATAACGTCTTGGGGTTTACCCATGATCATACTCGAGAAGGTGGTATAACGTCTTGGGGTTTACCGCGTTTATCTCTTACCTAGAGAAGGTGGTATAACGTCTTGGGGTTTACCAGCGTTATACTCTTACCTAGCTCAATGGCCATCATTACATAACATAAGCAAGTTAAGAAATCCCTAACTTCTTATTAGTCTTGTTCATATACTCTCATTTATTTTACTTAAGGCCTTAACATGTCTTTATAAAAATCCGGGAATTTAACCCAAAGTACTACATACTTCTACTCTTTTTAAAAATGACTCTTTTTCATATAAACTTCCAAGATACTAATAACCGTAGTATCAAGTCACAATTACTTTTCAAGACAAGTCACAAAACCCTTTTAGAAATATAATTAAACACAAATCCAGTAACTCCTTTTCTTTTAAAATCTTAGGCAATTGATGCCTTCGAATCAATTTGCCTTTCATAAATTCAAGTCATTTATCCTTATTTATATTACTTAGAGTAAATCTCTCTTTTTAATTTTCCATAAAGCAAATATAACCAACTTCCCATAAAGTCGTTATATTAACTTTATACCTTAGTAAATTACATTTTCTATATCGAGGACTTATACTTTTAAAGCGAAACAAGTATCATATACTTAAAACACTTGAAGTCCCTTAACTTTGAAAATTTAAGACATCGTTAATACTTTTAAAGTGAGTTAATCCCTAACTCACTTGACTATTCTTAAAACAAGTAAAGGATATCAAAGTCTTGTCGTCTGAAGTACTATATAAGTGCAACTATTCATACTCGAGAGATAGGAAAGTTCTACATACCTCTTGGTTTAATCCACTTGCTAAGTCGATATATGCAAATGCGTAGTATGTCAACCTATAATGACCATATCGTCTATTAACTTCTAACGAGCGTAGAATATTCTAAGTGCAGCGTCACTAAATTCTACGGAAAATCGGACTGACACTTCTTTGTTTCTACATACTTTGCCACCTTTTCAAGGTAGATTCAACAACCAAACACGCCATATTTAAGGCTCAACAATGTAGTTAACAATAGGGGATTACAGCCTACTAGGCGTGTAAAATTCGCCCATGATAGATATCAAACTAGTACAAACTACAAGGTCCAATTTGGCAACTTTGAGGCATAACAACACAAATTCTTATCAATTACTTTTCAATCCAAACTCTTATCAATTCCTTTTCAATCCAAATTGTTATTCCTACATCTGATATATCTAAAGGCAATATTGACAACTCTGAGTCCTTTCTTCCATACATACGACACAATTTTTAAAGAAATGAATGGATTGTTACCTTAGAGTTTACCCAAATTAATCCAACAAATTCCACTTTCCTTCCTGATCACCTCACAAACTTCCTGAGCATCGGCATATTTCTTTCTTGCCACCTTTCCAAAATACCTCTAGGCCTTGATTTCTCCTTGAATTTCTAGAGAGAAGGGAGAAGAAATTTTTAGAGAGAAGGAGGAGAGATTTTTAGTGAGAAGGGAGCTCTTTCAAGAATGACCAAGTCTTCAAGACTTAGTCAATAAATAGGACATGCAAAAATCAGATGGGGACAACATGTCACACTTAGCCTTTAAAACAAAGCAGTTCGATTTTCCCCAGTTCGCGAGAAACCGCCTCGGCGCAGGCTGAAACCGAGAATCTTGATGCTCCGGCGCCCGCGACCCTGCATCCGGCGCGCGGCTACGCCTCCCGGCGCGGCGTGCTGGCCACGGCGAAAAATGCTTTTACGCTCATTGCGCCGAACTTGTAACTTCCATAACTCTCTACTCCGATATCCTATCGACGAACGGTTTGTTGCGTTGCTAACTAGACTCAACGAGCCACGTACTAGACCTTTGAAACACCTAGGAACTCTAATACAACTGGACATAAACGCCTCAAAGTTGACTAAAAACCGTCAAAACATTGAGTCAACCTATCTTTCTAAAATTTAAATCTTAATTCCTTTACTGCGCTCATAGCATGACACGAGTTACGAGGTGTAACATTCTCCCCCTTAGAAATATTCGTCGAATGTTCCTTCATGCACAACAATACTTAAGCATAATTGCCAAATTAAAACTATAGCGAAAGTGGGTTACAGGAGGTGTAGGGAACAAGTGAGATATTTCTTCATCGTATCTCTGCTTCCCATGTCATTTCTTTTACATTTCTCATTCGCCATAAGACCTTGGCCGGAAGCCACATCCTGTCATGATCGTCTAACGACGATCAGTATCACTATGGGACTCTCATAAGTAAGATAACCCACATGTCACTGGATATCACAAATCGGGTGCACTCAGATGGATCTCAGATCTGCTTTCAGCAACATAGATACATGAAAAAGCTGGATGTCTTGCCTCGGATCGGACGGCAGATCCAACTCATGAGCAACCTTGCCTACCTGCGGACAATCTGGTAGGCCCGATGTACCTTGGGCTAAGTTTCCTTCTTCCCAAACCTCATCACGCCGCCATGGGTGATACCTTGAGAAGACCCGATCATTTACCTCAAACTCCAAGTGTCGGCGCGATGATCTGCATCGACTTACATCGACTCTGGTGATAATAACGCTCTGGATAAACACCTTACCCGCTGCTTTGAATCAAGTCAGGCCCGCTGGCGAACTTCTCCCACATCAAACCGACTATCGGTGACTGCGCTTCCTCAGTATAAGGCCTCGTAAGCGCCATCTGGATAATAGAATGGTATTTGTTGTTATATGCAAACTCCACAAGGTAAATGATCCTCAGCTACCCACGAAATCAATAACACGGGCGCGCGACATATCCTCGAGTGTATGCGGATAGTGCGCTCGGCTTTGTCCGAGTCGATCTGAGGATGAAGCGTGTCTTGAGACTCAACATGTCCCAAACCCATACGGAAAGACCTCGAGTTAGCGTGGCGGGATCCTCATGCGAAATAATCGATATAGGAACTCCGTGCGATCTCACAATCTCTCGATATCTGATCTCGCGTAATCCTCGGCCAAAAAAGTCGTCACTTGGAAGAAAGTTTGATTTAAATCGACTGTCGGCGATAACCGGATGGAATCATGCTTCCTCGAGTGTGAGGTAACCACGTAATAAAGTCATATTGATCATCCCACTTCCATATGAATATCAATAACTGCGATAGCCGCGGGCCACGGTGCTCAGCGACCTTGCGACAATTAGGACCATGCGACAAAACGCCCGTCCTATTGCGGCCATCCACCAATACATCATCGAGGTCATGGTACGTCTTAGTCGACCGGATGAATAGAATAACGAGCCTTTGTGTGCCTCCCGAAATCTGCGGCGAAGTCTGTCCACATCGGGAACATGGCCGGCTCAAATCTTAGCACCAGCGTGATGTTACCTCGAATAGACTCTGCCTCCCAAGAAGAGTTGCGTCTCGATACCGTACAACAGGTCCTCATGTGTCGCCTCTTCACCTCATCAACAATGGAAGACTCGACAATCTCACGAACTGCGTGCCAGCTACCATCGGTATCGATCAATCGAACCCCAGGCTCGCTAATTTGGTGTAACTCGCGGGCGTACCGCTTTCTCTGGGCGCATCCAGCGGACTACCCGTGATCTGCGACTAAGGGCATCTGCGACTCGGGCCTTCTGGGTGGTATAGGATATCAACATCATAATCCTTAAGTACTAACCAAGTCTGCGCATGAGTTCGACTCATATTTGAAGATATCTTGGAAACTCTTGTAGTGCGTGTAAATATCCACGAACTCCGTATAAATAATGTCTCCGGATCTTGAGGCATGAATCACTGCTGACTCTAAGTCATGTGTGGGTAGTTCTTCTCATGCTTCTGAGTGTCGAGATGTGTATGCTATAACTTTACCGTCTTGCGTAATCACCTTCGCTTACACACGCTTTGCGCATCTGATAAACCGCATATCCGTCTAAACTCTGCGGAAGAGTAAGCTGAGGCGGTCGTCAATTTCTCCTTGATGGCTGGAAGCTCCTCGCAACATCAGTCCACGAATAGGCACTGCAGGTCAACCTAGTCAAAGCGCTGAAATGGAAGCAAACTTCTCCTGAATCTCAGATAATAACATGAGCCCAAAAGTTGCGCGCCTCAGTGGTGTAGTGGGTCTAGGCCAGTCTTGTTGCCTCGATCTTTGTTGTATCAACAGAATACCGGCCAGATAACATGCCTAAGAGGCTGAAGCCAAAACTTCGCGTTTGAGAACTTGGCATGGCTCGATCCGGAGGACTCGATGCCGTCGCCGAATGATTTGCATGGTCACATGCGTGCGGCGAATAAACGAGGATATCATCGATGAATACTATAACGAACATATCGAGAATGGCTTGAACACGTTCATCAAATCCATGAATCTTGTTGGGCGTTGGTCAGCAGAAAGACATCACCACGAACTCATAGTGCATCAAGGTCTGAATGCGATCTTTGGGATATCGCCTCTCTTCGCGCACTTTATGATAACTAGACGCGAGTCTATCTTGAAAAACATCTACGCACCTATTTGGTCAAACAAATCATCAATCACGGGGAGGGTATACATTCTTGATAGTTACCTTATTCGGTTTGCTGTAATCAACACATGCATGGCGTCGAGTCCTTCTTCTTTACAAATAAAGCGGCGCTCGAGGAGAAATACTAGGCTGATAAAGCCTTTTCGGCAAATTTTTGGTCTTCCAGCTCCTCGGCTCGGGTGCCATCTGTATGGTGGAATAGATATAGGTCAAGTGTGCGGCGACATATCAATGCAAAACTCAATCTCCTCTCGGGAGGATAGGGAGTCGTCGGAATACGTTTGGAAACTCTCTAACAGCGGGCGGTGAAGGGTGGTATCTCGACCTCGATATCAAATACGAACCGTATGGTAGATATACCTTCCGCCATCTTCCTAGCCTTGAGGTAATAAATAAACCTACCATCGGCGGCCAGCGATATTCCTTCCATGATAACGGCTCACGAAGCTGGAACCGTACCAACCTCTCTCTACGGTCCACGTTGGCATAGCAAGCTAGCCAATCCGTACCAATAATCACGTCAAAGTCAGTCATATCGACTCTATCAAGTCGGCAAGAGTCGGCGTATATATCCTCAGGCAAGTCTTATATACAGCTCGGCTACCACGAATCACTACTAGCGTAGCCTCAGCGGGTTTTATGGACTCGGGCTCTATCCTATTACCCGGCAATGAGGAGATATATAGGACAAGGTAGAACACGATCTATCAAAGCATATACATCCTGACATGAAACCAATAATGTACTGTGGCGACATGCGGTGGCGCCTCACCGGTCTGGCGGTGGGACATAGCATAAATGCGATTCGAGGGCATGAGGCCAGGACCCCGCGACCCCTGCCGCTCTTTGGTCCTGAGCACGCCTCGGGCGCATGCTGCCAGGCGAAGATCGACAGCCCGACAGTCGGGTGAACCATAACACTCCGCGCCTGCAGTGGGACGGTCTCTCCTCAAATAGCCTGCATCGCCAAAGTAACAAGCTCACGAAGCCATCGCACTCGCCGAGTGAGACCTACCTCGTCGAACACTGCGATATGTGGGTGGTCTCGATCGATAATGCTGCCTTCTGAAACCGAAGCCTTGGAGCCACGACACGCGAATGCTGTGATCAACCCTCCTGAAGAAAATCGGGAAGGGCACTCTGCGGTGAAATGTGGATCTAGTCTGCTGAGGCTGTCGCCTCAGCGCCACGAGACCTGTCATCACGGCCTCTTGGTGGCTGAGTCAAGTTGATCCTCTCTCTCTATCCTCTATCCCTGCATACGCTGCGTCTGGCGATATCCGTACTGGTGGAGGCCACTGACATATCGATAATCATATAGTGGTCTAGCCCGTCACGCCATTTATGAACTCATGCGCCATATCGATTACAATGGTGTGCATACAGCCAATGAGTCGAACTCGGTGTACTCACGATAGTCCTCCATTCGCCTCGAGGTCAAGAATCTATCCACGCAGCTCTCCTCGTCTCGGGAGGCAAGTGATCTGATGAGGCCTGCGAACTCCTCGAAGCATTTGGAAGGGCACCACGCCTAGACAACTCAGTGGCTCAAACCAGTTCAGCAATATCGTGGCGGTAAGAGGCTAACATAGTGACTACGCCTCTGAGGCCTAAGCACTGCATAGTCCATTGTAATTGCGAATAAATTCTGAGGATCTTCGCCGGATCTCGAACCATAAAACTTCGGGTGGATGACAACGAAAATCTGAATCAAGTAAGCATCGGCTCTGGGTTGGCTACTGCTCCTGTCGTCTTTGCCCTGCTACTATCTTTGGTCAATAGCAGGATCTGCTCCGTAATCTCTACACTCGGCCCATTTGTAGGAATTGGAAGCTCAGGTACGCGGTCTCGATGGCGATTCTTCTTTGCTCAGAAATCTCTGAAATTTGGCGGCGTCGTGGAACTCGCCGTCAAAGCATCCTCGGGTAAAGGCGGGCTGTTCCTTATAACCCTCTGCGTTCTCTTGCGGCTCCCTGCTGCCTTGCCGCCGGGCCTGGTACTTCCGTGGAGGCATAAGCGATACAGAATAGGTCAAGGATTGACCTAATGAGGCGGCTCTCTGCGCGATCTCAGAGAGAAGAATGAAACCAATCCTAAATATCTTGCGACCTCACGATTATAGATGTGGTGCACAACACGCGATAATCAAGACTACGAGACCGCGCATGGACACTTTCAGAGACTAGCGCTGCGATACCACTTTTGTCACGACCCGACCCCGGGGCCGCGACTGGTGCCCTACCGGGGCACCCCGTACAGGTATACATCAGAGAATAGCAGCGGAACATACACAACACATAAACATGTTTAGATAATAAACATCACAGGCTAGCCGATAAGGCCGTCTTCCATAAACTATACATAACCAAAGCAAAACAGTACAACTCTGTTCTTACAGCCCAAACCACAAACGTGACTACAGACCTCTAGGAATAACAAGCGTGGCGGGGCGGGGCCCATACCCGAATGTACATAATATCCTGGCGAGGAAAAACCGTACCAATTAAAAGCGTGTTCGCGGTGCGTTACTGCTGCGGGTTTCTGATGATCCTTCGCGAGTTCACTACGGAAACGCCTTACGACTTCTCCTTCATACAAATGATAAGGTTGATGGACTTCTCGCGGCGTCGCGGTAAGCCGCGCGTCGCCGCGATCCGAACATTTCACCGGATCATTCAATCGGTAGGAGCGACAGGCGGTGTGTATAAAGGGCATGGACGTAGTCAACACGAGCTGATGACTCGCGCTTACTAGGAATTCCTCGTTGAAGACCAACAATTGCAATGATCTATCCCGTCGATGAAATTTCAAAGATTACGGGCACATGCGCGGCTATAAACTTCGTTGAATACGCCGGTGTAGCGCGTCGCGACCCGAACATCTAAGGAATCACGGACTTATTGCCTCGAACTTAGCGGCTAGCGTTGAACTGTTTGGGCGGATTTTTAGTCAACTTTGAGGCGGTTTATGTCCAGTTGTATTAGGAGTTCCTAGGTGTTTCAAAGACCTAGTACGTGGCTCGTTGAGACTAGTTACCAACGCAACAAACCGTTAAATCGATAGGACGGGGTAAGCTCGAGAATACCAAATTGGCGGTACGCCTCGCGGAGGGCGTGCTTCTTTTGGCGAAGCGACTCGGCAGCGGATATCTCGGCTCTTGCGCCGATGAAGAGCGTGGCGAAATCGATGCTTGGTGTGAATTACGAATCCGTGAACCGCCAGTCTTTGAGCGCAAGTTGCGCTGGCCGTTAGGCGAGGCCGCGTCTGGCGTCGCGCATCCGTCGCCCCTGCGCGCGCCCGCTCTGGGGCCTTGGCGGCGCGAAGGCGGCGCCAACCTCCGTCGCCGGGCTCGCGGTGGCCTAATCACGAGTCCGTCGGCGAGCGTCGCGGCATGGTGGTTGTAACCCGGCTCGTAGTCGCGGCGTGATCCGTCGCGTTGGACTCCGGACCCTACATCGCACTCGCGCTCAAGCCGCGACCAGTCGAGCGGGACTACCGCTAATTTAAGCATATCAATAAGCGGAGGAAAAGAAACTTACAAAGATTCCCTAATGCGGCGAGCGAAACGACCCGGCCTTAGAATCAGGCGCTCCGTCGTCCGTATGTCTGAGGCGTCCTCGACGGACGGGCCAAGTACCACTGGAAGAAGCGGAGAGGTGAGCCCGTTGTGCGGACCTTGTCGCGCGGCCCATGTCTGAGTCGGGTTGTTTGGGAATGTAACCGTCGGCGGTGAATTCCGTCGAGGCTAAATCTGAGCGAGAGGCAGGTGCGAACAAATGCGAGGGAAAGATGAAAAGGACTTTGAAAAGAGAGTCAAAGAGTGCTTGAAATTGTCGGGAGAGAAGTGGATGGGGGCCGGCGATGTGCCGCGGTCGGATGTGGAACGGCGACGAGCCGGTCCGCCTATCGACTCGGGGCGCGGACCAGCGTGGATTGGGGGGGCGGCCAAAGCACAGGCTCGTCGCCGTGAGCGCCGTCCCTCGATTGTGGAAGGCGCGCGCCTCGGCGTGCCGGCATATCGCGCTCGGACTACGGCTGTGGGCTCCCGTTCGACCGTCTTGAAACGACCAAAGTCGACATGTGCGAGTCAGCGGGCGAGTAAACCGTAAGGCGTAAGGAAGGCGATTGGCGGGATCCCACGAAGTGCAACGCCGACCGACCTTGATCTTACGAGAAGGGTTGAGTGTGAACATACATCGGGACCGAAGATGGTGAATTATGCTGGCGAAGCGGAGAAACTCGGTGGAGGCCAGCGGCGATCTTGACGTCTGAAATCGTTAAATGCGAATTGGGTATAGGCGAAAGACTAATCGAGCCGTCTAGTAATTGGTTCCTCGAAGTTTCCCTTAGGATAGTGGGCTCGCGTGCGAGTTCTATCGGTAAATCCAATTATTAGAGGCCTCGTAGGCGCCTCGACCATTCTCAAACTTTAAATAGGTAGGGCGGCGGTGCTTTGTTGAGCAGCGCCACGAATCAGAGCTCAGTGGGCCATTTTTGGTAGCGAGCGGCGTGCGGGATGAACGGCGGGTTCTGATTGCCAAGTGCGCGCTAACCTAGATCCCACAAAGGGTGTTGGTCGATTAAGACAGCAAGATGGTGGTCATGGAAGTCAAAATCCGCTAAGGAGTGTGTAACAACTCATCTGCCGAATCAACTAGCCCCGAAAATAGATGGCGCTTAAGCGCGCGACCTACACCCGGCCGTCGGGGCAAGTGCCAGCCGATGAGTAGGAGGCGCGGCGATCGCTACAAAACCTTGGGCGTGAGCCGGCGGCGGCCGTCGGTCTGATCTTGGTGGTAGTAGCAAATATTCAAATGAGAACTTTGAAGGTGAAGAGGAAAGGTTCCATGTGAGCGGCACTTGCACATGGGTTAGTCGATCCTAAGTCGGGGAACCCGGATAAGCAGCGTTCACGCGAACTCGAAAGGAATCGGGTTAAAATTCTGAGCGGGATGTGGCGGTTGGCGGCAGCGTTAGGAAGTCGGAGGCGTCGGAGGAGCCTCGGGAAGAGTTATCTTTTCTGTTTAACATCCTGCCCTGAAGCGGCTCGGTAGGAGGTAAGTCAGCGGTTGGAAGAGCGCCGTCGCGTGGTTTCGGTGCGCTCGGCGCTTGAAAATCCGTGGGCCGTCAAATCCACGCACGTCGTACTCATAACGCGTCAGTCTCAGGTGAGCGACCTGCAGTCGATGGAATAATGTAGGCAAGAGAAGTCGGCAAAATGGATTCGTAACTTCGGGAAAATGATTGGCTCACGAGGCACGGGGTCGATCCGAACCGTCGGTTGTCGGATTGCTCGGCGCTTCCAGCGGAGAAGCGGGTCGCGCGTCTTGGCGGGGGCGTCTTGAGAGCAGTTCCTTGGGGCCTTCCGGCGTCGAACACGACTCGAGCTGAGTGCGGACAAGGGAATCCATTGTTTAATCAAAACAAAGCATTGCGATGGTCCCAGCGGATGTTTACGTGAATGTGATTTACGCGATGCTCGAATGTCAAAGTGAAGAAATTCAACCAAGCGGGTAAGCGGCGGGAGTAACTATGACTCTCTTAAGGTAGCCAAATGCCTCGACATCTAATTAGTGGCGCGTGAATGGATTAACGAGATTCCCACGTCGCATCTGCTATCAGTGAAACCACGAGGAGCGGGCTTGGCGAGAATCGTGAGGAAAGAAGACCTGTTGAGCTTGACTCTAGTCAGACTTTGTGAAATGACATGAGAGGTGTAGTATAAGTGGGAGCCGAAAGGCGAAAGTGAAATACCACTACTTTTAACGTTATTTTACTTATTCCGTGAATCGGAAGCGGGGCACTGCCCCTCTTTTTGGACCAAAGGATTGCTTTGCAGGTCGATCTGGGTGGAAGACATTGTCAGGTGGGGAGTTTGGCTGGGGCGGCACATCTGTTAAAAGATAACGCAAGTGTCCTAAGATGAGCTCAACGAGCAATCTCGTGTGGAGCGAAGGGTAAAAGCTTCGTTTGATTACGATTTCGATGCAGTCTGAACCGTGGCGTGGCCTAACGATCCTTTAGACTTCCGAATTGAAGCTAGAGGTGTCGAGAAAAGTTACCACGAGGATAAGCGGCTTGTATGGCGTTCATAAGCGGCGTTGCTTTTGATCCTAAGATGTCGGATCTTCCTATCATTGTGAAGCAGAATTCACCAAGTGTTGGATTGTTCACCCGCGATAGGAGCGTGGTAGGTTTAGGCCGTCGTGAGGCAGGTTAGTTTTACCTGCGATGGCGATTATCATGATAGTAATTCAACCTAATGCGAGAGGCGTTGATTCACACAATTGGTCATCGCGTTTGGTTGAAAATCGATGGCGAAGCTCTGGTCTTTGGATTATGTTGAATATCTCTAAGTCGAATCGGGCTAGAAGGCGCGTCGCCCGCCGTCCGGCTTGACCATGATGAGGGCCTCTGGCCCCCAAGGGCACGTGTCGTTGGCTAAGTCGTCGCGGCGGAAGAGTCGCGGCGACTGCCTTGAAGTACAATTTCCATCGAGCGTGGGAATCGCTGCGGATGACTTAAATCTGGCGGGGTATTGTAAGCGGCGAGTGGCTGCGCCACGATCCGCTGAGATTCTGCCCTTTGTCGCTTCGATTCGTCCCACCCCCTCCCATCCATTCCATTTCTAGCTCTTTCGAATGGAGGTTTATCTGTTGCTTCATTGAGATACACCACTAAGTGTTGAAAGGCCGGATCTATGTCGGCCGTGTATTTTGTGTTAAGACTAAGACCCGGACTTGTGGCGTGTCAAAGCCAAAGATAGTGGTTAGCCGAGTGATGCGTCTAGTCCTACGCCGGCGTGCAGCGACATAGGCCGACTACTAGGCCAAAATGGGGCGACATAGGCCGACGTCCTAGGCCAAAATGGGGAGACATAGGCCGACGTCCTAGCCAATGACGGCGACATGGCGGCGGGCAGCAACTGAAGCGATATCCTGGCGGCGTCTTTGCGACATATGCCTACATGCAGCGACATAGGCCGACGGACAGCAACATAGGCCGACGTCCTAGGGTAAAATGGGGCGACGCGCAGAAACATAGGTCGACGTCTTAGCCCGGCGTGCAGCGACATAGGCGGCGTCGAGGCCAAAATGGAAGCGGCCCGAAACATAGGCGGCGTCAAGCGGCGTGCGGCGACATAGGCGGCGTCAGTGGCAAAATGGGGCGACATAGGCGGCGGGGGCAAATGGGCGACATAGGCGGCGTCTAGGCAAAATGGCGACATGGCGGCGTCTGAGCCAAAATGGGGACATAGGCGTCATCTAAAATGGGCGACATAGGCGGCGAAGCGGCAACATAGGCCGGCGTCTGGGCAAATGTCCTGAACCGCGTCTTTGCGACATATGCGGCGTTCGACATAGGCGGCAGGCAGGGCCAAAATGGGGCGACATAGGCCGACGTCCTAGGCCAAAATAGGGCGACATAGGCCGACATCCTAGGCCAAATGGGGAGACATAAGCCGACGTCCTAGCCCAAAATGGGGCGACATAGGCCGACGGGCAGCAACATAGGCCGACGTCATAGGCCAATGTCCTGGCCGGCGTCTTTGCGACATATGCCGGCGTTCGACATGGGCGGCAGGCGAGGCCAAAATAGGCGACATAGGCGGCCAGGCGGGGCAAAATGGTGCGACATGCGGCGAAGCGGCAACATGCCAATGTCCTGGCGGCGGCGTCTTTGCGACATATGCCGGCGTCGCGGCGACATGGCGGCGGGCGGCAACATAGGCGGCGTGCGGCGACATGCGGCGAAGCGCAGCGTAAGTCGGCGTCTAGGCGATGTCACAAACGAGCGTGCCGACATATGCGGCGTTGGCGACATGGCCGTGGCGAGGGCCAAAATGGGCGACATAGGCGGCCAGGCGGGGCAAAATGGGGCGACATAGGCGGCGTCCTGCCAGCGTGCGCGGCGACATGGCGGCAGGCGGGGCAAAATGGGGCGACATAGGCGGCGTCACAAAGCGTGCGGCGGCATAGGCCTACGAGGCGACAACTAGGCCAATGTCCTGAAGCGATGTCTTTGCGACATATGCGGCGTCGCGGCGACATAAGCGGCGTCCTAGGCCAAAATCGGGAGTAGCGAAACAGGCGGCGTCTTATCCGGCGGCGACATGGCGGCGTCGAGGCTAAAATGGCGGCGGTTGAAAATAGGTCGACGTCCTAGCTCGGCGTGCAGCGACATAGGCCGACGTCCTAGGCCTAAATGGGGCGGCCCCGAAACAGGCGGCGAAGGCAACGCGTGACGAGCGGCAACGCAGGCCGGCGTCGACGCAAGGCGGCAGGCGAGCGTCTATGCCAAAATGGCGACGTAGCCGGCGGGCGGGGCAAAATGGGGCTACATAGGCGGCGGGCGAGGCAAAATGGCGACATAGTCGGCGTCCTAGCCAGCGTCGCGGCGACATATGCCGGCGAGGCGACAACTGGGCCGATGTCCTGACCGGCGTCTTTGCGACATATGCCGGCGTCGCGGCGACATGGCGGCGTCTAGGCAAAATAGCGGCCTTGGCTGAAACATAGGCCGGCGTCTTAGCGGCGTGCGGCGACATGGCGGCGTCGAGGCCAAATTGGGCGGCAGCGGCGAAAATAGGCGGCGTCTGGCTCGGCGTGCAGCGACATGGCGGCGTCCTATCTCGGCGTGCAGCGACATGGCGGCGTCTGAGCCTAAATAGGCGGCGCTGAAACATAGGCCAGCGGCAACAACATGAAAGCGAAGCGGCAACATAGGCGGCGTCGACGCCGGCCGAGGCGGTGGCGTCTATGCCAAAATAGGCGACATAGGCTGCAGGCGGGGCCAAATGGGCTACATGGCGGCGGGGCGAAAATGGGGCGACATAGGTCGGCGTCCTAGCCAGCGTCACGACATAGGCGGCCGAGCGGCGACAACCTGGGCCAATGTCTGGCCGGCGTCTTTGCGGCGTATCGCGGCGTCGCGACATGGCCGGCGTCTAAACCAAAATGGGCGGCGGCTTGGCTGAAACATGGCCGGCGTCTTAGCGCGTGCGATTGACGCCGGCGTCGAGGCCAAAGTGGGCGGCAGCGGCTGAAAATAGGCGGCGTCTGGCTCGGCGTCGGCGACATAAGCGGCGTCACCAGGCAAAATGGGCGGCCTTGTTTGAAACATAGGCGGTGTCCTGGCAGCGTGAAGTGACATGAGCGGCGTCTGAGGCCAAACAGGCGACATAGGCGGCGTCTGGCTAAAATGGGCTCTGTGAAACTTGGCGGCGTCCTGGCAGCAGGCGGCGTCATGGGGCGACATGCAAAGTGAACATGCTTGTGACTTGGTAAGCATCATTCACAATCAAAGAACTTATAATATGAAAAATGAGGCTATGTTTTTAGGTCCTCATCATGACAAAGAACTTGAGACATATGCACCAAATAGTCCGCGAAATGCAGTATGAGCGTTTTCACGAATGAGTGATCCTCATTAGTTTTTTTATATAAAAATGTTAATTTCAACCCTTCAAAGTCATTTATGAATGCACTAGATCCGTTTCGCGCATGTTGGCACACAGAACGCCCATTATGATTCTCTGGCATAAACATGTTTGCTCCTGGCACTTGGATTTTTTTTTTAAAGCATATATAAGGGGGTAGAGGTGTTGAAGGCACTTGAGGGAGACTTTCGTTTTTGGTGGTCATGTAAATCCGGTAGCGTAGTAGAAGCGGCAGCGCATGGCGCGTGGGCAAATCGTCTTCGCTCTGGCGTCCTCAACGCCCGGCAACGACGACTGGCGGCTGGAAGCGGGCGTGGTCGATCGTGGCGGACTATTAACGAGACAAGCGGCGCTTCGTGTCGTCGCGGTGAGTTCGCCGCTCCTCGTGGCAAGCTCTGGCGCCAGCGCGCTGGCTCGCCGGCGACCGTCGGCGTCCGTATGGCCGGGCGGTCGGCGTGCCTTCGCCTCTACCCCTCCAAAGGCGGGTTGCGGAGTTATCTATCGTGTCTAGCGGGACTTACTCGGACTTCAGCGTCGGCATTAGCGGCGCTCGGCATCGATGTCGGGCGTCGGGCGGTGACCAGCGAGCGATGGGGCGTTGGGCGTCTGGCGCGGAGTGGTGTTCGGCGTGTGCGATTAGGTTGGATCCCTGCTCGAGCAGCGACCTCCTCGCCCGCGTGCCATCTCAGTCGTGGGGAGAGCGCCGCTTGGGCTCGCTCGGAGTCGGTTTCCTGTGCTGCATACCTAATGCCCCGGCATTATCACGTACAATTGGTTGCCTTTCGGCCCTCGCATTCCGTGTGCGGGCTGAACCAGAAGCCGCCCTCGCGTCCCGCGTCGTCCTCGCTCCGTCGTGCGATGGCGCGTTCCGCGGCTGGAGGTTCGGACCCTCGGATTGATAGCTTGAGGGCATGGGTGTAGCGCCTCTATCTTCCGACAGCGCTCGCTACGGATTACGGTTGCGCTCGCGTCGGACCCGTCCGCGCCCTTTTGGGCCGGTCGGGGTCTTGTTATTTTCATTTTCATAGTGCTTTAAATTTCTTGTCCTTATCTGACCTTTTTTATGTTTTCTCTTGACGGTTTTTTCCGGAAACAACCTTTCTACCTTTCATGGCACCCAGACCCCATGTTGTGGGATTTAATTAGTTTCTTCAGCTATATTTTGTAAAATTAGTCTAGGATTAGATGTGTATTGTGTATGGGCACGAAGCAAAGGCAAACAATACAACAAGCAAGTTCATATGTGCAAATAAACACGAAGACCACAACAAAGTAATAGTATGTTGAGAAACTTACACACGACAGAAATTTGAGTCCTATCTCCAAACCACTAGTTGCTACGGTACATTTATCGTGGCGATTAAGTCGCCTAGCAACTATTGCCGGTTTGGGTGATCTTTGCTTTAAAGAGAAAGCAGTTAAGAAATTGTTGGATTTAACTTACAGTGTGTTTTAAAAGAAAAGAGGAAAAGATCTTGCGTTTGGATGAGCTTAAAAAAGTGATTTTTATGTATAAAGTGTTTTAGACCTTTTAAGTGTTGAAAGTTGTTTTTAAAAATAAGTAGTTGAGTGTTTGGATAAAAGTGCTTATTGGTGAGAGGATTGTGTGGAAATTTTAATAAAATATAAGAATACAAAGTAATCGTAAAAGTCAATGACGCTTATAAGCCCAAAAGGTTAGAATTCTAAATTTTAAAAAATGTGACTTTAAGCACTTTACGACTTAAAGTCAACACCTTAAGCGAAAACCAAACAATGAAATAAACTAAATTGACAACTTATAAGCCCGTCAAAGCGGGCTCATAGTCTCTTACTACTACGGTGTGTGTTAAAAGAAAAAGGAAAAGAACACGGTGTACTTTTAAGCCTAGTTGAGTTACGTGCCACTTTGGCTTTTCTAATGCCTATTTTGTTATGTCTAAAGCCAACGATACTACATACCTAGGGTGCATAAAAATCAGTCGGGCCAGAAAAAATGAAGCGGACCAGAACTGTTTGGGCCGGACGAACGGACCGAAATTATCGGTCGGTCTTCGTTCCTTTGAAATATAAGTTTGGTTTGGTCATTAAATCCGGTCCGTGTTCGATTCGGTCGATTTTTTTATAATATATATAGTATATATAATTCCTAATATATATAATATGTATAATTTATAATATATATTGAATTATATAATTCCTAATATATATAATTTCTAATTTTCTAAATTTCTAATATATATCTGGAAGTAGGTTAAGGCAGTTTTAAAAAATTGAATTTCCAATCTTTGAAATTGACATTCTGGGCGGTGCCACGAAATTTTCGTTGAAATCTATTGTACATGCGAGATATTTAGATTTGAAAATGGGAAAGCAATGCGATTTGAAGGAAAAGAGAAATTGAGGGGCAAGATGAGCGTTTTTGGAGAAATCAGCGAATTAAATAGTGCTTTGCTTACATGCCATAGAGCATGTGTACCAATAGCCAAGCAAATTTTGAAGGTGATGTAAAGTATTTGGAATATCTTATGTATCCATACAACACTAACATATTTGCAAGCATGAAAGTCATTTCTTATAGCTAAACTTAGAAATAATATTTGCGACATGTCATCCGCCTGATGGTAAAATTCTACGACAATTCCACCAAAGATATGGTATTGAATGAATTTCTTATGCAGTTATTTTCAATGCACCAATAAGTAAATTACCAAAGTTTTGAACTACATCCTTATCAAGAAAATTGTAGTGGATCGAAAATCGATTCTTTTATCTATTATGTCTTGTGATAATCTTATTATATCTGTGGTAACCTTTTTTGTTGTTGTTGACAAAGGAACTACTTGCGCTATCCTTGGATCCATGCGGTAGACCGTACTCTTTGTGAAATAGCAGTAAAAGTTAAACCGCACTAAACAAGCCGTGCGGCGAGCTCGACGAAAAGGCAAAACGGTATCGAAGCGAGGTTTCAAAGCGAGAACTCGCGTTAGGAAGTCTCATGCTCAAACCAACTGAGCCACCCTTATTTTATTTGTGGTAGCTACTGCTCCTTTTTCACACTGTTTTATCATGGTTTAGTCGTTTTTGTTATTTTCATTGTCATAGTGCTTTAAATTTCTTGTCCTTATCTGACCTTTTTTATGTTTTCTCTTGACGGTTTTTTCCGGAAACAACCTCTCTACCTTTCATGGCACCCAGACCCCATGTTGTGGGATTTAATCAGTTTCTTCAGCTATATTTTGTAAAATTAGTCTATGATTAGATGTGTATTGTGTATGGGCACGAAGCAAAGGCAAACAATACAACAAGCAAGTTCATATGTGCAAATAAACACGAAGACCACAACAAAGTAATAGTATGTTGAGAAACATACACACGACCAGAAATTTCGGAGTCCCTATCTCCAAACCCTAGTTGCCTACGGTACTTTTATCCGTGACGATTAAGTCGACTAGCGAAGCGATATTGCCGGTTTGGGTGATCTTTGCTTTAAAGAGAAAGCAGGTTAAGGGTTGTTGGATTTAACTTACCGTGTGTTTTAAAAGAAAAGAGGAAAAGATTTGCCCGTTTGGATGAGCTTAAAAAAAGTGATTTTTATGTATAAAGTGTTTTTAGACCTTTTAAGTGTTGAAAGTTGTTTTAAAAATAGGTAGTTGAGTGTTTGGATAAAAGTGCTTATTGGTGAGAGGATAGTGTGGAAATTTTAATAAAATATAAGAGATACAAAAGTAATCTTAAAAGTCAACAGAATGCTTATAAGCCCAAAAAAGGTTAGAATTCTAAATTTTAAAAAATAGTGACTTTAAGCACTTTACGACTTAAAGTCAACACCTTAAGCAGAAAAACCAAACAATGAAATAAGCTAAATTGACCAACTTATAAGCGATCCAAAGCGGGCTCGTAGTCTCTTACTACTTACGGTGTGTGTTAAAAGAAAAAGGAAAAGAACACGGTGTACTTTTAAGCCTAGTTGAGTTACATGTGCCATTTGGCTTTTCTAATGCCTATTTTGTTATGTCTAAAGCCAACTAATACTCGTCCCTAGGGGTGCACAAAAATCAGTTGAATGAAAAAATGGGCCAGACCGAACACATTTGGGCGGACCGAACGGACCGAAATTATCGATCGGTCTTGGTCCTTTGAAATATAAGTTCGGTTTTGGTCGGTCGGTCCGTCAGTTGATTGATCGGATCGATTTTTTTATAATATATATAATATATATAATATATATAATTCCTAATATATATAATATGTATAATTTATAATATATATTTAATTATATAATTCATAATATATATAATTCTAATTTTCTAAATTTCTAATATATAATATTATATAATTAGAATTGGGTTAAGGCAGTTTTTAAAAAAATTGAATTTCCAATACTAAAATTAACATTCTCGGACGCGGTGCCACGAAATTTTTACGTTGAAATCTATTGTACATCGCGAGATATTTAGATTTGAAAATGGGAAAACGTAACGATTTGAAGAAAAGAGAAATTGAGGGGCAAGATGAACGTTTTTGGAGAAATCGACGGAATCAAATAATGATTTGCTTCATGCCATAGAGCATGTGTACCAATAGCCAAGCAAATTTTGAAGGTGATGTAAAGTATTTGGAATATCTTATGTATCCATACAACACTAACATATTTGCAAAGCATGAAAGTCATTTCTTATAGCTAAACTTAGAAATAATATTTGCATCATGTCATCCACCACAATGGTAAAATTCTATAGCAATTCCACCAAAGATATGGTATTGAATGAATTTCTTATGCAGATTATTTTCAATGCACCAATAACTGAAATTACCAAAGTTTTGAACTACATCCTTATCTGAAAATTGTAGTGGATCGGAAAATCGATTCTTGCTATCTATTATGTCTTGTACTTGATAATCTTATTTTATCTGTGGTAACCTTTTTTTGTTGTTGACAAAGGAACTGCGCCGCTATCCCGGATCCGCGGGTAGACCGTACTCTTGTGAAATAGCCGTAAAAGAGTTAAACCGCACTAGGCAAGCGATGCGTGAGCTCGACCAAAGGCAAAACATTTGTCGAAGGCAAGGGGTTTCAAAGCGAGAACTTCGCGTTAGGAAGTCCATTACTCAAACCAATGAGCCACCCTTATTTTATTTGTGGTAGCTCTTTGCTCCTTTTTCACACTGTTTTATCATGGTTTAGTCGCTTTTGTTATTTTCATTTTCATAGTGCTTTAAATTTCTTGTCCTTATCTGACCTTTTTTATTTTTTCTCTTGACGGTTTTTTCCGGAAACAACCTCTCTACCTTTCATGGCACCCAGACCCCATGTTGTGGGATTTAATCAGTTTCTTCAGCTATATTTTGTAAAATTAGTCTAGGATTAGATGTGTATTGTGTATGGGCACGAAGCAAAGGCAAACAATACAACAAGCAAGTTCATATGTGCAAATAAACACGAAGACCACAACAAAGTAATAGTATGTTGAGAAACTTACACACGACCAGAAATTTCGGAGTCCCTATCTCCAAACCCTAGTTGCCTACGGTACTTTTATCCGGCGAGCAGTTCAGGTCGACTAGCCGACGATATTGTCGGTTTGGAGTGATGCTGCTTTAAAGAGAAACAGGTTAAGGGTTGTTGGATTTAACTTACCGTGTGTTTTAAAAGAAAAGAGGAAAAGATTTGCCCGTTTGGATGAGCTTAAAAAAAGTGATTTTTATGTATAAAGTGTTTTTAGACCTTTTAAGTGTTGAAAGTTGTTTTTAAAAATAGGTAGTTGAGTGTTTGGATAAAAGTGCTTATTGGTGAGAGGATAGTGTGGAAATTTTAATAAAATATAAGAGATACAAAAGTAATCTTAAAAGTCAACAGAAAACGCTTATAAGCCCAAAAAAAAGGTTAGAATTCCTAAATTTTAAAAAATGACTGACTTTAAGCACTTTCTGACTTAAAGTCAACACTTTAAGCCAGAAAACCAAACAATGAAATAAGCTAAATTGACCAACTTATAAGCCAATCCAAACGGGCTCATAGTCTCTTACTACTTACGGTGTGTGTTAAAAGAAAAAAGGAAAAGAACACCAGTGTACTTTTAAGCCTAGTTGAGTTCTGTGTGCCATTTGGCTTTTCTAATGCCTATTTTGTTATGTCTAAAGCCAACGATACTCGTACCTAGGGTGCACAAAAATCGGTCGGGCAGAAAAAATGGGCCGGACCAGCTGTTTGGACCGGACGAAATTATCGGTCCGGTCTTGATCCTGAAATATAAGTTCGGTTTTGATCGGTCGGTCAGTCTGAGTTGATTCGGTCGGATCGATTTTTTATAATATATATAATATATATAATTCCTAATATATATAATATGTATAATTTATAATATATATTGAATTATATAATTCCTAATATATATAATTCCTAATTTTCTAAATTTCTAATATATAATATTATATAATCCGGGTTGATTAGGGCAGTTTTTAAAAAAAAATTGAATTTCCAATACTAAAATTAACATTCTCGGACGCGGTGCCACGAAATTTTTACGTTGAAATCTATTGTACATCGCGAGATATTTAGATTTGAAAATGGGAAAACGTAACGATTTGAAGGAAAAGAGAAATTGAGGGGCAAGATGAACGTTTTTGGAGAAATCGACGGAATCAAATAATGTTTTGCTTCATGCCATAGAGCATATGTACCAATAGCCAAGCAAATTTTGAAGGTGATGTAAAGTATTTGGAATATCTTATGTATCCATACAACACTAACATATTTGCAAAGCATGAAAGTCATTTCTTATAGCTAAACTTAGAAATAATATTTGCATCATGTCATCCACCACAATGGTAAAATTCTATAGCAATTCCACCAAAGATATGGTATTGAATGAATTTCTTATGCGATTATTTTCAATGCACCAATAGCTGAAATTACAAAGTTTTGAACTACATCCTTATCTACAGAAAGTGTAGTGGATCGAAAATCAGATTCTTTGCTATCTATTATGTCTTGTACTTGATAATCTTATTTTATCTGTAGTAACCTTTTTGTTATTGTTGACAAAGGAACTTCGCCCGCTATCCCGGATCCATGGGGTAGACCATACTCTTGTGAAATAGCCAGTAAAAAGAGTTAAGCCGCACTAGGCAAGCCGTGCGGCGAGCTCGACAAAAGGCAAAACGGTTTGTCGAAGCGGGGTTTCAAAGCGAGAACTCGCGTTGGAAGTCCCATACTCAAACCAATGAGCCACCCTTATTTTATTTGTGGTAGCTCTGCTCCTTTTTCACCTTTGTTTTATCATGGTTTAGTCGCTTTTGTTATTTTCATTTTCATAGTGCTTTAAATTTCTTGTCCTTATCGACCTTTTATTTTTTCTCTTGGCGGTTTTTAGGAAACAACCTCTCTACCTTTCATGGCACGGACCCGTATGTTGTGGGATTTAATCAGTTTCTTCACCTATATTTTGTAAAATTAGTCTAGGATTAGATGTGTATTGTGTATGGGCACGAAGCAAAGGCAAACAATACAACAAGCAAGTTCATATGTGCAAATAAACACGAAGACCACAACAAAGTAATAGTATGTTGAGAACTTACACCGACGAGAAATTTGAGTCTATCTCAAACCTAGTTGCCTACGGTACTTTTATCCGTGGCGATTCAGTCGACTAGCGAAGCGATATTGTCGGTTTGGAGTGATGCTGCTTTAAAGAGAAACAGGTTAAGGGTTGTTGGATTTAACTTACCGTGTGTTTTAAAAGAAAAGAGGAAAAGATTTGCCCGTTTGGATGAGCTTAAAAAAAGTGATTTTTATGTATAAAGTGTTTTTAGACCTTTTAAGTGTTGAAAGTTGTTTTTAAAAATAGGTAGTTGAGTGTTTGGATAAAAGTGCTTATTGGTGAGAGGATAGTGTGGAAATTTTAATAAAATATAAGAGATACAAAAGTAATCTTAAAAGTCAACAGAATACGCTTATAAGCCCAAAAAAAAGGTTAGAATTCCTAAATTTTAAAAAATGACTGACTTTAAGCACTTCGACTTAAAGTCAACACTTTAAGCAGAAACCAAACAATGAAATAAGCTAAATTGACGAACATAAGCGATCCAAAGCGGGCTCATAGTCTCTTACTACTTACGGTGTGTGTTAAAAGAAAAAGGAAAAGAACACGGTGTACTTTTAAGCCTAGTTGAGTTACGTGTGCCATTTGGCTTTTCTAATGCCTATTTTGTTATGTCTAAAGCCAACGATACTCATACCTGGGTGCACAAAAATCAGTCGGGCCAGAAAAAATGGGCGGGCCAGCTTTTGGACGGACGAACGGACGAAATTATCGGTCGGTCTTGATCCTTTGAAATATAAGTTTCGGTTTCAGTCCGGTCAGTCTGAGTTGAGTTGGTCGGATCGATTTTTATAATATATATAATATATATAATATATATAATTCTAATATATATAATATGTATAATTTATAATATATATTGAATTATATAATTCCTAATATATATAATTCCTAATTTTCTAAATTTCTAATATATAATATTATATAATCCCGGGGTGGGTTCAGCGATTTTTAAAAAAATTGAATTTCAATACTAAAATTAACATTCTCGGGCCAGTGCCGCGAAATTTTACGTTGAAATCTATTGTACATATGAGATATTTAGATTTGAAAATGGGAAAGCGTAGCGATTTGAAGGAAAGAGAAATTGAGGGGCAAGATGAGCGTTTTTGGAGAAATCGCGGAATCAAATAATGTTTTGCCGTGCCATAGAGCATGTGTACCAATAGCCAAGCAAATTTTGAAGGTGATGTAAAGTATTTGGAATATCTTATGTATCCATACAACACTAACATATTTGCAAAGCATGAAAATCATTTCTTATAGCTAAACTTAGAAATAATATTTGCGTCATGTCATCACCACAATGGTAAATTCTATAGCAATTCCACCAAAGATATGGTATTGAATGAATTTCTTATCTGATTATTTTCAATGCACGAATATTGAAATTACCAAAGTTTTGAACTACATCCTTATCAAGAAAGTTGTAGTGGATCGGAAAATCGATTCTTTGCTATCTATTATGTCTTGTACTTGATAATCTTATTTTATCTGTGGTAACCTTTTTTGTTGTTGTTGACAAAGGAACTACGTCGCTATCCTTGGATCCGCAGGTAGACCATGCTTGTGAAATAGCCGTAAAGAGTTAAACGCACTAGGCAAGCCGCGACGAGCTCGACAAAAGGCAAAACCCATTGTCGAAGGCAGGGTTTCAAAGCGAGAACTCGCATTAGGAAGTCCATGCTCAAACCAATGAGCCACCCTTATTTTATTTGTGGTAGCTCTTTGCTCCTTTTTCACTTTGTTTTATCATGGTTTAGTCGCTTTTGTTATTTTCATTTTCATAGTGCTTTAAATCTCTTGTCCTTATCTGACCTTTTTTATGTTTTCTCTTGACGGTTTTTTCCGGAAACAACCTTTCTACCTTTCATGGCACCCAAACCCCATGTTGTGGGATTTGTCGATTTCTTGACTATATTTTGTAAAATTAGTCAAGGATTAGATGTGTATTGTGTATGAGCACGAAGCAAGGCAAAGCAATACAACAAGCAAGCTCGTATGTGCAAATAAACACGAAGACCACAACAAAGTAATATTATGTTGAAACTTACACCGCGACGAGAAATTTGAGTCCACATCTCAAACCCTAGTTGCCTACGGTACTTTTATCGTGGCGATTCGGTCGACTAGCAGCGATATTGTCGGTTTGGGTAATCTTGCTTTAAAGAGAAAGCAGGTTAAGAAATTGTTGGATTTAACTTACATTGTGTTTTAAAAGAAAAGAGAAAAAAGATCTGCCCGTTTGGATGAGCTTAAAAAAAGTGATTTTTATGTATAAAGTGTTTTTATACCTTTTAATTGTTGAAAGTTGTTTTTAAAATAAGTAGTTGAGTGTTTGGATAAAAGTGCTTATTGGTGAGAGGATAGTGTGGAAATTTTAATAAAATATAAGAATACAAAAGTAATCTTAAAAGTCATGACGCTTATAAGCGAAAAAGAATGTTAGAATTCTAAATTTTAAAAAATAGTGACTTTAAGCACTTTACGACTTAAAGTCAACACCTTAAGCAGAAAACCAAACAATGAAATAAGCTAATTTGACCAACTTATAAGTCGATCAAGCGGGCTCATAGTCTCTTACTACTTACGGTGTGTGTTAAAAGAAAAAGGAAAAAACACGATGTACTTTTAAGCCTAGTTGAGTTACGTGCCCTTTGGCTTTTCTAATGCCTATTTTGTTATGTCTAAAGCCAACTTCATACACATGCCAGGGTGCACAAAAATCAGTGCGGACCGAAAAATGGGCCAGGATAGAACTGTTTGGACCGGACCAAACGGATCGAAATTAACGATCGGTCTTGGTCCTTTGAAATATAAGTTTGATTTTCGTGCAGTCAGTCGGTCGAGTTCGGTTGATCGGATGATTATTTTTTTATAATATATATAATTCCTAATATATATAATATATATTGAATTATATAATTCCTTATATATATAATTCCTAATTTTCTAAATTTCTAATATATAATATTATATAATTAAGATTGGGTTAGGGGTTTTTAAAATTGAATTTCCAATCTTGAAATTGACATTCTCGGAGCGGTGCCACGAAATTTTACGTTGAAATCTATTGTACATCGCGAGATATTTAGATTTGAAAATGGAAAAAGCAGCGATTTGAGAAAGAGAAATTGAGGCAAGATGAGCGTTTTGGAGAAATCGGCGGAATCAAATAGTGCTTTGCTTCATTGCCATAGAGCATGTGTACCAATAGCCAAGCAAATTTTGAAGGTGATGTAAAGTATTTGGAATATCTTATGTATCCATACAACACTAACATATTTGCAATGCATGAAAGTCATTTCTTATAGCTAAACTTAGAAATAATATTTCTGACATGTCATCCACCTGATGGTAAAATTCTATAGCAATTCCACCAAAGATATGGTATTGAATGAATTTCTTATGCAGATTATTTTCAATGCACAATAACTAAAATTACAAAGTTTTGAACTACATCCTTATCTGAGAAAGTTGTAGTGGATCGGAAAATCAGTTCTTTGCTATCTATTATGTCTTGTACTTGATAATCTTATTTTATCTGTGGTAACCTTTTTGTTATTGTTGACAAAGGAACTCGCCTCCACTATCCTTGGATCCGCTTGAGGTAGACCATTACTCTTGTGAAATAGTGTAAAGAGTTAAACCGCACTAAGCAAGCCGTGACGAGCTCGACCAAAGGCAAAACATTTATCGAAGGCGGGTTTCAAAGCGAGAACTTCGCATTGGGAAGTCATTACTCAAACCAGTGAGCCACCCTTATTTTATTTGGGGTAGCTCTGCTCCTTTTCACCTTTGTTTTATCATGGTTTAGTCGCTTTTGTTATTTTCATTTTCATAGTGCTTTAAATTTCTTGTCCTTATCTGACCTTTTTTATGTTTTCTCTTGACGGTTTTTTCCGGAAACAACCTCTCTACCTTTCATGGCACGGACCCATGTTGTGGGATTTGTCAGTTCTTGACTATATTTTGTAAAATTAGTCTAGGATTAGATGTGTATTGTGTATGGGCACGAAACAAAGGCAAACAATACAACAAGCAAGTTCATATGTGGAAATAAACACGAAGACCACAACAAAGTAATAGTATGTTGAGAAACTTACACACGACCAGAAATTTCGGAGTCCCTATCTCCAAACCCTAGTTGCCTACGGTACTTTTATCCGTGGCGATTCAGTCGACTAATAAGCGATATTGTCGGTTTGGAGTGATGTTGCTTTAAAGAGAAACAGGTTAAGGGCTGTTGGATTTAACTTACATTGTGTTTTAAAAGAAAAGAGGAAAAGATCTGCCCGTTTGGATGAGCTTAAATAAAGTGATTTTTATGTATAAAGTGTTTTTAGACCTTTTAAGGGTTGAAAGTTGTTTTTAAAAATAAGTAATTGAGTGTTTGGATAAAAGTGTTTATTGGTGAGAGGATAGTGTGGAAATTTTAATAAAATATAAGAGATACAAAAGTAATCTTAAAAGTCAACAAAAAACGCTTATAAGCCCAAAAAAAAAGGTTAGAATTCCTAAATTTTAAAAAATGACTGACTTTAAGCACTTTCTGACTTAAATTCAACACCTTAAGCCAGAAAATCAAACAATGAAATAAGATAAATTGACCAACTTATAAGTCAATCCAAACGGGCTCATAGTCTCTTACTACTTACGGTGTGTGTTAAAAGAAAAAAGAAAAAGAACACCAGTGTACTTTTAAGCCTAGTTGAGTTCTGTGTGCCCTTTGGCTTTTCTAATGCCTATTTTGTTATGTCTAAAGCCAACTTGATACTCATGCTTAGGGTGCACAAAAATCGGTGGGGCCAGAAAAATGGGCCGGACGAACATTTGGACGGATCGAACGGACGAAATTATCGATCCGGTCTTGGTCCTTTGAAATATAAGTTTGGTTTCCGTCTGGTCAGTCCGGTCGAGTTCGGTTGATCGGACGATATTTTTATAATATATATAATATATATAATATATATAATTCTAATATATATAATATGTATAATTTATAATATATATTGAATTATATAATTCCTAATATATATAACTCCTAATTTTCTAAATTTCTAATATATAATATTATATAATTAGATTGGTTCAGGGCGGTTTTAAAAATTGAATTTCAATAAAATTGACATTCTCGGATGCGGTGCCACGAAATTTTTACATTGAAATCTATTGTACATCGCGAGATATTTAGATTTGAAAATGGGAAAAATGTAACGATTTGGGGAAAAAGAGAACTTGAGGTGAAGATGAACGTTTTTGGAGAAATCGGAATCAAATAGTGCTTTGCTTCATGCCATAGAGCATGTGTACCAATAGCCAAGCAAATTTTGAAGGTGATGTAAAGTATTTGGAATATCTTATGTATCCATACAACACTAACATATTGCAAAGCATGAAAGTCATTTCTTATAGCTAAACTTAGAAATAATATTTGCATCATGTCATCCTGATGGTAAAATTATATAGCAATTCCACCAAAGATATGGTATTGAATGAATTTCTTATGCAGTTATTTTCAATGCACCAATAAGTGAAATTACCAAAGTTTTGAACTACATCCTTATACAGAAAGGCTGTAGTGGATCGAAAATCAGTTCTTGCTATCTATTATGTCTTGTACTTGATAATCTTATTTTATCTGTGGTAACCTTTTTTGTTGTTGTTGACAAAGGAACTCGCCGCTATCCTTCGGATCGCCACGGGTAGACCATGCTACTCTTGTGAAATAGCCAGTAAAGAGTTAAACCGCACTAGGCAAGCGCGGAGCTCGACCCAAAAGGCAAAACATTGTCGAAGGCAAGGGTTTCAAAGCGAGAACTTCGCATTGAAATCTCATACTCAAACCAATGAGTCACCACTTATTTTATTTGTGGTAGCTCTTGCTCCTTTTTCACCTTTGTTTTATCATGGTTTAGTCGCTTTTGTTATTTTCATTTTCATAGTGCTTTAAATTTCTTGTCCTTACTCGACCTTTTTATGTTTTCTCTTGTGGTTTTTAGGAAACAACCTCTCTACCTTTCATGGCACGGACCCGTGTTGTGGGATTTGTCAGTTTTTACGCTATATTTTGTAAAATTAGTCTAGGATTAGATGTGTATTGTGTATGGGCGCGAAGCAAAGGCAAGCAATACAACAGCAAGTTCATATGTGCAAATAAACACGAAGACCACAACAAAGTAATAGTATGTTGAGAAACTTACACACGACCAAAAATTAAGTCACATCTCGAGCCCCAGTTGCCTCACGGTACTTTTATCCGTGGCGATTCGAATCGACTAGCCGACGATATTGTCGGTTTGGAGTGATGTTGCTTTAAAGAGAAACAGGTTAAGGGTTGTTGGATTTAACTTACATTGTGTTTTAAAAGAAAAGAGGAAAAGATCTGCCCGTTTGGATGAGCTTAAAAAAGTGATTTTATGTATAAAGTGTTTTAGACCTTTTAAGTGTTGAAAGTTGTTTTTAAAATAAGTAATTATTTGTTTGGATAAAAGTGTTTATTGGTGAGAGGATAGTGTGGAAATTTTAATAAAATATAAGAGATACAAAAGTAATCTTAAAAGTCAACAAAAAACGCTTATAAGCCCAAAAAAAAAAGGTTAGAATTCCTAAATTTTAAAAAATGACTGACTTTAAACACTTTCTGACTTAAAGTCAACACCTTAAGCCAGAAAATCAAACAATGAAATAAGATAAATTGACCAACTTATAAGCCAATCCAAACGGGCTCATAGTCTCTTACTACTTACGGTGTGTGTTAAAAGAAAAAAGAAAAAGAACACCAGTGTACTTTTAAGCCTAGTTGAGTTATGTGTGCCCTTTGACTTTTCTAATGCCAATTTTGTTATGTCTAAAGCCAACTTAAATACTCATACTTAGGGGTGCACAAAAATCGGTCCGGACCGAAAAAATGGACCGGACCGAACCTGTTTGGACCGGATCGAACCGGACCGAAATTATCGGTCCGGTCTTCGGTCCTTTGAAATATAAGTTTCGGTTTTCCGTCTTGTTACACCCCGTATTTACAGGACATGTGTTAAGAACGTACGTAAGAACTCGCAAGTGTTAAAATTTGAGACTGTAAAAAATTTAACGGAATTATGGAATTGTCGGAAAACGTATTATTGTGACGAATGGGAGGGCGACACGTGTCACCCCCCCTTATGTTGTCTTGGACGAATTGAAGCATGGGCCTGATGGTGTTTGACCTTTGGTAGGATGATTTAGTCTTGCAAGTAGTAGCATGAGAAAATTGACTAAAGTCAGTAGCCCAGCTTAGTCTTGATTTTTAGCTAGAGCTCATCAAACCACCCGTTTAGTTGCATCTTAACCACTCAGTGTCCACATATATAATACTAGTAGCAAGAGAGGACTTAACAACAGCAAAAATTTCACAAAATTGAGGACTTCACTAATGGTGCTCGGGTTCACCATGGAGAAGAAAGGAAATTTTAGTTGCTTGTTCTTTAGCTCACATTTTAAACCAAGGTTCATGAGTGTTATGTAAGTGTATCTCAATAGAAAAATCCGGAAAAGAGAGTTTCGTATTAGTCATAAAGCAAAAACCTAGTTGTCTTTCTAGGTTTTGTTTAGAAGTTGAAGGAAAATTGTTGGGGTTGTTCTAAGGGTCTCGAGGCGGATTGAGGTGTCTTGAAGAGGCTCTAGGTTGCTAGGGAGCAACCGGTTTTGAAGATTGGATTACAATTCGTGGAGGTATAATCTTGTTCTCTTTAAGTGTTACAAGATTATGTAATTGTTATTAGCCTTACATTTTACTAGCATGAAGTATATGTGTTGAAGTTTTATAAGTATTATGGATTATTTGTAGCCAAAATCCGAAATGACATGTAAGCCATGATTAAGTTGGATTACAATTTAATCGTTATTAGAATAAATCATTAGTAATTGACTTGAAGATTACGGTTGTTATAATCAAATGCGACTTGATATCATGTGAGCTACCAATTTGGATTGAAATGGAAATTGGATAAGAATTGGTATTGTTGTATTCATTATGGCGAAATTTGGACTAGTAGTTTGTTATTCATTTGTTTTGGACTAAAGTCTATATTGTGGTGAGCGATTGAAATGTATGGTTATTTATTTGTATTGTACTACCTTATAGATTGTGGTGAGCCAATTGGGGCTGTTTGGTTATTGTATTCGACCTTGAAAAGGTGGCAAAGTAAGTAGAAACAAAGGAGGTCTTTGTCAGATTTCAGTAGAATTTAGTGACTTAGCACCTAGGATATTCTACGTTGAATTGAGAGGTTAATGGGCGTATTGTGACCATTCTAGGTTGAAGTACTTAGTATAGCGTATTCTACTTGGAGGATGAAATAGCTATCAGGTTGAAGTGCTTTGGAGCATTTTGCTACTTATGCGACAATCGTCGCGAGGTATGTGAACCTCTTCCTTCCTTTGGCATGATTCTATGTATGGAATATACTTGTGGTATCATCTCGTGTTTCATTACACTCTTAGAAGTTAAGAGGTAGTTGTGTGATTTACTCTATGTAGAACTTTTCCTATCTTTTGAGCATGACTACTTGCGTATGTAGTGCGGTGAGCGTCTGAACTATGACATTCTTTACTATTTTCCATGTAATGCCAAGTCGGTGGGTTGGGAGATTAACTCACTTCTTTGAAAATAGTAAGGATGTCTTATGTTGATTTTAAAGTTAAGGGACTTGAGGAGTTTTATAGTATGTGATACTTGTTCCGTTTTAAGCGTATAAGTCCTTGGATAGGAAATTGTTTATGGCTAAGGTATAAAGTGAATATAACGGCTTTATGGGAAGTTAGTTATATTTGCCTTATGGAAAGATAAATGACTTGACTTTAATAGAAAGGCAACTTGATTTTCTGGCATCAATTGCCTAGAGTTTTAATAATAAAAGAGTCACTTGTTTTCAAATGGTTAAGAGACAAATTGTATTTTTGAAAGTTAAGAGAATTGATTTGAAAGTATATAATACTTGGTTTCAAAAAGTAGAAGTCTCTTGGTTATAAAAGGAGCGTGTTAGTCTAAACCATAAAGGGTTATAACGGCTTTATGGGAAGTTGGTTATAACGACTTTATGGAAGATTAAGAGAATGGTTTTCTCTAGTAAAGTAATAAAGGAATAACTTGTATTAGGCAAGGGCAAATTGGTTTAAAGGTACCAATTGCTTAAGGTTTTTAATAAAGAAGTCACTTGATTTAGAAGCGGTAATTGTATTTCTAAAAGGTATTGTGACTTGTCTTGAAAGGTGGATAGGACTTGATACTATGGTTGTTAGTATTTTGGAAGTTTTATTTGGAAAATAGTCCTTTGAAAAGAATGTCGTCTGAAGTACTTTGGCTTATTAAATGAGAATTTATTCTATTTGTGCGGATAAGTACTTTGGCTTGTTAAATGAGAATTTATTCTATTTGTGCGGATAAGTACTTTGGCTTGTTAAATGAGAATATATTCTATTTGTGCGGATAAGTACTTTGGCTTGTTAAATGAGAATTTATTCTATTTGTGCGGATAAGTACTTTGGCTTGTTAAATGAAATTTATTCTATTTGTGCGGATAAGTACTTTGGCTTGTTAAATGAGAATTTATTCTATTTGTGCGGATAAGTACTTTGGCTTGTTAAATGAGAATTTATTCTATTTGTGCGGATAAGTACTTTGGCTTGTTAAATGAGAATTTATTCTATTTGTGCGGATAAGTACTTTGGCTTGTTAAATGAGAATTTATTCTATTTGTGCGGATAAGTACTTTTGCTTGGTTAATTGAGAACTTGCCTATATGTCTTTGGTGATAGCTTTGTGAGTGCAAGCATTATGTTTTATTACGTTGCGCGACTCTCGGTTGGAGAATTTTGTCTTGTTGTAAGTTACTCGGACGTCAAGCGGTGATGTGGGATTCCACGGGTATCTTCCGTTATTTGTAGTACTTAGGTTAAATTCGGATTTTTATAAAAGACATGGTAGTGCTTATGTCTTGTTTGATGGTCGGTCGAGTTAGGGTAAGAGTATAAATGAGGCGAGCCCAGGCGTTATACCACTACTCGGGGTAAGAGTATAAGTGAGGAGTAAGCCCGAGGCGATGTACCACTGCTTTATGTGTTGTTTGTGGCCAGGTCGAGTTAGGGTAAGAGTATAAATGAGGCAAGCCCCGAGGCGTTATACCCTTCTCGGGGTAAGAGTATAAATGAGGCAAGCCCGAGCGTTATACCACTCTCGGGGTAAGAGTATAAATGAGGGCAAGCCAGGCGTTATACCACTGCTTTGATTGATATTATGGGCGTGAGACCCGTGGTTATATTTTACGTATAGTATCGGCGGTGATGTGGGATTCCAGGCGGGAGATATGTATATATGTATTGTGTATGTATGCGCGGCGATGGGGTAGGAGGCCGCGGCGCGTCACGTGGTTATATTTTACACTTATAGTATCGACGGTGATGGAGGATTCCACGGGCATGCTTTGATATTAGTGTGACTTGATCGCGTCGGTTTGGGCGGGTAGTATATGTGTCCCTCCGTAATGGGCGGACTATGTTATGAAAGATAAGTAAGTTATATGGTAATGAACTTAATGATTCTTTTTCTAATAATGTGCGTAAGAATGTGACTATAACTTTTATTGGGAATGGAAAGATAATAAGATGCGATTAAGTTCATAAGTGATAATGACAGCGAGGATCTGGTATGTATTTTATACTTGTCCTTGTCATTCTTTTATCTGATTGTGATACATTTCTTGTGCGTTATTTACATTCCATATTAAATTTTTGTTATGCGGCCCGCCCGGGAGCTGCGTTAAATGCGCGAGTTTAGGTACTGTGATTGTGGATCATGACTTAGGATCGGTTGACAAGTTGAGATGGCTCGGTGTTAGGAGTTATCACGTTTATGTTTATTGAAGTGCGGCGGGGCCTTGTCCACACGATTGTTAAGTCAAAACTCTTAAGTGCAGTCACATATTGTGGGTCGGTTTGTAAAGAAAGGAAGCTAGCCGTTTATGTATATACGTTCGGGAAGGTAGCCTATCGGCTAACTTTGTTGTTTTATTCTTGTTGTTTTTATTTTATAAGTTTCATGTATGTTCCGCTGATTTTCTCGATGTTTACAGTAAGGGTGCCCGGGTAGGGCACGATCGCGATCGAGGTGGAGTCGTGATAAAGTGGTATCGAGCGGTTAGTCCTCGGAAAGTGTCTGAGGCCGTGTCTAGTAGAGTCTTGATTATCGGTGTGTTGTGCACCCGTCTATAATCAGGCTGCGTGACATTTAGGAGTGGTTTCCATTCTTCGCACTCTGAGATCGTGCGATAAATTTGTATTGTTAAGTCGTCCCTCACTGCGAGTTATGTTGATTGCATTACGAGAAAGCGTGATGACCGGGAATGACTATGTGGATTGCGCGTCGGGTTGGTAATGATTACAATATAGTTGGTATTGTGACATACGTCTATCACGGAGTTATGTATGAAATTGGGCAGCGTGTTGCTAGAATGATTTTTAGATTACGAGGAATTGGTAAAGACTAACTAGATCTGGAAGGTATGGAATAGTTAATGAATTTCGCGAGGTTTTGTGTTTTATTTGAGATAATTGGGAAAGGATGAGGTATCGATAGGGTAGTGAACCAGAAGCCATATTAAGGAACCTAACGGAATGTCATGTTAATAGATTAAGATGTGTAGTAGCTTACGAGAATTATACGGATGAGGCGGTATAGAGTAAGTAATGGTTGTTGTGATCGAGACAACATGGTTATGGTTTTATGAGAAGTTTTTATACAGTTATTGGGGATTGGTAGGGTAGGCTTGGGCGTAGGGTGCGAGCCTAAGAATATCGTGACATTGAGACCTTAGATGTACAAGGTCTACCGGGTAGAAAGATTTATTATAGACCCGAGAATAAGAGTTAAGTGCGGCGTTGAGTGGGTTGAGGACTGTTGCGGGTCTCCGCGGCTGGAATGGAGTGGGATCAGTTGGTAGTAGTTAAGCTCGTGTGAGTCCACGAGCGCAAGCCCAAGTCTAGTTAGTTGTTTCTGGGTTCGTGGACACGTTCCACGAGAACCAGTCGTGGCAGGAAATGGCCTTATTTTGTTTTATAGAGTGACTCAGATTAGAGGCCAAAATTGGTATGGAAGTTATGTATGTATGTTAGAAGGAGTTGGAAATGCGAAAAGGTAATCTCTTTTGGGCTTATGATGGAGCGGATGTGCGTGTGCGAGTATTAGGGCCATGTGTGGCATTATTAGTATGTCGGGGTTGTGAAAGGGAACTATGTCGCTAATTATAAAGATTGATTAGAAAGAACATTCGAGGGCGAATGTTTTAAGGGGAAGAATGTTACACAGTATTTACGGGACGTGTGTTAGAGCGTCGTAAGAACTTCATGAGTGTTAAAATTTGAGGCCTTAAAAATTTAACGGAATTATGGAATTGTCGGAAGCGTATTATTGTGTGAATGGGAGGCGACCGTGTCACCCCCTTATGTTGTCTTGGGCGGAATTGAAGCATGGGCACGATAGTCATTTGACCTTTGGTAGGATGATTTAGTCTTGCAAGTAGTAGCGTGAGAAAATTGACTAAGTCGATGGCGCAGTCTTGATTTTTAGCTAGAGCTCATCCAAACCACCCGTTTAGTTGCATCTTAACCCTCCGTGTCCTATATATAATACTAGTAGCGAGAGGACTTAACAACAGCAAAAATTTCACAAAATTGAGGACTTCACTAATGGTGCTCTCGGGTTCACCATGGAGAAGAAAGGAAATTTCGTTGCTTGTTCTTTAAGCTCACATTTTAAACCAAGGTTCATGAGTGTTATGTAAGTGTATCTCAATAGAAAAATCCGGAAAAAGAGAGTTTCGTATTAGTCATAAAGCAAAACCTAGTTGTCTTTCTAGGTTTTGTTTAGAAGTTTGAAGGAAAATTGTTGGGGTTGTTCTAAGGGTCTCGAGGCGGATTGAGGTGTCTTGAAGAGGCTACAGGTTGCTAGGGAGCAACCGATTTTGAAGATTGGATTACAATTATTGGAGGTATAATCTTGTTCTCTTTAAGTGTTACAAGATTATGTAATTGTTATTAGCCTTACGTTTTACTAGCATGAAGTATATGTGTTGAAGTTTTATAAGTATTATGGATTGTTGTAGCCAAAAATCCGAAATGACATGTAAGCCATGATTAAGTTGGATTACAATTTAATCGTTGTTAGAATCGTCATGAGTAATTGACTTGAAGATTACGGTTGTTATAATCAAATCGACTTGATATCATGTGAGGCTACCAATTTGGATTGAAATGGAAATTGGATAAGAATTGGTATTGTTGTATTCATTATGGCGAAATTTGGACTAGTAGTTTGTTATTCATTTGTTTTGGACTAAAATACATGTTGTGGTGAGCGATTGGGGGTGTATGGTTATTTATTTGTATTGTACTACCTTATAGATTGTGGTGAGCCAATTGGGGCTGTTTGGTTATTGTATTCGACCTTGAAAAGGTGGCAAAGTAAGTAGAAACAAAGGAGGTCTTTGTCAGATTTTAAGTAGAATTTAGTGACTTAGCACAGGATATTCACGTTGAATTGAGAGGTTAATGGGCGTATTGTGACCATTATAGGTTGAAGTACTTAGTATAGCGTATTCTACTTGGAGGATGAAATAGCTATCAAGGTTGAAATGCTTTGGAGCATTTTGCTACTTATGCGACAATCGTCGCGGTATGTGAACCTCTTCCTTCCTTTGGCATGATTCTATGTATGGAATATACTTGTGGTATCATCTCATGTTTCCTTACTCTTAGAAGTTAAGAGGTAGTTGTGTGATTTACTCTATGTAGAACTTTTCCTATCTTTTGAGCATGACTACTTGCACGTATGTAATGCGGTGAGCGTCTGAACTATGACATTAACACTATTTTCCATGTAATGCCAAGTCGGTGGGTTGGAGATTAACTCAACTTTGAAAATAGTAAGGATGTCTTATGTTGATTTTAAAGTTAAGGGACTTGAAGAGTTTTATAGTATGTGATACTTGTTCAGTTTTAAGCGTATAAGTCCCTTGGATAGGAAATTGTTTATGGCTAAGGTATAAAGTGAATATAACGACTTTATGGGAAGTTAGTTATATTTGCCTTATGGAGAGATAAATGACTTGACTTTAATAGAAAGGCAACTTGATTTCTGGCATCAATTGCCTAGAGTTTTAATAATAAAAGAGTCAACTTGTTTTCAAATGGTTAAGAGATAAATTGTATTTTTGAAAGTTAAGAGAATTGATTTGAAAGTATATAATACTTGGTTTCAAAAAGTAGAAGTCTCTTGGTTATAAAAGGAGCGTGTTAGTCTAAACCGTAAAGGGTTATAACGGCTTTATGGGAAGTTAGTTATAACGACTTTATGGAAGATTAAGAGAATGGTTTCTCTAGTAAAGTAATAAAAGGAATAACTTGTATTAGGCAAGGGCAAATTGGTTTAAAGGTACCAATTGCTTAAGGTTTTAATAAAGAAGTCACTTGATTTAGAAGCGGTAATTGTATTTCTAAAAGGTATTGTGACTTGTCTTGAAAGGTGGATAGGACTTGATACTATGGTTGTTAGTATTTTGGAAGTTTTATTTGGAAAATAGTCCTTTGAAAAGAATGTGCGTCACAAGTACTTTGGCTTGTTAAATGAGAATTTATTCTATTTGTGCCGGATAAGTACTTTGGCTTGTTAAATGAATTTATTCTATTTGTGCGGATAAGTACTTTGGCTTGTTAAATGAGAATTTATTCTATTTGTGCGGATAAGTACTTTGGCTTGTTAAATGAAATTTATTCTATTTGTGCGGATAAGTACTTTGGCTTGTTAAATGAAATTTATTCTATTTGTGCGGATAAGTACTTTGGCTTGTTAAATGAGAATTTATTCTATTTGTGCCGGATAAGTACTTTGGCTTGTTAAATGAAATTTATTCTATTTGTGCGGATAAGTACTTTGGCTTGTTAAATGAGAATTTATTCTATTTGTGCGGATAAGTACTTTGGCTTGTTAAATGAAATTTATTCTATTTGTGCGGATAAATACTTTGGCTTGTTAAATGAGAATTTATTCTATTTGTGCCGGATAAGTACTTTTGCTTAGTTAATTGAGAACTTGCCTATATGTCTGGTGATAGCTTTGAGTGCAAGTATTATGTTTTAACGTTGCGCGACTCTCGGTTGGAGGTTTGTCTTGTTGTAAGTTACTCGGACGTCAAAACGGTGATGTAGGATTCCACGGGTATCTTCAGATTATTTGTAGTACTTAGGTTAAATTCGGATTTTTATAAAAGACATGGTAGTGCTTATGTCTTGTTTGATGGTGATCGAGTTAGGGTAAGAGTATAAATGAGAAAGCCCGAGGCGTTATACCACTGCTCGAGGGTAAGAGTATAAGTGAGGGTAAGCCCGAGGCGATGTACCATCTGCTTTATGTGTTGTTTGTGGCCGGTCGAGTTAGGGTAAGAGTATAAATGAGGGCAAGCCCAGGCGTTATACCACCTTCTCCGGGGTAGAGTATAAATGAGGCAAGCCCGAGGCGTTATACCACCTTTGATTGATATTATGGCGTGAGACCCGTGGTTATATTTACCGTATAGGTGTCGGCGGTGATGTGGGATTCCGCAGGCGGGAGATATGTATATATGTATTGTGTATGTGTGCCCGGCGGTGGGGTAGGAGGCCACGGGCGCGTCACGTGGTTATATTTTACACTTATAGGTGTCGGCGGTGATGGAGGATTCACGGGCATGCTTTGATATTAGTGTGACTTGATCGCGTCGGTTTGGGCGGGTAGTATATGTGTCCCTCGTAATGGGCGGACTATGTTATGAAAGATAAGTAAGTTATATGGTAATGAACTTAATGATTCTTTTCTAATAATGTGCGTAAGAATGTGACTATAACTTTTATTGGGAATGGAAAAGATAATAAAGTGCGATTAAGTTCATAAGTGATAATGATACAGCGAGGATACGGTATGTATTTTATACTTGTCCTTGTCATTCTTTTATCTGATTGTGATCATTTCTTGTCGTTATTTACATTCCATATTAAATTTTTGTTATGACCCCGCCAGAAGTGCGTTAATGCCGCGAGTTTAGGTACGATTGTGAATCATGAGCTTAGGATCCGGTTGTGCAAGTTGAGATGGCTCGGTGTTAGGAGTTGTCACGTTTATGTTTATTGAAGTGCAGCGGGGCCTTGTCATACGATTGTTAAGTCAAAACTCTTAGAGTGCAGTAGTCACATATTGTGAGTCGGTTGTAAAGGAAAGGAGCAAGCTTGCCGTTTATGTATGTACGTTCGGGAAGGTAGCTCTGTCGGCTAACTTTGTTGTTTTATTCTTGTTGTTTTTATTTTATAAGTTTCATGTATGTTCATGATTTTTCTCGATGTTTACTGTAAGGGTGCCCAGGTAGGAGCACGATCAGCGATCGAGAATTCGAGTCGTGACACGTCTGAGTCGATCAGTCGAGTTCGGTTCGATCGGACCGATATTTTTTATAATATATATAATATATATAATTCCTAATATGTATAATTTATAATATATATTGAATTATATAATTCTAATATATATAACTCCTAATTTTCTAAATTTCTAATATATAATATTATATAATTAGGGTGGGTTAGGGCAGTTTTTAAAAAAATTGAATTTCAATCAAATTGACATTCTCGGACCTTGGTGCCACGAAATTTTTAAATTGAAATCTATTGTACATGTGAGATATTTAGATTTGAAAATGGGAAAAATGTAGCGATTAGGAAAAAGAAATTGAGGTGAAGATGAGCGTTTTTGGAGAAATCGGCGGAATCAAATAGTGCTTTGCCATGCCATAGAGCATGTGTACCAATAGCCAAGCAAATTTTGAAGGTGATGTAAAGTATTTGGAATATCTTATGTATCCATACAACACTAACATATTTGCAAAGCATGAAAGTCATTTCTTATAGCTAAACTTAGAAATAATATTTGCGTCATGTCATCCCTTGATAGTAAAATTCTATAACAATTCCACCAAGATATGGTATTGAATGAATTTCTTATCTGATTATTTTCAATGCACCAATCATGAAATTACCAAAGTTTTGAACTACATCCTTTATGAAAGCTATAGTGGATCGAGAAAATCAGTTAACTGCTATCATTATGTCTTGTGCTTGATAATCTTATTTTATTTGTGGTAACCTTTTTTGTTGTTGTTGACAAAGGAACTACGCCAGCTATCGCCGGATGCGCCTGGGGTGAACCATACTCTTGTGGAAATAGCGTAAAGAGTTAAGCGCACTAGGCAAGCCGTCGACGGAGCTCGACGAAGCAAAACAGCATTTGTCGAAAGCAAGGGTTTCAAAACTTAGAACTTCAGCGTTGGGAAGTCCATTTCAAAACCAATGAGCCATATTTTAATTGTGGTAGCCTCTGCTCCTTTCAAGCGCTTTATCATGGTTTAATAACTTTTGTTATTTCATTTCATAGTGCTTTAAATTTCTTGTCCTTATCGACCTTTTATGTTTTCTCTTGTGGTTTTAGGAAACAACCTCTCTACCTTTCATGGCACGGACCCCATGTTGTGGGATTTGTCAGTTTCTTGACTATATTTTGTAAAATTAGTCTAAGTTAGATGTGTATTGTGTATGGAGCATGAAGCAAGGCAAAGCAATCTGACAAGCGAGTTCGTATGTGCAAATAAACACGAAGACCAAACAAAGTAATAGTATGTTGAGAAACTTACCTGACGAAATTTGAGTCCACATCTCAAACCCTAGTTGCCTACGGTGCTTTTATCCCCGGCGGTTCGAATTAAGCCTAGCAAGCTATTGTGCGGTTTGGGTGATCTTTGCTTTAAAGAAGCAGGTTAAGAAGTGTTGGATTTAACCTACAATGTGTTTTTAAAGAAAAGAGGAAAGATGCGCGTTTGGATGAGCTTAAAAAGGTGATTTTATGTATAAAGTGTTTTAGACCTTTTAAGTGTTGAAAGTTGTTTTTAAAAATAAGTAGTTGAGTGTTTGGATAAAAGTGCTTATTGGTGAGAGGATAGTGTGGAAATTTTAATAAAATATAAGAGATACAAAAGTAATCTTAAAAGTCAATGAAAACATAAGCCCAAAAAAGGTTATAATTCCTAAATTTTAAAATAGTGACTTTAAGCACTTTATGACTTAAAGTCAACACCTTAAGCAGAAAACCAAACAATGGAATAAGCTAAATTGACCAACATAAGCGAGTCAAGCGGGATCATAGTCTCTTACTACTTACGGTGTGTGTTAAAAGAAAAAGGAAAAAGAACACGGTGTACTTTTAAGCCTAGTTGAGTTACTTATTGCCACTTTGGCTTTTAATGCCTATTTTGTTATGCTCTAAAGCCAACTTGATACTGCGTACCTAGGAGTGCAAAAAAATCGGTCGGGCCAGAAAAAATGGGCCGGACCGAACTGTTTGGACCCGTACCGAACGGACGAAGTGCTCGGTCGGTCTTGATCCTTTGAAATATAAGTTCGGTTTAAATGCAGTCAAGTCGGTCGAGTTGATTACGGCGACAATTTTTATAATATATATAATATATATAATTCTAATATATATAATATGTATAATTTATAATATATATTGAATTATATAATTTCTAATATATATAATTCCTAATTTCTAAATTTATAATATATAATATTATATAATTCCGGTCGAGTTC
>JAQGDG010000513.1:0-124766 GCA_029844215.1 Przewalskia tangutica | reverse complement strand
GATTTAAAAATAAAACACGATTTATGTGAAAACATCGCCTTTCGGCATATATATAAAATCATGGTTTAGCGATTTACATCAAACCTTTGCAACATGACTCTGAGACCTCTAAGGAAGTATACAACTATGGCGGGACATGGCCCGCCGTACCCTACAGTACAAAACTATCTGACAGGAGATCATACCAAAGTAGAGCCTCGGAAGAGATGGAGCTCAGGCACCAGCGTAGAGATCCTAAGGATGCGGATCTAGCACTGCTTGCCCGCCTGCGCATGACGCGGCCCGAAGGAGTCGATCTGGCAATTGCAGTATGTGAAACTATAAAGTACTTTAAATGAAATCAAAGTATTTAAAACCTTTTCCAAATACAATCGATTCGATTGCACATAGTGCCACATCACAAACAACAACGATAATAGGAAAAGCGTAGCAGTGTCTATTCTAGGCGCGAATGATCGAAGCAAGGCCAATCGCCCATAGTATCGTGCGTGCCTAGTCACGGACTTCCGGCCGCGTAGGTCGCGGACCGCGTGAGATATTTCTCGCATCGGGCAGCTGACCCGGCATCCGCCTGAGCTCCGCAGCCGCATAGCCTCAAAAGACCGCATAGTCTCAGCGGACGCGTAGAGTCCGCGTCGGGCTAAGCGCCGGAATGATCAATCACAGAGCATACCGCCGCTCGCATAGTCTCGCGAACCGCGTAGGCCGTATAGACCCGCATCGAGGCAAGCCGCGGTATAACGATCGAGGGTAGGTGATACAATAACGGTTACAATGGACTTACGGTTAGCAGCGTAAGCCTGTGAAACGACCCCCTACGGCGTTACAAGACACTAACACGGTAGCATCATGCGTATGTCTACTTATCAAACAATCTTACTACACTTGCAATCAATACAAGGCTTTTATAAACAAACAAGTGCAGATTCCTTTTATCTTCTTAAGTTGTTATACCTAACTTCCCATAAAGTGGTATAACTCTTAGCTTTGTTTTAAAAACCAAATATTTATCTCTGTTAAAAAATGATTGATATTCTTTTGAAATGTTTTGATTCTTTGTTTATTGAGCTTAAGCGTGAGGCATTCTGTAAGTATTGTCGAGCTTAAGCCGTGAGGCATTACCATAAGTATTATTGAGCTTAAGTCAAAGACATTGCGTAGTTATTATTCGATTAACACTGTCGTCTAAAAGTACTATATATTGTAAAATATCATGCTTTAGGAAGAATCACATACATACCGTGAAAACCACGCCAAGTTGAATATGTCGCGCGAGTCGACCTATAATAGTCACAGATATCTATCAAAGACTACTCAGGGTCATTCTAAGCAGGGGTTCATAATTCTCGGAAAGTCGGGCATGACCACTACGGTGAGCTATGTAAGTCTCTTGTGAAAGCAGTCTATGTGATGGTTCAATTATTCTTCTTTTAAACCGCCTACTGTGATAACAGTTCAATTCTATACGTGATATTCTTCTAAGTATTTAATACTTATTCTAATACTATAACGATAAGTATTCTCTAATTCAAAGAGGGTTAGGATTAGTTACCTCGGTAAGCCCAATAATATCCTAGAAAAGTCGCGTGAGCAAGGTTTTGCTCCTAAGTTGTATCTCAAGAACCTTAGAAGTTCCTCACAACTTCTACTATGTACAAAGGTTTTTGGGCTAGGGTATTTTGTGCTTTATAACGATTGAAGAAGGTATCTTTTCTACCAAGGGAGGGGTAGATTTCGGCTAGGCTGGGGGTAGGCTCTCGGCCACACCTGAGGGAGGGAAGAGGTGTTGGGCGAAAAGCTTAAGGAGAGGAGAGGATTTTTAGACTTGGAAGATAACTTTGTGGATGAATAACTCTTCGTCTCTAAGGGGTATTTATAGCTCAAGCCTTGGCCAACCAATGGCCAAGATGAAGACAAGTGCAAGGCAAGTGTAGGGTGAGGATTAACTAAACACAAATATCCTACCAACCGCGGCTTGTGCACGAGGCACAAAAGCGTGCCTTGGCTCTCGATTTCGTCCATGGGCGCTTCAGTCCACCAATGGGAGGTGCAAGTGTTGCCCTCGTTGGTCAAAATGTTCGTCTCTCGGAAAAATCCGCAAAAATTAGAAATGGCATAGCGAATTTTCCCTACGAAAGTGTGAAGCGTTTAGTGGAAAGCGATTCTTTAAGCGAGTTGTGTACAAAAGCGTCGAGGCTAACTTTAAAGCCAAACTTTTTGTACGTATTCCCTTACGTACATACTCTGGAAATACGGGGTATAACACTTTCTTTTTAAACCAAATCATTTCTCCCTTTAAAGTCAAGTTACCATTTTAAATCCAATAATAAAACCATCCCTTTGTTTTCATAAAGTCGTTATAACTAACTTCCCATAAAGCTATTATAACATTTTATGTTTTAAACCAATTTAAGACAAAACCATGCCTTTCTTTTAAACCAAAACACTTCAAATTCTCAAGTCTCTTTTCTTTTAGAAATCAAGTTTCTTACTGTGGAATTTAAGAAAAATCAATACTTGTTATTAATGATTTTATTAAAGCAGCCATGATCTAGCAAATGTAATATAATTTTGTCTTATCTTAGCTTATGCGGATGGAGGTTTCTCTTGGTTTTAATAATAATTAATTAGTCAATACATTTTCCTTTATTAACGCTATGATGGTTTGTTGAAACTTATTCTCATTTCCGACATCAATATAACTTATCCCTTTTAAAACCCAATTACCTATTTCTCATAAAAGCGGTTTCACAACTTTTTAACACAAACCAAGTCCTTAATATTTCACAACAAGTCATTTATAAGTTAAGTGTCTTATCTTTTTTAAAAACCACAAACCATCTCTTTACCTACATAAAGTTGTTATAACGAACTTCCCATAAAGCCGTTATAACACTTTATGTTTTAAACCAACCAAATTCGTTTATGCAAATCGTCTACCGTACTACATAGTTCACAACAATCATGCTAGAAAAGATAGGAAGAGGTTCACATACCTCGCGACGATTATCGACAATTAGCAAAACGCTCCAAAGTATCTCCAAAGTGCTCCAAAGTATCTCCAGCACCTCCCCCCTCCCGTAACCACATAAATCTCCTCCTCTATCAAGGCCCGCTACCAAGCCAACAACTCCAAGGGGGGTTACACGTCTAATCGGACGTGTACAACAACCCAGCGATAATACTACAAGTCTGTAAATACGATCGATGTAAATCTGATTCAATTCTATCAATCTTCTTTCCTCATATAATATACTCAAGTATAACTACTACAACATGTAATATCCAATTACAATAGGGGGACATAGATCATTACCTCGATAAGCCCAAAATTATCCAAGATTAATAAGTCGATCCTGAGCAACACTTAGCTCCAATTCCTTACGCTCCAAACCGCTCCAAGCAACCCTTAGAAGTTTCTAAACAACTTCTCTTAACACTTCAACCATCTATGAAGATTTCCTTAGGGTTTCACTTTTGTGACTAATGGAATAAAGTAGTATTTCCGGGCTCTTATGTTGGGATAACTTTGGAATTTTACAAGGGATTTAGGCTAAGGTATTTGGGATTATACCACAACACTTGAAGAATTTTTCTACACAAAGGGGGGGGAGTAGGACGAGAACCTTAAAAAATGGGGATGGGATATTTTTGCCTTGGAAGACTTAAGTGTGGGATGATATGAAGTCTTGAACTAAGGGGGTATTTATAGAGAAATCAAGGGCTAGGATTAAAGCAAGTGTAAGGTGAGGATTGGGTACATGTGTGTGGGTAAACTACCAACCATATGTCCACGTAACAATGGGTCATGTGGCTTGCCACTTGTCCCAGCATAAAGCAGATCAATAACAATCGGCCCATGGCCTCGAGGGTGACACGTGTCGCCCCTACTCGTCAAAATATTTCGTCTTAGAAAATATCCGTAATGCCAAAAATCCGAAAATAAAGTGGGCCTCACAGCAGTAAATTTCTCGTGGGCCCGTGACCAATTCGGAAATAAAATCCCATAATTCTCAAATATTCCAAAAAGTCCAAATACCAAATCGAGAATCAATTCCTTTAACGAACATTTTCCTTCTCAACTTTGGAAACTTTTCCGTGAAAAATCACATCTTTCTTCCTTTCCAAAATTCTTTGCGTATTCTGATGCGTCGTGTTATACCTCGTATTTCAGTAGTATGCGTGAGGGCGTGCGTATAAAATTTAAGCCTTAAAGTTAGGCTAGGACCGAAATTTTGTGCACGCGCACGAAAAGAATCGTTTCCGAAAACGTCTTCCAAAGCTGCGAAGGGATAATTCGGCTATGTCATTTATATTTTTGCGGATTTTCCGATAGAAGAAATATTTTGGACCAACAAGAGGCGACACTTTTCACCTCTAATTGGTGGATGTGTGGCGTCTATTGGGCCAATTGGAGAGTGGGAGTTGGTAGGATATTTTGTTTAGTTGTTGAGAAAGTGGGACCCACAAACACTTGTCCAAATCTTGACCTTACACTTGCCTACAACTTGACTTGATCTTGGCCATTGGTTGGCCTATAAATACCTCACTTAGTTGAAGATCTTCGTCATCCACAAATTGTTCTAAGTCTTGAAATCCTCACTCTCTTGAGAGCTCTGGCCAGAGCACCCCTCCCTTTGAGAAGGCCCTTGGCAGGGTACACCCTCCTAGTGGCCTTGGCCGAGTACCCCTACCTTGAGTTGGCTCGTAAAATACTACCACTTGGTAGAAATACTCTCCAAGTATAGTTACTATTTTAAAATACCTTGTGCCCAAATACCTTGTAGTATTCAGGTTACACTATCTAAAGCCGAAATACTATTATACTTCCCTTGATCACTAAACGAAACCCTAAGGAAAATCTTCACAGTTGGTTGAAGTATTAGGAAGAAGTTCGTAGAACTTCTAAGGGTTATTTGAGCGGGTTGGAGCACCGGAGTAGGAGCTAAACGTTGCTCAGGATCGACGTTAAACTTGGATAATTTTGGGCTTACTGAGGTAAATAATCCTATCCTTCTATTGTAATTGGAAATTACATCTTGTGGTTGTATAGAAATGAATATAAGATTCATAGAAGAGATTTGAATCTGTAATAGAAGGATATTCTGAGAAAAGACTTGAATGAAATCACGTCGAAGAGTATTAATGTAGAAGTTGATAGAACTATATAACCTTTATAGGTTGAATGTTCTGAGTAGCATGTACTACTTGAAAGGTGGACAAGGCTAGCGGGTTATAGCGTGGGCGTTTTGCTAATAGTCGATAATCGTCGCGGTATGTGATCCTTCCTATCCTCTTGAGCATGATATTTTAAAAGAATATATATATAATGCGGTGAGCGTCGTGTGTTAATCGGGCGTGGTTATGCGGCAATGTCTTTTGACTTAAGCCTGAATAATAAGAATCTTGAAGTATTTCAAAAAATTAAGAAACCTTTTTGAAAGAAGAGTAATACTTGGTTTTAAAAGCTTAAGAGTTATACTAGCTTTATGGGAAGTTAGGTATAACGACTTAAGAAGATAAAAAGAATGGTTTATTAATTTTAGAAGTTAAGAGACTTGATCTTAAAGATAAGAGACTTGACTTAAGTAATTAATATGAGTTTTTGTGTGAAACCTCATTCGTGAGTAATGAGTACTTGGTTTGTAAAAGGAATAATGTTTCTTGATTTGGAAATGAGAATAAGTATCGAACAAACCACAGCGGCGCTAATAAAGGAAATGTATTGACTAATAAAGCATTATTAAAACCGGTAGAAACCTCCATACATAGAAGCTAAGATGAGACAAAATGATATTTCCTAGATCATGGCTGCTTAAATAAGATTGATTATGAACAAGAATAACCTACTCACATTAAGGCATATGTATCTCAAATTGTTTTAAAGGAGAATTATATCATTAAGTGATTAAAACTATGAACTACGAAACCTTTCGAAAATGAGAAACTGAGCATTTGAAATTAGGCAAACTTGAACGTTTGGAAAATAATGTTGTTACTTGATTTACTAAGGGAAGTGTTTTGTTTTACTTAAAAGGATAGTCACTCTATTTTTATACTACGGGTATTGTGTGACTTTTTGAAAGAAACAGACCTTTTAAAAGAGTTAATGTATGAAGTACTTTGGGGATAAAAACCCGAAATTGTTAACATAAAGTAGAAAGTACCTTGTGTGAATAACTTGATTGTGTTGGTTTGTGATAGCCTTGTAATACTTTCTTGTTGATTTGATAAGTAAACATGTTAGGATGCTCGTGTGTTAGTATCCGTGATGTTTGTGTAAAGGGTTTCCTTGTTGTGCTTATGTTGTTTAACGATAATTTGTTATGTTATTATATCACATACCCTTGACTTGTTATGAGGGCTTGCCACCCTGATGCGGGTATATCGGCTATGCGGTCTGCGTGACTATGCGAGTGCGGGAGTTCCAGTTGATCATTCGGGTGTTTTATCCGTCACGAGGATGCCTATGCGTTACGTGTGACTACGCGGTCTTTTGAGACTATGCGGTGCGGGAGTCGAGGAGTGCCGGGGTTAGCTACCCCGTCACGAGGAATACCTAATGCGGGTCTATGTGTGACCTATGCGGTGCGGGAGTCGAGGTTAGGCATGCGTAATGATACTATGGGCGATTGGCGTTGCCGATCATTCGCGGCCTAGGAAAGACACATTACGATTTACCTATTATTGCTCTTGTTTGTGATATGACACTATGTGCAAATTGAACTAATTGTATTTGCAAATGGTTTTAAATACTTTGATTTCATTTAAAGTACTTTACGATTTCACATACTTGGTACTGTTGTCTTGACCTCCTTGGGCTGCGTTCATGCCGCAGAGGTCACTCCTTGTTGATCCGTTCTTAGGATCACCGTTTGACGTTTGGGAAAGCTCCGTTTCTCGGAGGCTTAGCATTTTAGTATGGTCCCCTGCGTTGAAGGTATTTGCATTGAGGGTATGGCGGGGCCTGTCCGCCATTGTTGTTATAAACTCTTAAGTGCTGTAGTCATGTTGTAAAGTTGGGATGTAATTTCATTTTGGGTATTTATATATATCGAAAGGCGAGTTTTCTCGAATAAGCTTTCACATTTCATATTATATCATGTCTTGTTGTATGATCCGCTGATTACTCTGATGTTGTATCACTAGGGTGCGGGGTAGGCACGATCCACGGGCCGGGTTGGTCGTGACAAAAGTGGTATCGAAGCGATTAATCCTCGTAAAGTGTCTGAGCCGTATCTAGTAGAGTCTTGATTATCGGTGTGTTGTGCACCGATAATCGAGAGGCTATAGGATATTTAGGATTGGTTTCCATTCTTCTCACTCACGAGATCGTGCCTTAGAGCCGTGTTATAAGTTGGACCTCTAACATATTTCTTTCCTTACCGTTATGCCTCCGTGTAAAGCGGCACAGGCCAGAAGGGCAAGGCGAGGAGGCTGCGAGTAAACATGATAGTTACGAGGGCACGGGCGATCATCACGAGGTGGTGCTCATTCGGGGAGTTCTGCGGCGTCGCGGCCCGGTGTAGTTTGCACGGCGGCAGCGATTCTCTGCGACCATGACATTTACGCCTTGATTACGACCGAGGCAGAGAATATAGGCAAAGACGACCACATTACTAGCTAGGATTTGGCTACGAGAGTTTATGATGTACCGTTTTATCACGGGTCTTGATGACTATCTAAGAGAGGTTGTGCAAAGTAGCTCTTGATCGAGCTTGAGCATGGCTCGTATGCGAGCTACAGCGCGGCTGAGAGGAAAATGGAGATCGGCGGATTAACGAAGATCAGCGAGAAGAGGCGGTCGGCGGGGTCCTTTTATAACTTTGGCGAATCGCCGGCCAATGACGGATATGCGCCCGCCGTGCAGTGGTTCTCCGGGGTTGGGGCGTTCGGAGTATGCGAGTTGGTCAAGGCTCCGGGCTTACGTGCATGATACACGTAAGTCCGGCCGGTGATTGATTTTTCCCAGTGTTCCGCGGTGTAGCGTCATCCCGGAAATGTCATCTTTGTTGATGCTTGTTTTACTGCGGTGCGTCGGGGCCATATGTCAAGGATGTCTAGTAGGAGGATGCAAGTAGGAGGACTCGACTACGAGCGATTCTGCGGATTGATGGTTCGGAGAGTAAGGGGTGTTATCAAGAGGAGGCCACCACCACCTCGGTGTGGCTGTTTCGGTAAGTCTCCTTGTGGGGAGTGTCGTACTCCTTCGACAGCTTGTTATGCGTTCGCCCAGCGGGATTATTTGGAGCAGGAGGGTAGTGGCGTGATACAGTGTATCTTTAACCCTCTAGAGATTGTATGTGTAATAAGATAAGTATATCTTAAGTGTTTTGTTCAGATAACATTGTGTTAATTTTGGTTAGAAACCATTGTTAGTTAGAAAGTTAAGATTGGGGATAAGTGAAAGTGTGAGCCTTAGAATTATATACTTTGAGACCTTAGAGGTAAGGCCATCTCGATTAGAAGATTTATATTTTTATGTTTGACCCTTGCTCGGAGTGCATAGTAAGCGTGAGATATGTTTGTGTGATAAGTCCGAGTGGTATGAAGTGAAAGAGGGTAGTTGAGCTAAGAAGACGCTAGGTTTCGTGACTTGTTTGGGAGATTGTTCGGATCGGGAACAAGAGTTTGGCACGATAGCGGTCGGGTTGAGGACCGGTGCGGGTCAACCAGCGGCCTGTTTGGTGGTGGGGTCAGATTGTGGTGGTCGCCAGGTGGTGGGAGTCACGAGGGTGTTAGGCCCAAGTTTAGTTAACCAGTCACGAGTTCGTGGTGCATTCGACCGATGGTCGGGCCGATGAGGTCAGCCCATCTTGTCTTCGATCGGGACCGTTTACTGGCGAGGTTATGCGAGATGTTATATCGGGAAGGTTGTAAGGTTGCACGAGGTGCCTACTTTCACCTTATGGCGGCGATGGAGCCAGGTTGCGGCTTTTTTCTGGAGGTTTTACCAGGCAGGGTTAGGAACTCAGGTGAGTCTCAGTATCGCATTCGCCCTCGGGCCAGTGTTTGGTGTTCAGGGGTAGCTGTGATGATTGTTGCCTCCTGTTGAGGGAGTGTTTTTATAACTACCATTTCAGTATTCGGATATCACCTTACGAAGCCTTGTAGGGGCGGAAGTGCAAGTTGCCGGTCGATTGGTTCGATGTTGGCAAAGTTCAGATAGTTGGTTCATACTTGTTTCGGCAGGATGTGGATAGGGTGAAGCTTATCCAGAAGAGATTATTGGCAGCTCAGAGTCAACAGAAGTCGTGCGGATGATCGGCGACGACACTTAGAGTTCAGGTTGACGGTGGGTCTTCCTGAAGGTACCACCCCGGAAAGGGTGTGGCGAGTTTTGGAAAATAGAGGAAACTTAGCCCGAGGTACTTTGGGCCCTTTCAGATCATTTGAAGAGTAGGCCAGGTCGCCTATAGGTTAGCATTGCCGTACGATTTAGGAGGCAGTACGTCCGGTCTTTCGTGTTGTTATGTTCGGAAAAGTATCGGAGATCCATCCAAAGTGACCCCAGTTAATGATGACCAAGTTGGAGATAGTAACCCAGAGATTTGGAAAATGAAGCAGTAACAGAAATGTTTGTAGTTATGAGAAAGAGTTTGAGTGTACGAGAAGGGTACGACGAGTAAGGGAAGAAGCGAGCATGTGTTAAGAACATAAAAGTGATCATTTCGTTTGTAAAGAAAGGTCACGAAGGAGTATCTTTTAGCCCTTGGGTGGGAGCTTTTGTAGTGATGGAGGTGGTTCTCGGTACTTGGATTTAGTATTTGCGGGTGTTTTACGTGTACGTGTGGCATGATTGTTTTAAGTCTAGCGATAAAAGAAGATCTTGGCGCATGTTTGTTTTGAGAATTAGAAGGAACATTCGGAATGAATGTTTCTAAGGAGGAGAATGTTATACCGTATTTCAGTATATGCGTGAGGCGTGCGTATAAAATTTAAGCCTTAAAGTTAGGCTAGGACCGAAATTTTGTGCACACCACGAAAGAATCGTTTTCCGACGCTTGTCTTCCAAAGCTGCGAAGGAAAATTCCGGCTATGTCATTTATATTTTTGCGGATTTTTCCGAGAGAGGCGAAATATTTTGGACCAACAAGAGGAGACACTTGTCACCTCTAATTGGTGGATGTGTGGCGTCTATTGGGCGAATTGGAGAGTGGGAGTTGGTAGGATATTTTGTTTAGTTGTTGAGCAAGTGGGACCCACAAACACTTGTCCAAATCTTGACCTTACACTTGCCTACCACTTGTCTTGATCTTGGCCATTGGTTGGCCTATAAATACCCCTTAGTTGAAGATCTTCTTCATCCACAAATTGTTCTAAGTCTTGAAATCCCTCCCCTCTCTTGAGCTCTGGCGAGAGCACCCTCCTCCCTTTGAAGGCCCTTGGCGAGGTACACCCTCCCAGTGGCCTTGGCGAGTACCCCTACCTTGAGTTGTCTCGTAAATACTACCCACCATGGTAGAAATACTCTCCAAGGATTGTTACTATTCCAAAATACCTTGGCCCAAATACCTTGTAGTATTCCAAGGTTACACCTATCTGAAAAGACAGAAATACTATTATACTTCCCTTCACTACTAAGCGAAACCAAGGAAAATCTTCACAGTTGGTTGAAGTATTAGGAAGAAGTTTCGTAGAACTTCTAAGGGTTATTTGGAGCGGGTTGGAGCACCGGAGTAGGAGCTAGCGTTGCTCGGGATAGACGTTAAACTTGGATAATTTTGGGCTTCGAGGTAAATAATCCTATCCTTCTCTGTAATTGGAAATTACATCTGTAGTTGTATAGAAATGAATATAAGATTCATAGAAGAGATTTGAACTGTAATAGAAGGATATTACAGAAAAGACTTGAACTGAAATCACATCAGAAGAGTATTAATGTAGAAGTTGATAGACCTATATAACCTTTATAGGTTGAATGTTCTGCGAGTAGCATGTACTACTTTAAAGGTGGACAAGGCTAGTGGGTTATAAGTAGTGGGCGTTTTGCTAATAGTCGATAATCGTCGCGAGGTATGTGATTCTTCCTATCCTCTTGAGCATGATATTTTAAAAGAATATATATAGTACGGTAGACGTACGTGTGTTAACTGAACGTGGTTTTTACTGCGATGTCTTTTGACTTGAGTCTAAATAATAAGAATCTTAAAGTATTTCAAAAGAATTGAGAACCATTTTTGAAAGAAGAGTAATACTTGGTTTTAAAAGCTTAAGAGTTATACTAGCTTTATGGGAAGTTAGGTATAACGACTTAAGAGAGATAAAAAGAATGATTTATTAATTTTAAAAGTTAAGAGACTTGATCTTAAAAGATAAGAGACTTGACTTAAGTAATTAATATGAGTTTTTGTGTGAAACCTCATTTGTGAGTAATGAGTACTTGGTTTGTAAAAGGAATAATGTTTTACTGATTTCGGAAATGAGAATAAGTATCGAACAAACCACAGCAGCGCTAATAAAGGGAAATGTATTGACTAATAAAGCATTATTAAAACCAGTTGAAACCTCCATCTGCATAGAAGCTAAGATGAGACAAAATGATATTTCCTAGATCATGGCTGCTTAAATAAGATTGATTATGAACAAGAATAACCTACTCACATTAAGGCATATGTATCTCAAATTGTTTTAAAGGAGAATTATATCATTAAGTGATTAAAACTATGAACTACGAAACCTTTCGAAAATGAGAAACTGAGCATTTGAAATTAGGCAAACTTGAACGTTTGGAAAATAATGTTGTTACTTGATTTACTAAGGGAAGTGTTTTGGTTTACTTAAAAGGATAGTCACTCTATTTTTATACTACGGGTATTGTGTGACTTTTTGAAAGATACGGACCTTTTAAAAGAGTTAATGTATGAAGTACTTTGGGGATAAAAACCCGAAATTGTTAACATAAAGTAGAAAGTACCTTGTGTGAATAACTTGATTGTGTTGGTTTGTGATAGCCTTGTAATACTTTCTTGTTGATTTGATAAGTAAACATGTTAGGATGCTACGTGTGTTAGTATCTGGTGATGTTTGTGTAAAGGGGTTTCCCTTGTTGTGCTTATGTTGTTTAACGATAAAACGTTATTTTATTATATCACATACCCTTGACTTGTTATACGGGGCTTGCCACCCTTGATGCGGTCTATCACGGCTATGCGGTCTGCGTGACTATGCGGACTGCGGGAGTTCGAGGTTGATCATTCGGGTGTTTTATCCGTCACGGGGATGCCCTATGCGATGCGTGTGACTATGCGGTCTTTTGAGACTATGCGGACTGCGGGAGTCGGTGGTGCAGGGGTTAGCTACCCGTCACGAGGAATACCTCATGCGGGTCTATGTGTGACCTATGCGGACTGCGAGTCGAGGGTTAGGCATGCGTAATGATACTATGGGCGATTAGCGTTGCTTGATCATTCGCGGCCTAGGAAAGACACATTACGATTTACCTATTATTGCTCTTGTTTGTGATATGGCACTATGTGCAAATTGAACTAATTGTATTTGCAAATGGTTTTAAATACTTTGATTTCATTTAAAGTACTTTCTGATTTCACATACTTAGTACTGTTATCTTGACCTCCTTGAGGCTGCGTTCATGCCGCGGTGAGGTACTCCTCGTTGATCCCAGTTCTTAGGATCACGTTTGACGTTTGGGAAAGCTCGTTTCTCGGAGGCTTAGCATTTTGGTATGGTCCCCTGCGTTGAAGGTATTTGCATTCGAAGTCTGGCGGGGCCTGTCCGCCATTGTTGTTATAAACTCTTAGAAGTGCGTAGTCATGTTGTAAAGTTGGGATGTAGCTTCATTTTGGGTATTTATATATATCTTAGAAAGGCAAGTTTCTCGAATAAGCGTTTCACATTTCATATTATATCATGTCTTGTTGTATGATCCGCTGATTACTCTGATGTTGTATCACTAGGGTGCCCGTGGTAAGGCACCAGTCACGGGCCCGAGTTCGGGTCGTGACAGTACGTCCTCACATACATACCCTGGAACTACGGGGTGTAACAGCATGGTCGCATACCCCGGAATCCCTCATCGTATAAGCATGGCCATGGGTAATAAAACAAATCCGGGAATCTAACCCGCCTCCTGGTCACATGCCCCGGAATCCCACATCGTATAAGCATGTCCAAGGATCAATCATAATGGAAGCATACCCGTGGAATCCCACATCACGTCGATGCGTCGAGTGAACTTCTGATAAGGCAATGACCCTCCGGTGAGTCCGCGACAAGCGTAAACATATAATATGTCACGACCGAACCGGGCCGTGGTGGTGCCTGCAGGCACCCAAGTAGACATACATCGAGTAACGGCGGAATATAAAGCGAGACATGAAATAATATGAAGTGAGAAACAATTTATCGAGAAAAGTTGCCTTTCGGCATATATATATATAAACTTGAACGACGATTACATCCCTTTTACAAACTACGCGAGCAGTGCTACGGACCTCACAGAATGTTATAACAACAATGGCGGGACGAGGCCCGCCATACCCACGAATGTAAGTACCTACAACGACGGGGACTATACGAAGATAAGCCTCGAGACACGGAGCTTCCCAAACGCTGACGTGACCACATGAGCGAGGATCAACAATCGGTGTACCTACTGCGGCATGAGCGGCCAGGAAGTCGATACAACGGTACTAAGTATGTGGCGAAAATCACGTAAATGAAATCATAATAGTCTATATAAAATAGAAGACATATATGATAACCAATTTACGATACCTGATATGGCGATCATGTCAAGTCGGGGACTCACGCCGCAAAGTCATCACTCAAATATAACCATGGGTCTCATGCCCACAATATCAATCATGCCCGTGGAATTCCTTCCTCACTGCCGGCAGTCCATGATATAAAAGCACCAAGGAATACATGAACACGAGTCCACGTGTCATAATAAACCGTCTGGGGTAAATGCGAAGGCATAGCGACTACTAAAACCCACGGTACCAACAATGCCATAAAGCGTATCACGAGGTCTTTCTAGACCGCCACATGATCGAAGCCGCCACTCGCCCGCGATATCGATATGCGCGTCTAATCTGGAACTTACCGCGACTCGCATAGGCCACGTAGGCCCGCATGAGGTATTCTCGCATCGGGGCAGCTAACCCGCGGCATCCTCACGGACTCTCGTAGTCCGTACGCCACATAGACCGCGTGAGGTAATTACCCCGCACTAACCGGAACTCGTAGCTCCGCATAGGTCCCCTGGACCCGCATGAGGCATCCCTCGCATCGGGGGGCAGCTTAACCCCCGGTATAACATGTCAAGAGGTGAGTGGCACAATACTAACATAACGGCTTATCGTTAAACAACATAAGCACAATCAAGGGAAACCCCTTTACACAAACATCACAAGACACTAACACACGTAGCATCCTAACATGTTTACTTATCCAACCAACAAGAAAGCATTACAAGGCTATCACAAACCAACATAGTCAAGTTATTCACACAAGGTACTTTCTACTTTATGTCAACAAGTTCGGGTTTTTATCCCCAAAGTATTTCATACATTAACTCTTTTAAAAACCAAGTACTCATTGCTCACGAATGAGGTTTCACACTTTTTAACAAAATTCATATCAAGTCAATTAAGTCAAGTCTCTTATCTTTTAAGATCAAGTCTCTTAACTTCTAAAATCAATAACCCATTCTTTTCCAAAAGTTCAAGTTGCATAATTTCAAATACTCAAGTCTCTTATTTTCAAAAGATTCATAGATCATAGTTTTAAACACTTAACAACGTAATCTCCTTTTTAAAACAATTTGAGTAACATAAGCCTTATGTGTGAGTAGGTTATTCTTATTTATAACAATCTTATTAAAGCAGCCATGATCTAGGAAATGTAATACAATTTTGTCTTATCTTAGCTTCTATGCAGATGGAGGTTTCTACTGGTTTTAATAGTCCTTAATTAGTCAATACATTTTCCTTTATTAGCGCATGATGGTTTGTTCGATACTTATTCTCATTTCCGAAATCTATATAAGGCTTTCATAAACAATTAAGTAAACCGTTCCTTTTATCTCTCTTAAGTCGTTATACCTAACTTCCCATAAAGCTAGTATAACACTTAAGCTTTTAAAACCAAGTATTACTCTTCTTTCAAAAACGATTCTTAATCCTTTTGAAATACTTCAAGATTCTTATTATTTAAAACTCAAGTCAAAAGACATCAAAGTAAAACCACGTTCAGTTTAACACACGTACGTCTACCGTACTATATATATACTTAAAATATCTGTTATACCCCGTATTTTCAGAGTATGTACGTGAGGACGTACGTAGAAAATTTGAGCCTTAAGTTAGGCAAGTTTCGAAATTTGTACACAACACCCGATTAGAGTCGTTTCGGCAAACGTTTCCACAGCTTTTGTTGGGAAAATTCCGGCTATGTCATTTAAATTTTTTGCGGATTTTTCCGAGAGACGAAACATTTTGGACCAACGAGAGGGCGACACTTGTCACCCTCTAATTGGAAGGAGTGGACGGCAAATTGGGCAAAGTTGGACGAAAATGGTGAGTTGGGTTAGGTAGGATATTTTGTGCAAGTTGTTGTGGTAGATGGATAAGGTGCACTTGGCTTAAATCTAGCCCTACACTTGCCTTGCACTTGGCACCATCTTGGCCATTGATTGGCCTTCACTTGACCTATAAATACCCCCCTTAGTTGATGAACTTCTTCATCCAAAAATTGTCTAAGTCTTGAAAATCCCTCCTCTCCTCAACCTTGTTCTCGTCCAAACACCACCCCTCTCCCCTCTTGAAGGCCCTACGAGCCCCCCCTTGCCTGAGTGGCTCTGGCGAGAGCAACCCCAGCCTAGTTGTGCTAGTCAAAATACTACCCCTTGGTAGAAATGTATTCTACAAGTATCGTTATAATGCCCAAAATACTTTAGCCAAATACCTTGTAGTACTTTCCAAAGTACCCTTTATCTGGCTTGGAAAATACTATTATACTTTCCTTTAGCCACTAAACGAAACCCTAAGGAAAAATCTTCACCCGTAGTTGAAGTATTAAGTAGAAGTTGTGTAGACACTTCTAAGGGTTTCTTGGAGCGTTTTGGAGCGCACGAAGTAGGAGCTAAACCTTGTTCAGGAACGACATATAAACTCGGATAATTTTGGGCTTATCGAGGTAAACATTCTTGACCTTCTGTTGTAATTGGAAATTACATGTTGTAGGAATATATAGTTGAAGTATACTATATATAGAACTGAACATTATAATTGTGCGGCAATGTCTTTTGACTTAAGCTGAATAATACTTACGTGATGTCTTGCGACTTAAGCTCGAATTTAAATAAGAGAATGACTGTAATTACATAGGGTGTATCAGATGAGACTTGTGTAGCATTCTTTGTGTAGTAGAATTGTACACGTCCGGTCGGGCGTGTTAACCCCCTGGTTGGCTTGGTAGCGGCCTCGATAGAGGAGGAGATTCTGTTGTTGCGGGAAGTCTTCTGCGAATTTTACGTAGAATATTCTACGTCGGGATCTAAAGGTATTAATAGGCGCTTTGTGGCCTCTATAGGTGGTAGTACTACGTGTGGAGTGATCCACTTGGCAGGAAGTAGCCGGTTTGAGGTACTTGGGCGTTTTGCTATTAGTCGACAATCGTCGCGAGGTATGTGAACCTCTTCCTATCTCTTCTAGCATGATATGTGTGAACTATGTAGTGCGGTGAGCGTACATGTGCTAAATGTATTTGATTGGTTTAAAACATAAAGTGTTATAAAGGCTTTATGGGAAGTCGGTTATAACAGCTTTATGTGGATAAGCAAATACTTTGTGGTTCCTAAAAGGTAACTGATTTGAATAATAACTGGCTTGATATGTGTTAATAAAGAACTTGAAGTATTTCAAAAGATTTATGAATCGTTTTGAAAGAATGAATAGTACTTGGTTTTGAAAGCTTAAGAGTTATACTAGCTTTATGGAAAGTTAGGTATAACGGCTTAAGAATGTTTTGCGATTTGAAATCGAATGTGTATCGACAAACCAACGCAGCGTTAATAAAAGGAAAATGTATTGACTAATGAAGTATTATTAAAACACAGAAACCTCCATCTGCATAGAAGCTAAGATGAGACAAAATGATATTACATTTCCTAGATCATGGCTGCTTAATAAGATTGATTATAAACAAGAATAACCTACTCACATATAAGACATATGTTTCTCAAAACGTTTAAAGGAGAATTATGTTTTAAAGGACTAAAACTATGAGCTACGAAACCTTTTTCTAAAATGAGAAACTTGAGCATCCGAAATTAGGCAAACTTGAACGTTTGGAAAATAAGGTTGTTACTTGATTTTTACAAAGGAAAGCATTTTGGTTTACTTAACAATGTTAGTCACTCAAATTTTATACTACAGGTATCGGGTGACCTTTGTAAAAGAAATGGATCTTAAAAGGAATTTAATGGACGTAGTACTTTAAGGTTAAAAATCCGGACTTTGATATAAAATGAAAGTACCTTGAGTCGTGTGTAACTTGCTTATACTTGTTGTTATGAAACTTGACCATGTTACGTGTGATAGCCTTGTTGTGTAAGTCTTGTGTTCTACTCGACTACGGTTCATCCGGAATGTATATCACTTGACACGGTTCATCCGGAATGTATTTCACTCGACTACGGTTCATCCGAATGTGTTTCGCTTGATTACGGTTCATCCGGAATGTATTTTACTTGAGGACCGTTCATCCGGAATGTATTTCACTTGAGGACCGGTTCATCCGAATGTATTTCACTTGAGGACCGGTCATCCGGAATGTATTTCACTTGACTACCGGTTCATCCGGGAATGTATTCCACCCTTTTTCTATATTGGGTCCATAAGATGGGCCGAGACACATTATCGTATCACATGATTTGTACCTAGATCCAGCGGTGAGGAAGGAGTTCCACGCATGAGGATGACTTTTAGGGCGTGAGTCACGACTTGACATGATCGCTCTTATGTTGTGGAATGTAGTTTGGTTATCATATATGTCTCTGCTTTATAGACTATTATGATTTCATTTCTGATTTTCTGATTTCACATACTGGTACTGTTATCGACCTCGCTGGGCCGCGTCATGCCGCAGTAAAGGTACATCACCGCCGATCCCGCTTATAGGATCACATTTCGCGTGTTGGAAGCTCCGTTCCTTCGGAGGCTTATCTTTTGGTATGTTACCACAGTGCGTAGATTCTTATACATTGTGGTATGGCGGGCCCCGTCCCGTCATAGCCATTGTAAAAATCTTAAGGTGCAGTATGCCATTGTGTGGTTTGTAAAAAGGATAACTGTTGGGTATTTTATGTATATATGATGAAGGCAAGCTGTTTTGGTTGACTGTTTATTTATCTTTTCTCTTAATTCATGTTCATGTTTTTATTTCCGTGATTTTCTCGATGTTGTATCACTAGGGTGCGGGGTAAGGCACGATCACGCCCGGTTGGTCGTGACAAAAGTGGTATCGAGCGATTAGTCCTCGGAAAGTGTCTGCACCGTGTCAGTAGAGTCTTGATTATCGGTGTGTTGTGCACCACATCTATAATCGGAGGCTGCAGGACATTTAGGATTGGTTTCCATTCTTCTCATTACGAGATCGTGCCTTGTAGCCGTGTGATAAGTTGGGCCCTCTGGCGTATCCATTTTCTTTTACGATTATGCCTCCGCAGGCAACCCAGCCAGTGGGCAAGGCGATCGAGGAGTCATAGTGAGATCTGAGGAGTACGAGGCGCGAGCGGCCAAGACTGAGACAAGATGCCGACGGCGGGTTTCATGACGCCACAAGGCCAAAGAGAGTTTAGAGCGCGGCGATGGTGCTGAGACTACAAGACTGAGCCTCGATCCCACACTGAGCCGATGAGATGGGGTACAAGGAGATGGCGCCATCGGCGTGGTCGTGGCGATATGAGGATAGGTGGATGCGGCCGTTCAAGATAGCACCGTAGTACACCCCGAGCGACGCTGAGGCTACGTGACTTCCGAGTTGTAGCCTCCGGTGTTCTATGGATCGAGGCGAGGCGACCTCGGGAGTTTATCCGACGGCTACGGATCATGAGAGTGATCGAGCCTCGGAGGCGGTGGTATTGGTTCGCATCACCGCGTGATCTGCGATTGGTAGGTTTGATTCGTGAGCTGTCCCGGAAGAGCATGCACTTCCAGCAGTTTGGGACGAGTTCTCGAGGGCATTTCTTGCACATTTCTTGCCTCGCGGATGAGGAGGGCTCGGTAAAGATTTTTGACGTTGAGGCGGGGCGGGCGACGGTTAGAGAGTACAATGTGAGTTCGACTCATTAGCTCGGTATGTTCCAGAGTAGCGGATATGGAGGATGAGTACACCGCTACGTCACCGGCTGGGCGATTACTTGGCGAGCTTATGCGGTGTAGCTCTTCACCGGGCATGGACATTGCCCGCATGCAAGCTCATGCACTAGGATGTGAGGCACGGAGAGGTCGACGGAATGGCCGAGATCGGCAGAAGAGGCCGAGCAGCAGGTCCTTGGTAACTTTCGAGGCGGACCGCCAGCCAGTGATCTAGTTATGTACCTCCACCAAGTCAGAGTGGTCCCCTCGCCTTCGGGCGTTCAGGTATTCGAGCTGGTCGAGCTCCGGGCTTCGTTCACGGTATACGTGAGTGCTAGCGGCCGAATTCATGTCCCCTCAATGCACGGTGTGGCAAACATCATCCCGGAATGTCGTCTTTATCGGGTGCTTGTTTCACTGCGGCCGTCGAGGCCATGTGACGAGAGCGTGCTTATAGGAGAGTACCGCTGGCAGCCTGACCGGATCGATGGCGAGTTCATCGCTTTCATACTTATGCCTGCGCAGGCGACTTATGATTAGAGTGGGCGGTAGCTTGGTATATCCTTAACCCTCTAGAGGCTTGTATGTTTTGATGTTATGTTAATGTGTTAGGTGTTATGTTCGGATAGCTTTGTGCTAAAATGTGATTTAGGAACCTGGTTGAGAAAATGATGAACCTTAGAATATTACAGTTGAGACCTTATATGTAAGGCCGTCTTGAGTACAAGATTTTGCAGTGATCCTTGTCGAGTGCATTTATGCCTAGAATGTATTGTGTGATAAGTCCTGGTTGGCTAAATGAAAGTGGTAGCTTTCATGATGTGTTTTAGCAAGATTGTTCCGTGTCGGCGAGCAAGAGTTGGCGCGATAGTGGGTCGGGTTGGGGCCGTGTGCGGCCAACCCGCCCCGTTCGAGGAAAGGTCGCCAGGTGGTCCCGCCAGGTGGCAGGGTCACAAGGGTGCTAGGCCCAAGTTTAGATGACCATCTTATGAGTTCGTGGATACGTTCGACCAGAAGTATATCGTGAAGGCCGGGAATAGCCTTAAGGAAGATCGAGGCTAATAGGATGACCAAGTTGGGAAGTAGTGACTCCAGTTTGGAAACTAAAGTGTGGTACGTATGCTAAAAGAGTTCAAGAGTTCGAGAAGAGTCTGACGATTAAGGGTAGAGGCGAGCATGTATTGCGAGCATAGATACGATCATTTCTTGTAAAGGGAGAAGGTGAAGGATGTATATTTTAGACCTCGGGAATCGCATGCGATCGGTACCATTTGTTGGGTCGGAGTGACACTAGAACCTCGCGCAAAGTGACAAAAGTTTGTGATGATAGAGGTGTTTCCTCGTGGACTTGGATATAAGTATCTGCGTGCATATGTTGTTTCGTGGCCATGTGTGGCGTTGGAAAGCGTGTTTAAAGTTAAGAAGAACTTCATCGTTATCCGACTTGAGAAGGAACATTCGACGAATGTTTCTGGGGGAAGAATGTTATACCCGTATTTTGAGTATGTACGTGAGGACGACGTAGAAAATTTGAGCCTTAAGTTAGGCAAGTTTGAAATTTGTACACAACACCCGATTAGAGTCGTTTTCGACGAAACGTTTCCTGACTTTTGTTGGGAAAATTCCGCTATGTCATTTAAATTTTTGCGGATTTTTCCGAGAGATGAACATTTTGGACCAACGAGAGGCGACACTTGTCACCCTCTAATTGGAAGGAGTGGACGGCAAATTGGGCAAAGTTGAATGAAAATGGTGAGTTGGGTTAGGTAGGATATTTTGTGCAAGTTGTTGTGGTAGATGGATAAGGTGCACTTGGCTTAAATCTAGCCCTACACTTGCCTTGCACTTGGCACCATCTTGGCCATTGATTGGCCTTCACTTGACCTATAAATACCCCTCTTAGTTGATGAACTTCTTCATCCAAAAATTGTCTAAGTCTTGAAAATCCCTCCTCTCCCTCAACCTTGTTCTCGTCCAAACACCACCTCTCCCCTCTTGAAGGCCCTCACGAGCCCCCTTGCCTAGTGGCTCTGGCGAGAGCAACCCCTAGCCTAGTTGTGCTAGTCAAAATACTACCCCCTTGGTAGAAATGTATTCTACAAGTATCGTTATAATGCCCAAAATACTTTAGCCAAATACCTTGTAGTACTTTCCAAAGTACCGCTTTATCTGAAGCCCTAAAATACTATTATACTTTCCTTTAGCCACTAAACGAAACCCTAAGGAAAAATCTTCACCCGTAGTTGAAGTATTAAGTAGAAGTTGTGTGGACACTTCTAAGGGTTTCTTGGAGCGCTTTTGGAGCGCAGAGTAGGAGCTAAACCTTGTTCAGAACGACATATAAACTCGGATAATTTTGGGCTTATCGAGGTAAACATTCTTGACCTTCATTGTAATTGGAAATTACATGTTGTAGGAATATATAGTTGAAGTATACTATATAGAATGAACATTATAATTGTGCGGCAATGTCTTTTGACTTAAGCTCGAATAATACTTACGCAATGTCTTGCGACTTAAGCCTGAATTTAAATAAGAGAATGAATCAGTAATTACATAGGACGTACTGATGAGACTTGTGTAGCATTCTGTGTAGTAGAATTGTACACGTCCGGTCGACGTGTTAACCCCTGGTTGGCTTGGTAGCCGCCTCGATAGAGGAGGAGATTTACGCTGTGCGGGGAGGTCCGCGAATTTTCTAGAATATTCTACGTCGGGATCTAAAGGTATTAATAGCGCTTTGTGGCCTCTATAGGTGGTAGTACTACGTGTGGAGTGATCCACTTGGCTTAAGGAGTAGCCGGTTTGAGGTACTTGAGCGCTTTTGCTATTAGTCGACAATCGTCGCGAGGTATGTGAACCTCTTCCTATCTCTTCTAGCATGATATGTGTGAACTATGTAGTACGGTAGAGCGCATACGTGCTAAATGTATTTGATTGGTTTAAAACATAAAGTGTTATAAAGGCTTTATGGGAAGTCGGTTATAACAGCTTTATGTGGATAAGCAAATACTTTGTGGTTCCTAAAAGGTAACTGATTTGAATAATAACTGGCTTGATATGTGTTAATAAAGAACTTGAAGTATTTCAAAAGATTTATGAATCGTTTTGAAAGAATGAATAGTACTTGGTTTTGAAAGCTTAAGAGTTATACTAGCTTTATGGAAAGTTAGGTATAACGGCTTAAGAATGTTTCTTGATTTGAAATCGAATGTGTATCGACAAACCAACTGCGGCGTTAATAAAAGGAAAATGTATTGACTAATGAAGTATTATTAAAACCTTAGAAACCTCCATCCGCATAGAAGCTAAGATGAGACAAAATGATATTACATTTCATAGATCATGGCTGCTTAATAAGATTGATTATAAACAAGAATAACCTACTCACATATAAGACATATGTTTCTCAAAACGTTTAAAGGAGAATTATGTTTTAAAGGACTAAAACTATGAGCTACGAAACCTTTTTCTAAAATGAGAAACTTGAGCATCCGAAATTAGGCAAACTTGAACGTTTGGAAAATAAGGTTGTTACTTGATTTTTACAAAGGAAAGCATTTTGGTTTACTTAACAATGTTAGTCACTCAAATTTTATACTACAGGTATCGGGTGACCTTTGTAAAAGAAATGGATCTTAAAAGGAATTTAATGGACGTAGTACTTTAAGGTTAAAAATCCGGACTTTGATATAAAATGAAAGTACCTTGAGTCGTGTGTAACTTGCTTATACTTGTTGTTATGAAACTTGACCATGTTACGTGTGATAGCCTTGTTGTGTAACTCTTGTGTTCTACTCGACTACCGCTCATCCGGAATGTATATCACTTGATTACGGTTCATCCGAATGTATTTCACTCGACTACCGGTTCATCCGGGAATGTGTTTCGCTTGATTACCGGTTCATCCGGGAATGTATTTTACTTGAGGACCGGTTCATCCGGGAATGTATTTCACTTGAGGACCGGTTCATCCGGGAATGTATTTCACTTGAGGACCGGTTCATCCGGGAATGTATTTCACTTGACTACCGGTTCATCCGGGAATGTATTCCACCCTTTTTCTATATTGGGTCCATAAGATGGGCCGAGACCTGTTATACGTATCACATGATTTGTACCTAGACTGCCGGCAGTGAGGAAGGAGTTCCACGGGCATGAGGGATGACTTTTAGGGCGTGAGTCCCTGACTTGACATGACTGCTCTTATGTTGTGAACTGTAGTTTGGTTATCATATATGTCTCCTGCTTTATAGACTATTATGATTTCATTTACAGTATTTTACAGTTTCACATACTTGGTACCTGTTGTACTGACCTCCTTCGGGGGGCTGCGTTCATGCCGCAGGTAAAAGGTACATCGACTGTCGATCCCCGCTTATAGGATCACATTTCAGCGTGTTGGGAAGCTCCGTTCCTTCGGAGGCTTATCTTTTGGTATGTTACCCTGAGTCTGTAGATTCTTATACATTCAGGGGTATGGCGGGGCCCTGTCCCGTCATAGCTGTTGTAAAAATCTTAGAAGTGCATGAGTAATTGTTGTAGGCGGGGTTTGTAAAAGGATAAGCTGTTCGGGTATTTTATGTATATATGATGAAGGCAATCGCTTTGGTTGACCTGTTTATTTATCTTTTCTCTTAATTCATGTTCATGTTTTTATTTCCGCTGATTTTCTCTGATGTTGTATCACTAGGGTGCCCGGGGTAAGGCACCAGTCACGGGCCCGGGTTCGGGTCGTGACAATATCATGCTCAAGAGGATAGGAAGAATCACATACCTCCTCGGCGAAATCCACCTGCCAAGTTGAATATGTCGCGCGCAGAGAATCAACCTATAATAGTCAGATACGTCTATCAATGTCTAGACTACTCTGTAGACTATTCTAAGCAGAAGGTTCTCTATTCTACGAAAAATTGGGCAGCACTTCCTCACCACAAACTACAAGTCTCATCTGATCACCCCATGTAATTACAGTTCAATTCTCTTCTTTTATACCATCCTTCTATATCTTATACTAATTTATAAAATACTATATGTAATCTCCAATTACAATAGAAGGACAAAGATATTTACCTCGATAAGCCCAAAATTATCCAAGTTAAAATGTCGATCCTGAACAACGTTTAGCTCCTAATCCGTGCGCTCCAATTCGCTCCAAGAAACCCTTAGAAGTTCTACATAACTTCTACTTAATACTTCAACCACTATGAAGATTTTTCCACAGGTTTCATTTGTGACTAAAGAAAGTATAGTAGTATTTCCAGGCTCTTAGTATTGAAATAACTTTGGAATACTACAAGGTATTTGGGCTAAGGTATTTTGGAATTGTAACAATACTTGGAGAATACTTTTCTACCAAGGGGGGGTATTTCACGAGAACTATCAAGAGTCTACTGCCGAGGTCCTTCTCAAGGGGGAGGGGTGGTTTGGACGAGAGCTTCAAGAGGGAGGGGGAAGGATTTTAAGACTTAGAATTTATTTAAGGGATGAAGAAATCCTTCAACTAAGGGGGGGTATTTATAGGCCCTTCAAAGGCCAAGATCAAAGCAAGTGGATGGTGGGGATTTGGGCAAGTGTAACCTTATCCATCTACTCCATAAATATCACAAAATATCCTACCTAACCTTGACCAATGTTCAAGGCCTTTTTAATGAAAAAAACGTGCCAACTTTTGTCCACAAATTCGTCCACCAACCGTCCACTTGAGGGTGACACATGTCGCCCTCTCGTTGGTCCAAAATATTTCATCTCTCGGAAAAATCCGCAAAAATTAAATTATTGAACACGCAAAATTCCCTTACAAGGTTCGGAAAATTTTTCGTCGGAAAAACAATCTTATTCGCTAGTTGTGCACAATTTCGTCCCTTATGCCTACTTAAGGCTTGAACTTTTGTACGTACGTCCTTACATACATACTCTGGAAATACGGGGTATAACATTCTTCCCCTCTTAGAAACATTCGTCCCGAATGTTCCTTCTAAGTCTCAAAACACGCTAGCGCCTGTACATTCTTCACTACTATACTTACGAAACCAATTATGCCATACCTGGCCATAATAACACACGCACAAATACTTAAATCCAAGTCCACAAGGAACCACCTCTAGCATCACAAAAACACCCACCCAAGGCATAAAAGATACTCCATTCGCACCTTCACCTCACCAAAGAAATGATCACTTCTATTCTCTTGACACATGCTCGCTTCTTCCCTCACTCGTCGTACCCTTCTCGTACACCCGAACACTTCCTAAATAAACTTACCACCTTTCTGTCATTGCTTCAGTTTCCAAAATCTCAGGGTTACTATCTCCAACTTGGTCATCATTATCTTGGAACACTCTGGGTGGATCTCCGATACTTTTCCGAACATAGCAATACGAAAGACCGGACGTCTCGCTTCTACGCTTGACGGCAATGCCAACTTATAGGCAACCTGTCATTTACTCAACCGGCCCGTGGATCGTGTCTTACCGAGCACCAGTAGCCATACATCGAGTAATCGGGAATATAAAACAAGACATGAATAAAGTGAAGTGTAAAGCGATTATTCGAGAAAAGTTGCCTTCGGCATAAATATATAACAACTAGACGATTCATCCCTTTTTACAATTACGCCACAAGCATTACTGAGACCTCAAGAATGATATGACAACGATGGCGGACAGGGCCGCCATACCTGAATGTAAGAACTTACAACGACGGACTATACCACTGATAAGCCTCGGAGAAGCGGAGCTTCCCAAACGCTAAATTGTGACCCTAAGAGCGAGGATCAACATCGGTGTACTCTACTGCGGTATGAACGCAGCCCAAGGAGGTAAGTACATCGGTACCAAGTATGTGAACGAAAATCGTAAATGAAATCATAGTAGTCTATATAAAGCAGGAGACATGTATGATAGCCAAACTACAGTTCAGAATAAATAGGCAGTCATGTCAAGTCAGGGACTCACGCCCTCAAAGTCATCACTCAAATACAACTATGGGTCTCACGCCCACAACATCAATCATGCCCGTGGAATACCTTATCACTGGCGATCTATGATATAAAAGCACCAAGGAATACATGAACACGAGTCCTACGTGTCATAATAAAACCGTCACGGTAAATACGAAGGCATAACAGGCTACTAAAACCCACAGTACCAACAAGGTCATAAAGCGTATCATGAGATTTGTCTAGGCCGCCACATGATCGAAGCCACTCGCGCGCATATCTAATGTGCGCGTCTAGTCTCGAACTTCCCGCAGCCCGCGTAAGCCACTCAGATGGCCCGCGTGAGGTATTCCCGCATCGAGGGTAGCTCTCCCGCAACGCCCCGACTCGCGATCCGCGTAGCCACATAGACCGCGTGACCATAAAGGCCGCACTAACACGAACTCTCGTAGCTCCGCATAGGTCACACAAACCCGCGTGAGGTATTCTCGAATCATAGGTCACACAGCACTTTGAGTCTACCCCGCGTCGGAGCGAACAACCGGAATCATGTCAAGAGGTGAGTGATATAATACTAACATAACGACTTATCGTTAAACAACATAAGCACAACAAGGAAACCCTTTATACAAACATCACAAGACACTAACACACGTAGCATCCTAACGTGTCTACTTATCAAACCATCTTACTACACTTTCGAATCAATACAAGACTTTCGTAAAAAAATAAGTAAACCGTTCCTTATATCTTCCTTAAGTCGTTATACCTAACTTCCCATAAAGCTAGTATAACACTTAAGCTTTAAAACCAAGTATTTCTTTTCTTTCAAAATGGTTAATAACTCTTTTGAAATACTTCTAGATTCTTATTATTTAAACTCAAGTCAAAAGACATCAAAGTAAAACCAAAACAATTTCCATACCTTCTTTTAAAACAAAGGCACTTCTCCTTTAAAAGTCAAGTAGCAATATACTTTTTAAACCAAGTGTCTTACTCTTTTAAAAACAAGTAACCTATACCTTTAAATCAAATTACTTCTCCTTTCCCAAAATCAAGTTGTTTATAAGTCAAGTTATCATTTTAAATCCAATGATAAAACCATTCTTATTTTCGAAATCAAGATAACTTTATTCTTTAAAGACCACACACCCATTAATCATGGTGAGATTTTACAACTTTTAACATAATTCAAGTCCTTAATGTTTCATAACAAGTCACTTAACTTTGGAATCAAGTCAAGGACACAAAAGGAAAATCAACTTCCTTTAAACACACGTGCGTCTACCGCGCTAAATATATTTCACAAATATCATGCTAGAAAGGATAGGAAGAGGTTCACATACCTCGCGACGATTATCGACAATTAGCAAAACGCTCCAAAGTACTCTAACCTTGCTCGCTTTTCCACCCTTCAAGTAGAATCGCTACTCGTAGTACTTGAACCTATAAAGGCCACAAAATGTCTATCAACCTATATCTCTCTTATTTGAATAATTCTTGATTATAGATTCCTTATTATACGGAAAATTCAGCATCACCTCCCACCCCGCAACAACATAAAACTCATCCTCAAACGAGGCCTGCTACCAAACCAACAATTCGGGGTTACACGCCTAACCGGACGTGTACAATTCTACTCCACAATAATACTACAAGTCTACTGCAAATACCCAATGTAAATACAGTTCAATTCCTTATAATTATACCTCCAATATATCTTATACTCGATGATTAACTCTACAACATGTAATTTCCAATTACAATAGGGACATAGATCATTACCTCGATAAGCCCAAAATTATCCAAGATTATAAGTCGATCCCGAGCAACGTTTAGCTCGATTCCGACGCTCCAACCCGCTCCAAGCAACCCTTAGAAGTTTCCAAATAACTTCTCTTAACACTTCATCTAAGCTATGAAGATTTTTCTAGTGGCCGTTTTGCGACTAAAGGAATAAAGTAGAATTTCAGACTCCTAGTATTGAAATAACTTGGAATACAACTAGGGATACTAGGCTAAGGTATTTGGGACTATATCAACACTTGAAGAATTTTTCCTACACCAAGGGGGAGAGTAGGGCGAGAACCTCAACAAAGGGGAGTATTTTGTGACTTAGAATCTCGAAGTGTGGATGAAATAAGTCTTGAAACAATGGGGTATTTATAGGAAAATCAATGGCCAAGATCTAGGCAAGTGTGTCTTGAGGATGGGGTACATGTGTGTGGTAGTTGGCCAACCATTTGGCTACCACAGAAATGGGACAAGTGGCCACCACAAAAATGGGCCACTTGTCCACCTAAAAACGTCCCACTTGGCCTTCTCCAATTCGGCCAACATGGCCACACGGGGGTGACACGTGTCGCCCCCCTACTCGTCCAAAATATTTCATCTTCAGAAAATATCCGCAATGCCAAAAATCAGACAATAAAGTGGGCCCACAAAATCAGAAATTCTCAGTGGGCCCACGTGACCAATTTCGAAATAAAATTCCATAATTCTCAAATATTCCAAAAGTCCGAATACCGTCGGGAATCCAATTCTCATTAACGAACATTTTTCCTTCTCAAAATTCGGAAACTTTTCCGTCGAAAAATCACATCTTTCTTCCTTTCCAATTTTAATGTCGTATTTACGTACGTACGTCCTCATATACATACACTGGAACTACGGGGTGTAACATTCTCCCCTCCTTAGAAACATTCGTCCCGAATGTTCCTTCTCAAGACGGATAACGATCAAGTTCCTCGTAAGCTTAACGGTTTGCAAATGCCACATACGCCACGAAAACACCGCGCAAATACTTACATCAAAGTCCACGAGGAATCACCTCTAACATCACAAAAACTCCCACCCGGGCTAAAAGATACTCTCTTGCACCTTCACTTTACAAGCGAAATGATCACAACTATGTTCTTAACACATGCTCGCTTCTTCCCTTACTCGTCGTGACTTTCTCGCACACTTTCGAACTCTTTCTCACGACTTACCACATTTCGCTCGCTCCGGTTCCAAATCTCGTCATACCCTTTCCGGTGGTACCTTGAAGGCCCACCGTCAACTGAACTCTAAGTGTCGTCGCGACTATCCATGCGACTTCGTTGACTCTGGTGCCAAAAATCTCTTACGGATAAGCTTCACTTATCCACATCTGTCGAAACAAGTATGAACCAACTATCCGAACTTTGCCAATATCGAACCAATCGGCCAGACAACTTACACTTCCGCCCTACAAGGCGTCATAAGGCGATATCCGAATCGAAATGGTAGCTATAAAACACTCCTCAGCAGAGGCAACAATCCTCAGCTACCACCAAATCCAAACAACGGCGAGGGCGAATGCGATACTAAGACTCACTTTGAGTTCCTAACCTGCTGGTAAAACCTCCGGAAAAGAAATAGTAAACTAGGCTCCATTGCTGTCATAAGGTGAAAGTAGGCACCTCGTGCAACCTTACAACCTTCACGATATAACATCTCGCATAACCTCTGCGAGTAGCGGTCCCGTGAAAGACAAGATGGTGACCTCGTGGCCTGAGCATCGGTCGAACGCCCACGAACTCGTCACGATGGTTAACTAAACTTGGGCCTAACACCCTCGTGACCTATCATCTAGCGGACCACCCCAACTGACCCACCACTTTCCGGCTGCGGGTTTACTCGCGATATGGCCTCAACCCGACCCACCGTACTAAACTCGTTCCCGATCCGAACAATCTTACCAATTCACGTCATGAAAGCTACCACTTCATCTCGCACTACCCATGGAATTATCCCATAAATACACCACGTATCGAGTACTTCGACAAAGACCAACCGTAAAATCATCCACTCGGACGGCCTTGCATCGAAGGTCCCAAGCATTATAAATTCTAAGGCTCCCCATTTTCTCGTCCCCAGACTTACCCTTTACAACTACCCATGTTTTCTAATCACAATTAACACAATGCTATTAGAACATAACACTTAAGGTATACTCATCTTATCACACATACAAATCTCTAGAGGGTTAAGGATATACTGCGTCTCTCGCTTCACTTCCTTTGTCGTTCTAATCAATCACCTTTGTTGGGCGTAGCTAGGGAAGATGATGAATTAGCCACGATCTGAAGGTGAGTCTCTGCATCCGCGCCACGTCTGGTCGGACAATTTCGCAAGATGGCCTGCCGGCCGAGAGCAAAACAAGATGTCGAAGAAGTACGACACTTCCACGATATCACTTACCACAATGGCCACATCGGGTGGGGTGGCCTCCTCTGCTAACACCCTTCCTCTACGAACCGAATCAACCGAATCGACTGTAGGCTAAGTCATCCCACCTGTATCCCTCCTACTAGGACATTCTCTCCTCACATGGCCCTGACGGCCACTGGTAAAACAAGCATTAGTAAAAAGACGACATTTCCTGGGATGACGTCTACCACATAGTGAACATAGAGGGAAAACTGAATCTGGCTGGCTGGAACCTATATAAATCTGTGAACCAGAAACCACAGGTTCGACCAACTCCTAAATACCGAACATCACGAAGTGCAGCGAGGACCACTCACATCGGGCGGAGGCGCATAATCTGGCACGCTTGAAGGTCCGCCTCGAAAGTTACCAAAGGACCCTGCTATTCTGGCCCTCTTCTGCTGATCTTGGTTAGTCCGTCGATCTCTACGTTCCTCAGTCTGCTGCGTGTAAGCATGTACGCGGGCAATGTCCATGTCTGACTGAAGAGCTACTCTTGTACAACTCTCTGCTAGATAATCGTCATGTCCTGTGACATATCGGTGCACTCTATCCTCCGTATACGCCACTAAAGCGGGGACATAACGAGCCAATAAGTCAAACTCTATATCTGTATTCCGAACCGTTCGCGGTTACGCCTCAACCTCATAAATCTATCTCGCGAGCTCTACGTCGAGGGCAAAAGTGTGTAAGAAATGCCTCGAGGTCTCGATCACTTTCATGATCCACAGAATCGCCGAATAAACTCGATGATCTTCCTCGGTCCTCAATCCATAGAACTCGGGTGGTAACTCAAGCCCCGATGCCTCGAAACTATCGGATCTAGGGTGAACTACTGGTACTGTCGGAACCACCGGCTCCCATCCGTCCTCATTCCCAGCCACCAGACTAGCTAGTAACTGGGTCATCTCCTTGTAACCCATATCCTTTGTTCCTGGCCGTGGGACTAGAGGCTCAGGTATCGTGGTCTCAGTAGCTACTGCTACTGCTATAAACTCTCCTGGGGCTAGCGGCGTCGCAGAACTCCCGAATGGCTGTCTCAGATAATGAATGGGCCCGTGCCCTGGTAACCTTCTGTGCTCTACTCGCAGCTCCCTCTGCTGCCTTTCCCTTCTGGGCTCTGGTTGCCTTGCGTAGAGGCATAACGGGTGAAAAAGAATACGTCAGAGGGAGTCCAACTTATAACACAGCTCTAAGGCACGATCTCAGAGTGAGAAGAATGGAAACCAATCCTAAATATCCTGCAGCCTCCTGATTATAGGTGTGCACAACACACCGATAATCAAGACTACTAGATACGGTCAGACACTTTCCGAGGATTAATCGCTCTGATACCACTTTTGTCACGACCGAACCGGCCGTGGTCGTGCCTTACCGGGCACCCAGTAGCCATACATCAGTAATCGGAATATAAAACAAGACATGAATAAAGTGAAGTGTAAAGCAGTTATCCGAGAAAAGTTACCTTTGGCATAAATATATAACAACTAGAACGATTGCATCCCTTTTACAATTCTACCCACAGCGATTACTGCACCTCTAAGAATGATATGACAACAATGGCGGACAGGCCCGCCATACCTGAATGTAAGCACTTACAACGGCAGGACTATACCACTGATAAGCCTCCGAGAAACGGAGCTTCCCAAACGCTGAATTGTGACCAAGGCGAGGATCAACATCGGTGTACCTCTACTGCGGCATGAGCGCCCCGAAGGAGGTCGATCATAGCGGTACCAAGTATGTGAAATCAAAATACGTAAATGAAATCATAGTAGTCTATATAAAGCGGAGACATGTATGATAACCAAACTACGATTCTGATAAATAAGCGATCATGTCAAGTCGGGGACTCGCGCCTCAAAGTCATCACTCAAATACAACTATGGGTCTCACGCCCACAACATCAATCATGCGTGGAATATCTTCCTCACCGGCATCATGATATAAAAGCACCAAGGAATACACATGAACACGAGTCCTACTGTGTCATAATAAAACCGCACGGGTAAGTGCGAAGGCATAACCGACTACTAAAACCCAGTACCAACAAGGTCATAAAGCGTATCATGAGATTTGTCTGAACCGCCACATGATCGAAGCCGCCACTCGCGCGCGATATCTAATGCGCGGCGTCTAGTCCTGGAACTTCCAGCGACTCCGCATAAGCCACTCCGATGGCCCGCGTGAGGTATTCCCGCATCGAGGGTGCTACTCCCGCAGCGTCCCGGACTCGCGATCCGCGTAGCCACATAGACCGCATGACCATAAAGGCCGCACACTAACACGAACTCTCGTAGCTCGCATAGGTCATACAAGCCAGCGTGCGGTATTCTCGAATCATAGGTCACACAGGACTACTTTGAGTCTACCGCGACGGAGGACAACCGGAATCATGTCAAGAGTGAGTGATATAATACTAACATAACGACTTATCGTTAAACAACATAAGCACAACACGGGAAACCGCTTTATACAAACATCACAATACACTAACACTAGTAGCATACGAACATGTCTACTTATCAAACCATCTTAATACACTTTCCAGAATCAATACAAGACTTTCATAATAAAAAATAAGTAAACCGTTCTTATATCTTCCTTAAGTCGTTATACCTAACTTCCCATAAAGCTAGTATAACACTTAAGCTTTTAAAACCAAGTATTTCTTTTCTTTCAAAAATGGTTAATAACTCTTTTGAAATACTTCAGATTCTTATTATTTAAACTCAAGTCAAAAGACATCAAAGTAAAACCAAAACAATTTCCATACCTTCTTTTAAAACAAAGGCACGTCTCCTTTAAAAGTCAAGTAGCAATATACTTTTTAAACCAAGTGTCTTACTCTTTTAAAAACAAGTAACCTATACCTTTAAATCAAATTACTTCTCCTTTCCCAAAATCAAGTTGTTTATAAGTCAAGTTATCATTTTAAATCCAATGATAAAACCATTCTTATTTTCGAAATCAAGATAACTTTATTCTTTAAAAGACCACACACCCATTAATCATGAGTGAGATTTTACAACTTTTTAACATAATTCAAGTCCTTAATGTTTCATAACAAGTCACTTAACTTTGGAATCAAGTCAAGGACACAAAAGGAAAATCAACTTCCTTTAAACACATGTGCGTCTACCGCACTAAATATATTTCACAAATATCATGCTAGAAAGGATAGGAAGAGGTTCACATACCTCGCGACGATTATCGACAATTAGCAAAACGCTCCAAAGTACTCTAACCTTGCTCGCCTTTTCCACCCTTCAAGTACAATACGCTACTCGTAGTACTTCAACCTATAAAGGCCACAAAACGTCTATCAACCTCTAGCTCTCTTCGTAGAATAATTCTAGATACAAGATTCCTTATTCTACGGAAAATTCAGCAGCACCTCCCCCCCGCAACCACATAAAACTCCTCCTCAAACGAGGCCTGCTACCAAACCAACAATTCCAGGGGGGTTACACGTCTAACCGGACGTGTACAATTCTACTCCACAATAATACTACAAGTCTACTGCAAATACAGTCCAATGTAAATACATTTCAATTCCTTAGACTTATACCTCCAATATATCTTATACTCGATGATTAACTACTACAACATGTAATTTCCAATTACAATAGGGACATAGATCATTACCTCGATAAGCCCAAAATTATCCAAGATTATAAGTCGATCTGAGCAGCGTTTAGCTCCAATTCTCGACGCCCAACCCGCTCCAAGCAACCCTTAGAAGTTTCCAAATAACTTCTCTTAACACTTCATCTAAGCTATGAAGATTTTTCTAGGAGCTTCGTTTTTGCGACTAAAGGAATAAAGTAGAATTTCCTGCTCCTAGTATTGAAATAACTTGGAATACAACTAGGGATACTAGGCTAAGGTATTTGGGACTATATCAACACTTGAAGAATTTTTCCTACACCAAGGGGGAGAGTAGGGCGAGAACCTCAACAAAGGGAGTATTTTGTGACTTAGAATCTCAAAGTGTGGATGAAATAAGTCTTGAAACAATGGGGTATTTATAGGAAAATCAATGGCCAAGATCTAGGCAAGTGTGTGGTGAGGATGGGGTACATGTGTGTGGGTAGTTGGCCAACCATTTGGCTACCACAAAATGGGACAAGTGGCCACCACAAAATGGGCCACTTGTCCACCTAAAGCGTCCCACTGGCCTTCTCCATTCGCCAACATGGCCACACGGGGTGACACGTGTCGCCCCTACTCGTCCAAAATATTTCATCTTCCAAAATATCCGCAATGCCAAAAATCCGAAAATAAAGTGGGCCCACAAAAGCAGTAAATTCTCGTGGGCCCACGTGACCAATTCGGAAATAAAATTCCATAATTCTCAAATATTCCAAAAGTCCGAATACCAAATCGGGAATCAATTCCATTAACGAACATTTTCCTTCTCAAAATTCGAAACTTTTCCGAAAAATCACATCTTTCTTCCTTTCCAATTTTAATGTCGTATTTACGCACGTGCGTCCTCATATACATACACTGAACTACGGGTGTAACATTCTCCTCCTTAGAAACATTCGTCCGAATGTTCCTTCTCAAGCAGATAACGATCAAGTTCCTCATAGCTTAACCAGTTTGCAAATGCCACACATGGCCACAGAAAACACCCGCGCAAATACTTACATCAAAGTCCACGAGGAATCACCTCTAACATCACAAAAACTCCCACCCAAGGGCTAAAAGATACTCTCTTCGCACCTTCACTTTACAAACGAAATGATCACAACTATGTTCTTAACACATGCTCGCTTCTTCCCTTACTCGTCGTACCCTTCTCGTACACTCGAACTCTTTCTCACAACTTACCACATTTCTGCTACTGCTCCAGTTTCCAAATCTCGTCATACCCTTTCCGGGGTGGTACCTTGAAGGCCCAGTCGGCTGAACTCTAAGTGTCGTCGCCGACTATCATACGACTTCATTGACTACGAGTGCCAAAATCTCTTACGGATAAGCTTCACCTTATCCACGTCTGAAACAAGTATGAACCAACTATCTGAACTTTGCCAATATCGAACCAATCGACCGACAACTTACACTTCCGCCCCTACAAGGCGTCATAAGGCGATATCCGAATACTGAAATGGTAGCTATAAAACACTCCCTCAGCGGAGGCAACAATCCTCGGCTACCACGAAATCCAAACATCGGCGAGGCGAATGCGATACTAAGACTCACCTGAGTTCCTAACCCTGCCTGGTAAAACCTCCAGAAAAGAAACAGCCGTAAACTAGGCTCCACTGCCTGTCATAAGGTGAAAGTAGGCACCTCGTGCAACCTTACAACCTTCCTGATATAACATCTCGCATAACCCTCTGCCGAGTAAACGGTCCTGACTGAAAGACAAGATGGGCTGACCTCATCGGCCCGACTACTGGTCGAACGCTTCCACGAACTCGTACGATGGTTAACTAAACTTGGGCCTAACACCCTCGTGACCCTATCATCTAGCGGGACCACCTCAAACTGACCCCACCACTTTCCGGGCTGCGGGTTTACTCGCGATATGGCCTCAACCCGACCCACTTCGTACTAAACTCTCGTTCCCCGATCCGGAACAATCTTACCAATTCACGTCATGAAAGCTACCACTTTCATCTCACACTACCCATGGAATTATCCCATAAATACACCACGTATCAGTACTTCGACAAAGACCAACCGTAAAATTATCCACTCAGGACGGCATTGCATCCAAGGTCCCAACTGTTATAAATTCTAAGGCTCCCCATTTTCTCGTCCCCAGACTTACCCTTTACAACTACCCATGTTTTCTAATCACAATTAACACAATGCTATCAGAACATAACACTTAAGGTATACTCATCTTATCACACATACAAATCTCAGAGGTTAAGGATATACTGCGCATCTGCTTCACTTCCTTTGTCGTTCTAATCAATCCTGCCTGTTGGGCGCATAGCTAGGAAGATGATGAATTAGCCACGATCTGAAGGTGAGTCTCTACATCCGCGCCACATCTGGTGGACAATTTCTCATAAGATGGCCTGCTGTGAGCAAAACCAGATGTCGAAGAAGTTCGAAACTCTCCACAATGTCACTTACCACAATGGCCACATCGAGGTGTGGGTTGCCTCATCTGGCTAACACCCCTTCCTCTATGAACCACTGAATCCAATCGACTGGTAGGCTAAGTCATCCCACCGTATCCTCCTACTAGGACATTCTCTCTCCTCATGGACGGCCATCGGTAAAACAAGCGTTAGTAAAGACGACATTTCACGGGATGGCGTCTACCACATAAATGAACATAGAAAATCGAATCTGTTTGGAACCTATATAAATCTGTGAACGAAACCACGGAGTTCGACCAACTCCTAAATACCGAACATCCTGAAGTGTGGAGGACCACTCAGATCTTGCGGAGGCGCATAACCATCTGCTGGCGAAGTGTTATACCGTATTTCAGTATGTATGCGTGAGGCGTGCGTATTAAATTTTCTTTGCCTTAAGAATTGGCTTTGGTTCGAAATTTGGGCACGAGTGCGAATAGAGTCGTTTACGTAAGCGTTTCCCACGGCTACGTTGGGAAAATTCGGCTATGTCATTTAGTATTTTGCGGATTTTTCCGAGGCGTGAACATTTTGGACCAACGGGAGGGTGACACTTGTCACCCTCGTTGGACAGCAAGAGGGGGCTTGGCCTTGGCGATTGGTCCCTCCTTTTGTGCCTTGTTTTGTGGCTTGTTTTGTGGAGTGTTTTGTGGAGTGTTTGTGGGTGCACTTGGCTTGATCTTGGCCTTACACTTGCCTAACACATGGATGGATCTTGGCCATTGGTTGGCCTTTGCTTGCCTATAAATAGCTCCCTTTGTGAAGACTTTCTTCATCCACAAATTGCCTAAGTCTTGAAGTTCTCTTCCTCCTCCCTTGTGAAATTCGTCCACCACACCCCTTTCCCCTTTTGCGAGAGCTCCCCTTTGGTGGTGCCTTGGCGTGGGGTACCCCTAGCCTAGTTGTTTCGTATAATACCCTTTGTTGTGGTATAGAAATACTCTCCTAAATATTGTTATAATGTCCAAAATACTTTAGCCCATATACCTTGTAGTACTTTCCAAAGTACCCTTTGTCTGAAAAACCGGAAAATACGATTATACTTTCCTTAGCCTCTACACGAAACCCTAAGGAAAATCTTCACCCGTTGTTGAAGTATGGAGTAGAAGTTGCGTAGAACTTCTAAGGGTTGTTTGGTGCGGATTGGAGCACTCGGAGGAGGAGCTAAACCTTGCTCAGGAGCGACTTTTAACTCGGATAATTTTTGGGCTTATCGAGGTAAATATCTTGTCCTATTGTAATTGGAAATTACATAAGTGTTGAATATATAGTGTTATATACTATATAGAATCAACTTAGTATTATGGCAATGTCTTTGACTTAAGCTGAAGAATGAAGAATTGAGCAGTAATCACATAGAAGGATAATAAAGAGAAGAAGCTGAATGTAATTACCTAGGGTTGTATTCTGATGACTTATGTAGCATTCTTGTGTAGTAGAATATGCAGCGTCCGGTTAGGCGTGTTAACCCCGGTTGGCTTGGTAGCCGACCTCGATAGAAGGAGGAGATTTCTGTTTGTTGCGGGGAAGTCTTGCGAATTTTACGTAGAAAGATGGGAGCGTGTGTTTAAGATTTAATAGGCGTTTGTGGCCTTTATAGGTGAAAGTACTAAGAGTAGCGTATTCTACTCGAGAGTGGAAAGGGCTAGCAAGGTTGTAGTACTTGGAGCATTTTGCTTATTGTCGTTAAATCGCCGCGAGGTATGTGAACCTCTTCTATCTCTTCTAGCATGATATGTGTGTAACTATGTAGTGCGGTAGGCGTCTGTGTTTAATGTATTTGATTGGTTTGAAACATAAAGTGTTATAACGGCTTTATGGGAAGTTGGTTATAATGACTTTATGTAGGTAAGAAAATGGGTTGTGGTTTTAAAAGATAATTGATTTGATTTATAAGCGGCAGGCGTTATAATAAAACTTGAAGTATTTCAAAAGATTTATGAATCGTTTTGAAAGAAGTGTAGTATTGTGCTTTGAAAACTTAAGAGTTATACTAGCTTTATGGGAAGTTAGGTATAACGGCTTAAGAATGGTTTCTTGATGTTAGAAGTTAAGAGACTTGATCTTATAAGATAAGAGACTTAACTTATTTGTTTTAATGTGAATGTTTGTGTGAAACCTCATTCGTGAGTAATGAGTACTTGATTTTATTTAAAGGGATAATGTTTACTGATTCGGAAATCAGAATGTGTATCGACAGACCACTGCAGCGTTAATAAAGGAAAATGTATTGAATAATGATGAATTGTATTAAAACCAGTAGAAACCTCCATCTGCATAGAAACTAAGATGAGACAAAATGATCTTACATTTTCTAGATCATGTTCTTTGTAATAAGAATGTTGTAAACAAGAATAACCTACTCTCACGTGAGACTTATATTACTAAATTGTTCTACAGAGGAATCAAGTGATTAAGTTTATGAACTATGAAACCAATTGAAAATGAGAAGCTTTATTAATTGAAACTAGGCATACTGTAACTTAGGAAATGAATGTTGTTACTTGATTTTGAAAAGGAATGTGGGTTGGTCATTCTTATACTACGGGTATCGGGTGACTTTATAAAAGTAATGGATCTCTTTTAAAAAGAACTTAACGTATGTAGTACTTTGGGGTTAAAAACCGGACTTTGGCATAATATGAAAGTACTTTGAGTTGTGTGAAGCTTACTATGCTTGTTGTTGTGAAACTTGCCTATGCTTGTGATGATAGCCTTTGTTGTGCGGTGTGGTATTTACGTATTCTGAGTGTCTCTCGATAGAGGCGGTTGACTTATTGAGAACTTACTTGGAGCGTCTTTGGCGGTGATGGAGAATTCCACGGGTATGTTTCCATTTTGATTCTTGTCTTGTTGTTGATGTCACATGGACATGTCTACCGTCACGATGTCCAGGGGGCATGTGGCCATGCGGCGGGTTGACCACCCGATATATTGTTATTGAGTAACATGGACATGTCTACACCGATGCGATGTCCAGGGGCATGTGGCCATGCGGCCTTGTTATTGTGTTGCAACATGGGCGTGTCTACACCGTCACGATATTCCGGGCATGTGGCGTGCGGCGGGGTTGACGATATATATTCTTATTGAGGTTACATGGGCATGTCTACACCGTCACGATATCCGGGGCATGTGGCCATGCGGCCTTGTTATTGTTGCATCATGGACATGTCTACACCGAGCGATATTCAGGGGCATGCGGCCATGATGCGAACATGATGGATGTTATGGGCGTGAGACCCATAGTTATATTTAGTGGTGACTTTGAGGCGTGAGTCACGACTTAGCTATTTTTATGTTGCGTCTTGTATTTTGGTTATCATACATGTCTCTCGCTTGTTAAGCTATTATGATTTCATTCTGATGTTGTGATTTCACATACTGTACTGTTATCGACCTCCTTGGAAGCTGCGTTCATCCGCAGTAGAGTACATCGGTCGTGGATCCTCGCTCTCGGGATCTCGGTTGGCGTTTTAGGAAGCTCCGTTTCTCGGAGGCTTATCTTTTAGTATGTGTTCCACGAGTTGTAGGTTCTTGTACATTGTGGTATGGCGGGGCCACTGTCCGTCATAGTCGTTATAAATCTTAAGTGCGTAGAAGCTGTTGTGGCGGGGTTGTAAAAGGATTAAAGCTGTTCGGGTTTTATGTATATCTTTGAAACTGTTTTGGTTGGCTTTGTCTATTTATTATATCTCTTGTTTCATGATTCATGTTTTATTTTCATTTGGTTTTCTCTGATGTTGTATCACTAGGGTGCCCGGGGTAAGGCACCAGTAACGGGCCCGGGTTCGGGGCGTTACAAAGTGGTATCAGAGCAGTTAGTCCTCGGAAAGTGTCTACAGACCGTGTCTAGTAGAGTCTTGATTATCGGTGTGTTGTGCACCACATCTATAATCAGGAGGCTATAGGACATTTAGGATTGGTTTCTATTCTTCTCATTCTGAGATCGTGCCTTAGAGCTGTGTTGTAAGTTGGACCCCTCTGACGTGTTTCGTTTTTACCAGTTATGCCTCTGCGAAAGGCAACCAGGGCCCGGCAAGGCAAAGCGGAGGAGCTTGTTATACCGTATTTGGAGTATGCGTGAGGCGTCGTATTATAATTTGAGCCTTAAAGTTAGGCAAGTTTCGAATTTGTGCATAACTACCTAAAGGAGTCGTTTTTAAATGAAACGTTTCCACGACTTTCGTAGGAAAATTCGGCTATGTCATTAATATTTTTGCGGATTTTTCAGAGGCGAAACATTTTGGACCAACGGAGGGTGACATGTGTCACCTCGCATTGGAAAAGAAGGTGGACGGCCAAAGGGAAGGGTGAGCACGTTTTTTGTGCAAAAAAATGTGGTCAAGGGTTAGGTAGGATATTTTGTGTAGTTGATGAGCAAGTGGGACCCACAAACATGGCTTCATCTTGACCTTACACTTGCCTTACACTTGGATAGATCTTGGCCATTGGTTGGCCATTTCTTGACCTATAAATACCCCTCTAAGTTGATGATCTTATTCATCCAAAAATTGTCTAAGTCTTGAAAACCTTTCCCCCTCCCTCTTGCTTGCTCTCGTCATATAGCCCCTCTCCCCCTTTGAGAAGGCCTTGGCGAAACCCCTCCCCCTTGTGGTGCCTAAGCGAGGTACCCACAGCCTAGTGGTTTTCGTATAATACCCTTTTTTGTGGTATAGAAATACTCTCCTAGTATTGTTATAATGCCCAAAATACTTTAGCCAAATACCTTGTAGTACTTTCCAAAGTACCACTTTTACAAAGCCAGAAAATACTATTATACTTTCCTCGATCACTAAACGAAACCTAAGTAAATCTTCACCGTTGTTGAAGTTATTAGTAGAAGTTGGTTAGAACTTCTAAGGGTTGGTTGGAGCGGGTCGGAGCGCACGGAGTAGGAGCTAAACCTTGCTCAGGATCGACATATAAACTCGGATAATTTTGGGCTTATCGAGGTAAACATTCTTGACCTTCTGTTGTAATTGGAAATTACATGTTGTAGGAGTATATGGTTAAGTATACTATATATATAACTGAACATAGTTGTGCGGCAATGTCTTCGACTTAAGCTGAATAATACTTACAGCAATGTCTTGCGACTTAAGCTGAATTTTAAGAAGTGGAACTGTAATTACATAGGATTGTATTCTGATGAGACTTGTGTAGCATTCTTTGTGTAGTAGAATTGTACGTCGGTCGGGCGTGTTAACCCCTGGTTGGCTTGGTAGCCGGCCTCGATAGAGAGGAGATTTACGTTGTTGCGGGAAGTCTTTGCGAATTTTACGTAGGATATTCTCCATTGAGATCTAAATGGTAATAGGCGCATTGTGGCCTCTATAGGTTGAAGTACTACGTATGGCTTGGTCTACTTAGCTTAAGGAGTAGCCAGCGGTTTGAGGTACTTGGAGCTTTTGCTATTAGTCGATAATCTTCGCGAGGTATGTGAACCTCTTCCTATCTCTTCTAGCATGATATGTGTGAACTATCTAGTACGGTAGCGTCATGTGCTAAATGTATTTGATTGGTTTAAAACATAAAGTGTTATAACGGCTTTATGGGAAGTGGGTTATAACGACTTTATGTAGGTAAGAAAACACTTGTGGTTTTAAGAGGTAATCGATTTGAACTATAATTGGCTATGTGATAATAAAGAACTTGAAGTATTTCAAAAGATTTTTGAATCATTTTGAGAAAAGAAGTAATACTTGGTTTTTGGAAACTTAAGAGTTATACTAGCTTTATGGGAAGTTAGGTATAACGGCTTAAAAATGTTTCTTGATTTGAAATCGAATGTGTATCGACAAACCACTGCAGCGTTAATAAAAGGAAATGTTCTGGACAGATTTAGTATTATTAAAACCAGTAGAAACTTTAAGGTTAAAATCCGGACTTTGACATAAAATGAAAGTACCTTGAGTCGTGTGTAACTTGCTTATGCTTGTTGTTATGAAACTTGACCATGTTACGTGTGATAGCCTTGTTGCAAATCTTGTGTTCTACTCGACTACCGGTCATCCGGAATGTATTTCACTTGATTACCGGTCATCCGAATGTATTTCACTTGATTACCGGTTCATCCGGAATGTATTTCACTCGACTACGGTTCATCCGAATGTATATCACTTGACTCCGGTTCATCCGAATGTATTTCATCGACTACGGTTCATCCGGAATGTATTCCACACGTTTCTATATTGGGTCCATAAGATGGGCCGAGACACGTTATACGTATCACATGATTTGTACCTAGGCTGGCGGTGAAGAAGTTCCACGGGCATGAGGATGACTTTGGCGTGAGTCACGACTTGACATGGCGCTTCTATGTTGTGAATCGTAGTTTGGTTATCATACATGTCTCTGCTTTATATAGACTATTATGATTTCATTTCTGATTTTACGATTTCACATACTTGGTACTGTTATCGACCTCCTTCGGGCTGCGTTCATCGCCGAGTAAAAGGTACATCATTGCCGATCCCCGCTTAGGATCACCTTTCAGCGTATTGGGAAGCTCCGTTCCTTCGAGGCTTATCTTTTGGTATGTTACCACAGTCCAGATTCTTATACATTGTGGTATGGCGGGCCTGTCCGTCATAGTTGTAAAATCTTAAGGTCATGTAGTATTGTGGCGAGTTTGTAAAAGGATAACTGTTGGGTATTTATGTATATATGATGAAGGCAAGCACATTTTGGTTGCTTTGTTTATTTATCTTTTCTCTTAATTCATGTTCATGTTTTTATTTCCGTGATTTTCTCGATGTTGTATCACTAGGGTGCGGGGTAAGGGCACGATCACGCCCGGTTCGGTCGTGACGAGCCGCTAGTGGGATTGAGGAGTACGAGCGCGCAGCCCGGTCAGTACTGAGTAGTGCTTGACGGCGAAGTTTTGCGACGCCGCCGGCGCAGAAGTTTAGAGCCGCAGCAGCTGCCGAGACTACGATACACGAGCCTCATCCCACGATGCCCGAGCGGAGACGGGTCACAGAGATGGCGATTATTGGCCGTGGTGGCCGATATGAGATAGGCCGGACGCAGCAGCCAGATTCAAAGAAGACTGTAGTGCACCCGAGGCGCATTTTGAGGCTACGGATTTCCTTAGTCAGAGCCCGCTCGAAGTTTCTGGTCGAGACCGGAGGATGATCCGCAGGAGTTCATCCGTCGATTCAGAGGATCATGCGGTGATCAAGGCTTGAGACCGAGTCGGTGACATTTGTTCGCATCGGTGCGTGATACCGATCGATTGGTTTGACTCGTGGAGCTTTCGGGAGAGCATGCACTTCCACCGTTTGGGACGAAGTTTCGGGGCCTTCTGGCACATTTCTTGCCTCCACAAATGAGGAGGCTCGCCGGCAGATTTTTGATGTTGAGGCGAAGCGGCGTCTGATTCGGGAGTACAATGTGAGTTCGACTCATTGGCGGTATGTTCCCGCATTAGTAGCTAGTATGGAGGATCGAGTGCACCGATATGTTACAGGCTCGATGATTACCTAGTAGAGTTGTTCGTGTTTCTCTTCACGGGCATGGACATTGCCCGCATTCGTGCTCATGCACTTGGTGCGCGAGCGCAGATCGACAGGTGGACCGCCAGAAGAAGGCCGGGCGGTCGGATATTTTGGCGACTTTCGAGGCGGACCGCCTGGCAGACTAGTTATGTACCTCCGCCATTGCAGAGTAGTCCTCCGCAGCCTTCGGGACCCTTGGGATATTCAGGAGCAGTCGGGGCTCCCGTGTTTGAATGATCGGGAGTAGGGTGTTGGCGGTCGATCACCCTACCTCGGTGGCCGATGGTAGACCGCATTTGGGAGTGTCGTAGTACCAAGGAGCTTGTTATTCTTGCGCGCCAGCGGGCCATATGACGAGAGGCCGTCCACCGGGTAGCATGGTAGGATAGCACTGACTACTAGAGATTGGGCCACGGTAGAGGACGCGGTGGAAGTTCCCAGTTTTAGCGGTCCTTGAACCGCCTAGTTTCAGGTATATCCTTAACCCTCTAGAGTTTTGTTTGTATTGATGTTGTTGATGTGTTTAATGTTATGTTTGGATAGCTTTGTGCTAAAATGTGATTTAGAAACACAGTTAGTGAAAAGGGTAAGTCCGCGGTAGTGTGAGATGGAAGTGGTAGCTTTCATGATGTGAAATAGTAAGATTGTTCGGATCGGGAACAAGAGTTAGCGCGATTGGGGTCGGGTTGAGGACCATTTGGGTCAACCCGTAACCCGGTTTGGGGTGGGATTCTGGGTGGTCCCGCCAGTGGTAGGTCACGAGGGTGCTAGGCCCAAGTTTAGATGACCATCGTATGAGTTCGTGGACGCGTTCGATCGAATCAGTTCGTGAAGGCGGGAATGGCCTTAGGAAATCGAGGTTAGTGAGATGACCAAGTTTGAGGTAGTGACTCCAAGGGTTGGAAACGAAGCGTTGGCGATGTGTGGTGCGGATACTAGAACGAGTTCGAGTGTTCGTGGCGAGTACTACGAAAGGGAAAAGTGAGCGTATGTTTTTGTGGCGGTGTGGCATGATTGTTTTAAACGTATAGCGGTGAAGACTATACGGCGCTGTTGTTTTGAGACCTTGAAGGAACATTCGACGAATGTTTCTAAGGGGGATGAATGTTATACCGTATTTCCGCAGTATGTACGTGAGGCGTGCGTATTAAATTTTCTTTGCCTTAAGAATTGGCTTTGTTCAAATTTGGGCACGAGTGCGAATAGAGTCGTTCGACTAAACGTTTCCACTTTACGTTGGGAAAATTCCGCTATGTCATTTAGTATTTTTGCGGATTTTTCCGAGCGACGGAACATTTTGGATTAGCGGAGGGTGACACTTGTCACCTCATTGACGGCAAAGAGGGGCTTGGCCTCGCCGATTGGTCCCTCCTTTGTGCCTTGTTTTGTGGCTTGTTTGTGGAGTGTTTTGTGGAGTGTTTGTGGGTGCACTTGGCTTGATCTTGGCCTTACACTTGCCTAACACATGGATGGATCTTGGCCACCGTTGGCCTTTGCTTGGCCTATAAATAGCTCCCTTTGTGAAGACTTTCTTCATCCACAAATTGCCTAAGTCTTGAAGTTCTCTTCCTCCTCCCTTGTGAAATTGGTCCACCACACCCCTTTCCCCTTGCCGAGAGCTCCCTTTGGTGGTCTGGCCGCGGGTACCCCTAGCCTAGTTGTTTCGTATAATACCCTTTGTTGTGGTATAGAAATACTCTCCTAAGTATTGTTATAATGTCCAAAATACTTTAGCCCATATACCTTGTAGTACTTTCCAAAGTACCCTTTGTAAAAACCCTGAAAATACGATTATACTTTCCTTAGCCTCTACACGAAACCCTAAGGAAAATCTTCACCCGTTGTTGAAGTATGGAGTAGAAGTTGCGTAACTTCTAAGGGTTGTTTGGTGCGGATTGAGCACTCGGAGGAGGAGCTAAACCTTGCTCGTGAGCGACTTTAAACTCGGATAATTTTGGGCTTATCGAGGTAAATATCTTGTCCCTATTGTAATTGGAAATTACATAAGTGTTGAATATAAAGTGTTATATACTATCTATAGAACTGAACATATTATTATGGCAATGTCTATATACTTAAGCATCAAGAATGAAGTATTGAACAGTAATACCATAGAAGGATAATAAAGAGAAGAATTGAAATGTAATTACCTATTGCTGTATTACAGTAGACTTGTGTAGCATTACTGTGTAGTAGAATTGTGCGCGTCCGTTAGGCGTGTTAACCCCTGGTTGGCTTGGTAGCCAATTCGATAGAGGAGGAGATTTACGCTGTTGCGGGGGGGGGAGGTGCTGCCGAATTTTCTGTAGAAAGATGGGAACGTGTGTTTAAGATTTAATATACGTTTGTGGCCTTTATAGGTGAAAGTACTAAGAGTAGCGTATTCTACTCGAGGAGGGGATAGGGCTAGCAAGGTGGTAGTACTTGGAGCATTTTGCTTATTGTCGTTAAATCGTCGCGAGGTATGTGAACCTCTTCCTATCTCTTCTAGCATGATATGTGTGTAACTATGTAGTACGGTAGACGTACATGTGTTTAATGTATTTGATTGGTTTGAAACATAAAGTGTTATAACGGCTTTATGGGAAGTTGGTTATAACAGCTTTATGTAGGTAAGAAAATGGGTTGTGGTTTTTAAAAGATAATTGATTTGATTTATAAGCGGCAGGGGCGTTATAATAAAACTTGAAGTATTTCAAAAGATTTATGAATCGTTTTGAAAGAAGTGTAGTATTGTGCTTTGAAAACTTAAGAGTTATACTAGCTTTATGGGAAGTTAGGTATAACGGCTTAAGAATGGTTTCTTGATGTTAGAAGTTAAGAGACTTGATCTTATAAGATAAGAGACTTAACTTATTTGTTTTAATGTGAATGTTTGTGTGAAACCTCATTCGTGAGTAATGAGTACTTGATTTTATTTAAAGGATAATGTTTCTTGATTTGAAATCGAATGTGTATCGACAGCACCAACTGCGTTAATAAAGGAAAATGTATTGAATAATGATGAATTGTATTAAAACCGTAGAAACCTCCATCTGCATAGAAACTAAGATGAGACAAAATGATATTACATTTTCTAGATCATGGTCTGTAATAAGAATGTTGTAAACAAGAATAACCTACTCTCACGTGAGACTTATATTACTCAATTGTTCTAAAGAGGAATCAGTGATTAAGTTTATGAACTATGAAACCATTTGAAAATGAGAAGCTTGAGAAATTGAAACTAGGCAAACCGGAACTTAGGAAAAGAATGTTGTTACTTGATTTTGAAAAGGGATGTGGGTTGGTCATTCTTATACTACGTATCGGGTGACTTTTATAAAAGTAATGGATCTCTTTTAAAAGAACTTAACGTATGTAGTACTGGGGTTAAAACCCGACTTTGGCATAATATGAAAGTACTTTGAGTTGTGTGAAGCTTGCTTATGCTTGTTGTTGTGAAACTTGCCTACGCTTGTGATGATAGCCTTTGTTGTGCGGTGTGGTATTTACGTATTACCGTGTCTCTCGATAGAGGCCGGTTGACTTGTTGAGAACTTACTTGACGCGTCTTTGGCGTGATGGAGAATTCCACGGGTATGTTTCCATTTTGATTCTCGCTTGTTGTTGATGTCATATGGGCATGTCTACACCGGCGCGAGATTCCGGCATGTGGCCACGCGCGGGTTGACCACCCGATATTGTTATTGAGGTAACATGGACATGTCTACACCGTGCACGATTCCGGGGCATGTGGCCATGCGCCTTGTTATTGTTGCAACATGGACGTGTCACACCGTCGCGATTCGGGCATGTGGCCGTGCGCGTGGTTGACCAAAGATATTCTTATTGAGGTTACGGGCATGTCTACACCGTCGCGATTCCGGGCATGTGGCCATGCGGCCTTGTTATTATTGTTGCATCATGGACATGTCTACACCGCAGGCGATTCGGCACGCGGCCATGATGCGAACATGATGGATGTTATGGGCGTGAGACCCATAGTTATATTTGAGTGGTGACTTTGAGGCGTGAGTCACGACTTGGTATTTTATGTTGCATCTTGTATTTTGGTTATCATACATGTCTCGCTTGTTAAGCTATTATGATTTCATTCTGATGTTGTGATTTCACATACTGTACTTGTATCGACTCCTTCGGGGTGCGTTCATGCCGCAGTAGAGGTACATCGGTCGTGGATCCTCGCCTCGGGATCTCGCCAGCGTTTTGGGAAGCCGTTTCTCGAGGCTTATCTTTTGGTATGTGTTCCCGAGTTGTAGGTTCTTGTACATTCGGGGTATGGCGGGGCCCCGTCCGTCATAGTCGTTGTAAATCTTAGAGTGCAGTAGAATCGCTGTGGGCGTGGTTGTAAAAGGATTAAATCGTTCGTTTTATGTATATCACGAAGGCAACTGTTTTGGTTGGCCTGTCTATTTATTATATCTCTTGTTTCATGATTCATGTTTTATTTTCCTGGTTTTCTCGATGTTGTATCACTAGGTGCCCGGTAAGGCACGATGCGGGCCGGTTCGGCGTTATGCAAGGTCGCCTCGAAAGTTACCAAAGGACCTCGCTATTCTCGCCCTCTTCACGATCTTGGTTAGTCCGTCGATCTCTACGCTCGATGGCTGCGTGTAAGCATGTACGCGGCAATGTCCATGTTCGATGAAGAGCTACTCTTGTACAACTCTCTCGCTAGATAATCGTCATGTCTCGTGACATATCGGTGCACTCTATCCTCCATATACGCCACTAAAGCGGGGACATAACGAGCCAATAAGTCAAACTCTATCTTGTATTCCCAACCGTTCGCCTGCTCGCCTCAACCTCATAAATCTATTCGCGAGCTCTCCACATCGAGGGCAAAAGTGTGTAAGAAATGCCTCGAGGTCTCGATCACTTTCATGATCCACTGAATCGTCGAATAAACTCACGATGATCTTCCTCATCCTCAATCCATAGAACTCGGGTGGTGCGACTCAAGAAGCCGATGCCTCAAACTATCGGATCTAGGGTGAACCATCGTATCATTCGGAACCACCGCTCATCCGTCCTCATTCCCACCACCGACTAGCTAGTAATCGGGTCATCTCCTTGTAACCCATATCCTTTGTTCTGGCCGTGGGACTAGAGGCTCGTATCGTGGTCTCAGTAGCTCTCGCTCTTTGCTATAAACTCTCACAGGGCTAGCGGCGTCGCAGAACTCCCGAATGAAGCGTCTCTCGGATAATGAATGGGCGTGCCAGTAACCTTCGTGCTCTACTCGCAGCTCCTCTGCCTTTCCTTCGGGCTCACGGTTGCCTTGCAGAGGCATAACGGGTGAAAAGAATACGTCGAGGAGTCCAACTTATAAAGCGGCTCTAAGGCACGATCTCGAGTGAGAAGAATGGAAACCAATCCTAAATATCCTGCCTCCTCGACGATTATAGGTGTAAGCACAACACACCGATAATCAAGACTTACTAGATACGGTCAGACACTTTCCGAGGATTAATCGCTCGATACCACTTTTGTCACGACCGAACCGGGCGTGGTCGTGCCTTACCGGGCACCCAAGTAGCCATACATCAGTAATCGGAATATAAAACAAGACATGAATAAAGTGAAGTGTAAAGCAGTTATTCGAGAAAAGTTGCCTTCGCATAAATATATAACAACTAGAACAGTTACATCCCTTTACAATTACGCCACAACGATTTCTGCACTTAAGAATGATATGACAACAATGGCGGGACAGGGCCGCCATACCTGAATGTAGCACTTACAACGACAGGGACTATACGTGATAAGCCTCGGAGAAACGGAGCTTCCAAACGCTGAATCGTGACCTAAGGCGAGGATCAACAACGTGTACCTCTACTGCGGCATGAACGCCCCCGAAGGAGGTCAAGATAACAGTACCAAGTATGTGAAATCAAAAATCGTAAATGAAATCATAGTAGTCTATATAAAGCAGAGACATGTATGATAACCAAACTACGATTCACAATAAATAAGCAGTCATGTCAAGTCAGGGACTCACGCCCTCAAAGTCATCACTCCAATACAACTATGGGTCTCACGCCCACAACATCAATCATGCCCGTGGACTATCTTCCTCACTGCCGGCAGTCTATGATATAAAAGCACCAAGGAATACACATGAACACCGGTCCTACGTGTCATAATAAAACCGCACGGTAAGTACGAAGGCATAACCGACTACTAAAACCCGCAGTAACAAGGTCATAAATCGTATCATGAGATTTGTCTAGACCGCCACATGATCGGCCGCCACTCGCGCGCGATATCTAATGTCGCGTCTAGTCCTGAACTTCCCGCAGCCTCCGCATAAGCCACTCCGATGGCCCGCATGAGGTATTCCCGCATCGAGGGTAGCTACTCCCAACGCCCCGACTCGCGATCCGCGTAGCCACATAGACCGCATGACCATAAAGGCCGCACACTAACCTGGAACTCTCGTAGCTCCACATAGGTCACACAGACCCGCATGAGGTATTCTCGAATCATAGGTCACACACAGACTACCGAGTCTACCCCGACGGAGGCGCTAACCCGGAATCATGTCAAGAGGTGAGTGATATAATACTAACATAACAGCTTATCGTTAAACAACATAAGCACAACAAGGGAAACCCCTTTATACAAACATCACAAGACACTAACACACGTAGCATCCTAACATGTCTACTTATCAAACCATCTTACTACACTTTCCAGAATCAATACAAGACTTTCATAAAAAAAAATAAGTAAACCGTTCCTTATATCTTCCTTAAGTCGTTATACCTAACTTCCCATAAAGCTAGTATAACACTTAAGCTTTTAAAACCAAGTATTTCTTTTCTTTCAAAAATGGTTAATAACTCTTTTGAAATACTTCTAGATTCTTATTATTTAAACTCAAGTCAAAAGACATCAAAGTAAAACCAAAACAATTTCCATACCTTCTTTTAAAACAAAGGCACTTCTCCTTTAAAAGTCAAGTAGCAATATACTTTTTAAACCAAGTGTCTTACTCTTTTAAAAACAAGTAACTTATACCTTTAAATCAAATTACTTCTCCTTTCCCAAAATCAAGTTGTTTATAAGTCAAGTTATCATTTTAAATCCAATGATAAAACCATTCTTATTTTCGAAATCAAGATAACTTTATTCTTTAAAGACCACACACCCATTAATCATGAGTGAGATTTTACAACTTTTAACATAATTCAAGTCCTTAATGTTTCATAACAAGTCACTTAACTTTGGAATCAAGTCAAGGACACAAAAGGAAAATCAACTTCCTTTAAACACACGTGCGCTTCACCGCACTAAATATATTTCACAAATATCATGCTAGAAAGGATAGGAAGAGGTTCACATACCTCGCGACGATTATCGACAATTAGCAAACGCTCCAAAGTACTCTAACCTTGCTCGCTTTTTCCACCCTTCAAGTACAATACGCTACTCGTAGTACTTGAACCTATAAAGGCCACAAAACGCCTATCAACCTCTAGCTCTCTTCAGAATAATTCTAGATACAAGATTCCTTATTCTACGGAAAATTCAGCAACACCTCCCCGCAACCACATAAAACTCCTCCTCAAACGAGGCCCGCTACCAAACCAATAATTCCAGGGGTTACACGTCTAACCTGACGTACAATTCTACTCCACAATAATACTACAAGTCTCATCGCAAATACACCCAATGTAAATACAGTTCAATTCCTTATAATTATACCTCCAATATATCTTATACTCAATGATTAACTACTACAACATGTAATTTCCAATTACAATAGGGGGACATAGATCATTACCTCGATAAGCCCAAAATTATCCAAGATTATAAGTCGATCCTGAGCAACGTTTAGCTCCAATTCCTGACGCTCCAACCCGCTCCAAGCAACCCTTAGAAGTTTCCAAATAACTTCTCTTAACACTTCATCTAAGCTATGAAGATTTTTCTAGGGCTTCGTTTTTTGCGACTAAAGGAATAAAGTAGAATTTTCGGGCTCCTAGTATTGAAATAACTTGGAATACAACTAGGGATACTAGGCTAAGGTATTTGGGACTATATCAACACTTGAAGAATTTTTCCTACACCAAGGGGGAGAGTAGGACGAGAACCTCAACAAAGGGGGAGTATTTTGTGACTTAGAATCTCAAAGTGTGGATGAAATAAGTCTTGAAACAATGGGGTATTTATAGGAAAATCAATGGCCAAGATCTAGGCAAGTGTGTGGTGAGGATGGGGTACATGTGTGTGGGTAGTTGGCCAACCATTTGGCTACCACAAAAATGGGACAAGTGGCCACCACAAAAATGGGCCACTTGTCCACCTAAAACGCCCCACTGCCTTCTCCACCGGCCAACATGGCCACATCTGGGGTGACACGTGTCGCCCCTACTCGCCCAAAATATTTCATCTTCGAAAATATCCGCAATGCCAAAATCCGAAAATAAAGTGGGCCCCACAAAACCAGAAATTCTCCGTGGGCCCCACGTGACCAATTCGGAAATAAAATTCCATAATTCTCAAATATTCCAAAAGTCCGAATACCAAATCGAGAATCCAATTCCCATTAACGAACATTTTTCCTTCTCAAAATTCGGAAACTTTTCCGAAAAATCACATCTTTCTTCCTTTCCAATTTTAATGTCGATTTACGCACGTCGTCCTCATATACATACACGGAACTACGGGTGTAACCTAACGGCCTATTCTTCACATGATGCAAAAGGCCCAAAGTAACTCGGGCTAAGTTTCCAGCTTAAATCTCGTCACACCCTTCCGGTGGTACATGAAGACCGACCACAACTGAACTCTAAGTATCGACGCAGATTATCCATACGACTCGCTGACTCGAGTGTCAATAACCTCTCTGGATAAGCTTCACCTATCCACATCCCGCTGAATCAAGTATGAACCAACTATCTCAACCTTGCCAACATCGAACCAATCGACCGACAACTTACACTTCCGCCATACAAGGCTTCATAAGGCGACATCCAAACCGGAATGGTAGCTATTATAATACTCACTCAACAAGAGGCACATAATCCTCACGCTACTCCCGAAATCCAAACACCGCCCGAGGTGAATGCACATCGAGACTCACTTTGAGTTCCTAACCACCAGTAAAACTTCAAGAAAAGAAATAGCCGTAAACCGGGCTCCACCGTCATAAGTAAAAGTAGGAACCCCGCGGTCTTACAACCTTCCTGATATATAACATCTCGCATACCCTCTGCCGAGTCAACCGTCCTGACTGAAAGACAAGATGGGCTGACCTCATCGGCCCGACTACTGGTCGAACGCATCCACGAACTCGTACGATGGTTAACTAAACTTGGGCCTAACACCCTCGTGACCCTATCACAAAGCGGGACCACCACAATTTTTCCTTACTTCAAACCGGGCTGCGGGTTGACCCGCAATCTGGCCTCAACCCGACCCATTTATCGCGCCAAACTCTTGTTTCCCGATCCGGAACAATCTCACAATCAAGTCACGAAAACCTAGTGGTCTTCTTAGCTCAACTACCCTCTTTCATCTCATACCACTCAGGGACTTATCACACAAATATACCCCACGAATACTATGCACTCCGATAAGGGTGAAGCATAAAAATAAATCTTTTACTCAAGATGGCCTCGTCTCTAAGGTCTCTACGTATCAAACTCTAAGGCTCACACTTTCCCTATCCCCAATCTTACCCTTTTAACTAATCATGATTTCTAATCACAATTAACACAATGCTATCTGAACATAGCACTTAAAATATACTCATATTATCACACATACAAATCTCCAGAGGGTTAAGGATATACCTGTATCTACTGCTTCACTCCCCTTTGTCGTTCTAATAAATCATGCCCTGTTGGGCGCATAGCTAGGGAAGGTGATGAACTAGCCACTGATCCTGAAGGCTGAGTCTCTACATCCGCGCCACCTCTGGTCGGACAATTTCTCGCAAAATGGCCCTGCTGGCCGCAAGCATAACAAGCTATCGAAGAAGTACGACACTCCCCACAATGACACCTACCACAACGGCCACACCGAGGTGGGGGTGGCCTCATTTGGCTAACACCCCTTCCTCTCTGAACCACTGAATCCGCAATTAATCTGGTAGGCTGAGTCCTCCTACTTATGTCTCTCCTACTCGAACATTCTTTCGTCATATGGCCCTGACGGCCGCAGGTAAAACAAGCACCAACAAAAAGACGACATTCCCCGGGATGACGCCTGCCACACTGTGAACACTAAGGGAAAATCGAATCCGGGCCGAACCTACGTGTATCAGTAAACCGGAAGCCACGGAGCTCGACCAACTCTGCATACCCCGAACGTCACGAACCCCGCGAGGACCACTCTGACCGGCGGAGGTGCATATCGATCTACTTTGAGGTGATTCGCCTCGAAAGTTACCAAAAGACCTCGCTGATCGGCCTCTTCGCGATCTTGGTTAACCCGTCGATCCTTACGCTTTCGGCTGCGCATAAGCCCGTCTGTGAGCCATGCTCATGTCTGACTGAAGAGCTACTCATCAAGACCCGCGATAAATCGATACATAATATACTCTCTGGTTGCTAAATCCCTAGCTAGTAACAGGGTCGTCTCTTTGCAATCCATACTTTCTTCTACTGGTCGTGGAACTGAAGGTTCAAATCTCATGGCCGCAGAGAAGCTGTCATTGCCGGCTAAACTCTGTGATTTGGCGACGTCAGTAACTCCCGAATAAAGCACCACCGGTGATGATTGGGCATGTGCCCTTGTAACCCTGTGCTCTACTCGCGACTCCTACGCTTTGCCTTGCCCGGCCGGGTTGCACGGAGGCATAACTGGTAAGGGGAAAGAATTACGTTAGAGGGGTCCAACTTATAACACAGCTCTAAGGCACGATCTCAGAGTGAGAAGAATGGAAACCAATCCTAAATATCCTATAGCCTCCTGATTATTGATGTGGTGCACAACACACCGATAATCAAGACTCTACTAGATACTGGCCTAGACACTTTCCGAGGATTAAGCGCTCGATACCACTTTTGTCACGACTAACGCCCGTGATCGTGCCTTACCCGCACCCAAGTAGACATACATCGAGTAACCACGGAATATAAAGCGAGACATGAAATAATATGAAGTGAGAAACAATTTATTCGAGAAAAGTTGCCTTCGGCATATATATATATATAACTTGAACCCAATTACATCCTTTACAAACTCGCCACAATAGTACTCTGCACTTAAGAATGTTATAACAACAATGGCGGACGGGGCTCGCCATACCCCGAATGTAAGTACTACAACGGCGGGGACTATACGAAAGATAAGCCTCGGAGACACGGAGCTTCCCAAAACGCTGAACTGCGTGACTCCATGGCGAGGATCAACAATCGGTGTACCTACTGCGGCATGAACGCGGCCGAAAGGAGGTCGATAACAGTACTAAGTATGTGAAATCGAAAATATGTAAATGAAATCATAATAGTCTATATAAAATGTAAGACATATATGATAACCAATTTACGATACACATATGTAGCGAGTATGTCAAGTCAGGGACTCACGCCCTTAAAGTCATCACTCAAATATAACCATGGGTCTCATGCCCACAATATCAATCATGCCCGTGGAATTCCTTCCTCACTGCCGGCAGTCCATGATATAAAAGCACCAAGGAATACACATGAACACCAGGTCCCACCTGTGTCATAATAAACCGTACGGGGTAAGTACGAAGGCATAGCCGACTACTAAAACCCACAGTACCAACAATGCCATAAACTGTATCACGAGGTCTTTCTAGACCGCCACATGATCGAAGCTGGCCACTCGCCCTCAGTATCAATGTGCGCGTCTAATCCTGGAACTTACCGCAGCTCCGCATAGGCCACACATAGGCCTGCATGAGGTATTCCTCGCATCGGGGGCAGCTAACCCGCGGCATCCTCCTGGACTCTCGTAGTCCGCATGGCCACATAGACCGCATGAGGTAATTACCCCGCACACTAACCTGGAACTCTCGTAGCTCCGCATAGGTCCCCTGGACCCGCATGAGGCATCCCTCGCATCGGGGGGCAGCTTAACCCCCGGTATAACATGTCAAGAGGTGAGTGGCACAATACTAACATAACGGCTTATCGTTAAACAACATAAGCACAATCAAGGGAAACCCCTTTACACAAACATCACAAGACACTAACACACGTAGCATCCTAACATGTTTACTTATCCAACCAACAAGAAAGCATTACAAGGCTATCACAAACCAACATAGTCAAGTTATTTACACAAGGTACTTTCTACTTTATGTCAACAAGTTCGGGTTTTTATCCCCAAAGTACTTCATACATTAACTCTTTTAAAAACCAAGTAATGAGGTTTCACACTTTTTAACAAAATTCATATCAAGTCAATTAAGTCAAGTCTCTTATCTTTTAAGATCAAGTCTCTTAACTTCTAAAATCAATAACCCATTCTTTTCCAAAAGTTCAAGTTGCATAATTTCAAATACTCAAGGCTCTTAATTTCAAAAGATTCATAGATCATAGTTTTAAACACTTAACAACGTAATCTCCTTTTTAAAACAATTTGAGTAACATATGCCTTATGTGTGAGTAGGTTATTCTTATTTATAACAATCTTATTAAAGCAGCCATGATCTAGGAAATGTAATACAATTTTGTCTTATCTTAGCTTCTATGCAGATGGAGGTTTCTACTGGTTTTAATAGTCCTTAATTAGTCAATACATTTTCTTTTATTAAGCATTGCGATGGTTTGTTCGATACTTATTCTCATTTCCGAAATCAATATAAGGCTTTCATAAACAATTAAGTAAACCGTTCCTTTTATCTCTCTTAAGTCGTTATACCTAACTTCCCATAAAGCTAGTATAACACTTAAGCTTTTAAAACCAAGTATTACTCTTCTTTCAAAAATGATTCTTAATCCTTTTGAAATACTTCAAGATTCTTATTATTTAAAACTCAAGTCAAAAGACATCGAAGTAAAACCACGTTCAGTCAACACACGTACGTCTACCGTACTATATATATATTCTTTTAAAATATCATGCTCAAGAGGATAGGAAGAATCACATACCTCCTCGGCGAAATCCACCTGCCAAGTCGAATATGTCGCGCGCAGAGTATCAACCTATAATAGTCAAATACGTCTATCAACGTCTAGACTACTCTGTAGAATATTCTAAGCAGAAGGTGCTTATTGCACGAAAAAATGGGCAAAGACTTCCTACCCACAACTACACAAGTCTACTGTAATACAGTCCTATGTAATTACAGTTCAATTCTCTTCTTTTATACCATCCTTCTATATCTTATACTCATTTATAAACTACTATATGTAATCTCCAATTACAATAGAAGGACAAAGATATTTACCTCGATAAGCCCAAAATTATCCAAGTTAAAATGTCGATCATGAACAACGTTTAGCTCCTAATCCGTGCGCTCCAATTCGCTCCAAAAAATCCTTAGAAGTTCTACACAACTTCTACTTAATACTTCAACCACTATGAAGATTTTTCCCTAGGGTTTCGTTTTGTGACTAAAGAAAGTATAGTAGTATTTCCGGGCTCTTAGTATTGAAATAACATTGGAATACTACAAGATATTTGGGCTAAGGTATTTTGGAATTGTAACAATACTTGGAGAATACTTTTCTACCAAGGGGGTATTTCACGAGAACTATCAAGAGGGGTACTGCCGAGGCCTTCTCGGGGAGGGTGGTTTGGACGAGCTTGAGAGGAGGGAAGGCTTTTAAGACTTAGAATTTATTTAAGTGATGAAGAAATCCTGCAACTAAGGGGGGGGTATTTATAGGCCCTTCAAAGGCCAAGATCAAAGCAAGTGGATGGTGGGGATTTGGGCAAGTGTAACCTTATCCATCTACTCCATAAATATCACAAAATATCCTACCTAACCTTGACCAATGTTCAAGGCCTTTTTAATGAAAAAAACGTGCCAACTTTTGTCCACAAATTCGTCCACCAACCGTCCACTTGAGGGTGACACATGTCGCCCTCTCGTTGGTCCAAAATATTTCATCTCTCGGAAAAATCCGCAAAAATTAAATTATTGAACACGCAAAATTCCCTTACAAGGTTCGGAAAAATTTTCGTCGGAAAAACAATCTTCTTCGCTAGTTGTGCACAATTTCGTCCCTTATGCCTACTTAAGGCTTGAACTTTTGTACGTACGTCCTTACATACATACTTTGGAAATACGGGGTATAACATAATACTTGCACTCAAAGCTATCACAAGCAAACATAGACAAGTTCATTAAACCTTTAGACTTCCATTTTTATAAACTCATGGCACTTTCGTTTCACACATAAAAATCCGGGAATTTAACCCAAAGTACTACGCACCTCTACTCCTTTAAAATGACTCTTTTTCAAATAAAACTTCCAAGATACTAATAACCATAGTATCAAGTCATATATACTTTTCAAAACAAGTCACAATACCTTTTAGAAATACAATTATAGGCTTCTAAATCACGTGACTTCTTTCTTTAAAACCATAAACAATTGGTACCTTTAAAGCAATTTGCCCTTCTTTATTTCAAGTCATTTCTTTGCTTACATTACTGAAGAAAACCATTCTTTTAATCTTCCATAAAGTTGTTATAACCAACTTCCCATAAAGCCATTATAACTCTTTATGTCTTAGACAATTTCATTCCTTTTATAACCAAGAGACTTATACTTTCAAATCGAATTACATAGCTTTCAAAATACTTCAAGTCTCTTAACTTTTAAGAAAACCAATTTCTTAACTTTAGAATGGCAAGAAATCAATACTTTCCAAATCAAGTATTCTATGCTTTTAAATCAATTCATTTCTTCCTTTAAGAATCAAGTCCCATAACTTGAAAAATAAAGTCTCTTAACCTTTTAAGAATTTGAGGTTCATAGTCTTAAAACCTCATACGTAAATTCTTATAAATTAAGTAACATATACCTTGGTGCGTTGTGAATAAGTTATACTTATTTATAACGATCTTAATCAAGTAGCCGTGATCTAGAGAATGTAATACAATTTTGTCTTATCTTAGCTTCTATTCGGATGGAGAATTCTACTTGTTTTAACTTAATTGATTGTCATTACATTTTCCTTTATTAACGCTGCAGTGGCTTGTTCGATACTTATTCTCATTTGTGTCGTAACTTAGCCAAGTCAACTTGGCTCCAAAATACCTCCTAACGACTCTTACCAACATCCCCCATAAGACTTGGTAAGAACTTAGGATAACTTAGACATAACCCTTACGTAGAGTAAATCAACATACATACCTCTTAACTTCTAAGAGTAGAAGGAATCATGAAATAATACCACATGTATATTCCATACATAGAATCATGTCAAAAGAAGGAAGATGTTCACATACCTCGCGACGATTATCGACAAATAGCAAAATGCTCCAAAGTACTTCAACCTTGATAGCTATTCCATCCTTCAAGTAGAATACACTATACTTAGTACTTCAACCTATAATGGCCATAATACGTTCATTAACCTCTAGCTTCGAACGTAGAATATTCTATGTGCAAAGTCACTAAATTCTACGGAAAATCGGACAGCACTTCCTTTGTTTCTACATACTTTGCCACCTTTTTCAAGGCCGAATTCAATAACTAAACACACCACATTTAAGGCCCAACAATTCAGCTAACCAAATGGGATTACACGCCTTAACAGGACGTGTAAAATTCCGCCCCACAAATTAATACGAAACTAGTTCCATATTTAAAGCCATTCTTGGCTAAACATATACAACAACACAAAGTCCTTTTCCAATTCTTTTTCAATCCAACTTCTTAGGCCTAACATGTTATATAGTCATAAACAACTTAACAATTATAATTCCTTCTTTATATAACATGTGACGATTAAACTAATATTCCAATTGAATTGAAATCTTAAAGGCTAAATCATGCAACTTTTCGGATTCCATCCAAATATTCAATAACACATATCATTCTTCATAATATAATCTACATGATCATTTCTAACTACGACAACATGAAATCTTGAATTTTAATAGCAAGACGGAGATTATTACCTCCTTAAGCTCAAAATGATCCAAAACCCTAAGTCGATCCTTAGAAATTCTTAGCTCATTTCCTTTACGCTCCAACCCGCTATTTGAAGCCTTTAGAATGTCACAACCAACTTCTCTTCCATTTCCAAACAAAACCTATAAAAATGCCTTAGGTTTTCGCCTTGCGACTAACGTGAAAACGCCGTTTTTCCGAAATCTTTCTATTGAGATATCCTTACAATACCCTTAGGGACCTTGGGTTAAAGTCTTGTGAATAAAGAACCACAAACTAAATTTTTTTATGTGGAAATGCTCATGAACCCGAGAGCAACAATGAAGAACAAGGTGTTCTCTAATTTTTCTAAGTGTTGAAGACAAGTCTTGCACTAATGTAGTGTATATAAAACACAATGGAGGGTCAAGATTACAACACATGTTAAATTTGGATGAAAGGGATCAAGCCAAGTGGCTCTTGACTTAGTCAACAATGTCAAGCTCAAGCTTAGCAAGACTTTCTCATCTTTATAATGGTCAAATGACCCTTTTGCCCTTGCATCAATTTCGTTCAAGACCAATGTGGGGGGGGCGCCACGTGTCGCCCTCCCATTCGTCCATAAAATTCTGTAACCCTCATGGGCCCCACAAAACGTAAAATTCCTCGGGTGGGCCCCACATGACCAAATCCATACAAATAAATTTCCATAATGATAATACATTCCATAATCCTCAATTAATGCATTTTGAGAATCCAATTCTCTTCAACGAACATTTTTCTTTTCCGACGTTCGGAAGATTTTCCGTCGGAAAAACAATTCTTCCTTTCATACCCTTTTCAAGTCTTGTGTTCCCTGCATACATTCTCTTAAACACGTCATTGAACTACGGGGTGTAACATTCGTCCTCCCTTAGAAACATTCGTCCTCGAATGTTCTTTCGGAGTCCAATCTAATTAGATAGCGACATAGTCTCCTTTTACTGCACCCTTCATACTACATATGCCACCCATGGCCACATAACAATACTTATACTAAGATGTCAACCTTGGAACTCACGAAGCCAACTAGCCCATACTCATAATGACCTCAAAGTCTATCATAATTGTCACGACCCGACCTCGGGCCCGCGACTGGTGCCTTACCCCGGGCACCCTAGTGATACAACATCAGAGAAAATCAGCAGAAATAAAAACATAAACAGGAAACAAGATACAACATAAGAAAACAGGCTAACCAAAACGGTCACCTTCATGTATATACATAAAACCGAACATTTACAATCCTTTACAAACCTCGCCACAATCACACGACTGCCGGCCCGTGGATAGTGCCTTACCGGCACCCAAGTAGACATACATCGAGTAATCAGCGAATATAAAAACAAGACATGAAACAAATGTAAATTGAGACACGCTTTATCTCGAGAAAAGTCGCCTTTAAGATATATATATAAAGAGTGAACAGATATCCCAACTTTACAACATGACTAGAGACCTAGAATGTAAACAACTATGGACAGGGCCCCGCCATACCCTGAATGTACATATATCTACAACATTAGGGAGAACCATACCAAAAGTCGAGCCTCCGGAGAAGATGAAGCTCCTGACACCAAAGCAAAGATCCTAAGGATGAGGATCTAGCACTGCTGCTCTTACCGCGGCATGTAACGCACCCCAAGGAGGTCGCATAACAGTACCAAGTATGTGAAAGCGTAAAAATCAAGTAAAATCAAAGTATTTAAAACCATTTGCAAATACAACCAGCCAATCGCATATAGTGCCACAACATAAATAAGAGCAAAATAGATATAATGTAACTGGTCTTTTCTAAGTCGCGAATGATCGAAGCAAGTCCAATCGCCCATAGTATCATTATGCGTGCCTAATCATGGACTTTCCGCAGTCCGCATAGGTCACACACAGACCCGCATGAGGTATTCCTCGCATCGGGGGTAGCTAACCGGCATTCTCCTCGACTCCGCACCGCATAGTCTCATAGACCGCATAGTCACATGCATCGCATAGGCATCCCCGTGACGGGATAAAACACCCGGAATGATCAATCCTGGAACTCCCGCAGCTCCGCATAGTCACACAGACTGCATAGGTCGTATAGACCCGCATCAAGGGTGGCAAGCCCTCGGTATAACAAGTCAAGAGGGTATGTGATATAATAACAGTACAACGGTCAACAAGAATGACAATATCACAAGACACTAACACACGTAGCATCCTAACATGTTACTTATCAAACCATCTTACTACACTTTGCAGAAATCAATACAGGATTTTCATAAACAAAATAAGTAAAACCGTTCTTTTTATCTTTCTTAAGTCGTTATACATAACTTCCCATAAAGCTAGTATAACTCTTAAGCTTTCTGTTTAAAAAATCAAGTATTACTCTTCTTTCAAAAATGATTTATAATTCTTTTGAAATACTTCCAGGTTTATTATTTAGACTCAAGTCAAGTAAAACCATGTTCAGTTTAACACACGTACGTCTACCGTACTATATATATACTTAAAATATCATGCTCAAGAGGATAGGAAGAATCACATACCTCCTCGGCGAAATCCACCTGCCAAGTCGAATATGTCGCGCGCAGAGAATCAACCTATAATAGTCAGATACGTCTATCAATGTCTAGACTACTCTGTAGACTATTCTAAGCGCAGGTTCTCTATTCTACGAAAAATTGGGCAGCACTTCCCTACCCGCCAAGCTACACAAGTCTCATCAGAATACACCCATGTAAGTACAGTTCAATCTTCTTTATTATTCTTCTGATGTGATTTCAGTTCAATTTTATTCTGTAATATCCTTCTATGTAATTACAGTTCAATTCTCTTCTTTTAATATCCTTCTATATAACTTTGTACTATTTCTATACTACTACAGTATGTGATCTCCAATACTATAGAAGGATAAGATTATTTACCTCGATAAGCCCAAAATTATCCAAGTTAAATGTCGATCCTGAGCAAGGTTTAGCTCCTAATCTGAAAGCTCCAGTCCGCTCCAAGAAACCCTTAGAAGTTTCTAAACAACTTCTACTTAATACTATAAGTGATTTGGGCTAGGGTATTTTGGAATAGTAACTACACTAGAAGGCAACTTTCTACAAAGAGAGGGGGGGTATTCTCGGCCGAAGCCACTAGGCTAGAGGGGGAAGAGGGTTGGGACGAAAACACTACAAGTGAGAGGGAGGATTTTGAGACTTAGAGAATTGTGTTTGTGGATGAAGAAAACCTTCAAGTTAGGGGGGTATTTATAGGCCAACCAATGGCCAAGATGAAGGCAAGTGGAGGGCAAGTGGAGGGTGGGGATTCACCCAAGTGTCCTTATCCATCTACTACACAAAAATATCCTACTTAACCTTGACAAAGGCAAGGCCTCAAAATCGTCCAAACTTGCCCATGTTGCCGTCCACTTGAGGGTGACAAGTGTCACCCTCTCGTTGGTCCAAAATATTTCATCTCTCGGAAAAATCCGCAAAAATAATAAATGACATAGCCGTAATTTTCCCTTCGCAAGTTTTGTAAAACGTTTCGTCGGAAAACGATTCTTTTAGTGGGTTGTGCACAAATTTCGTCCTATGCCTAACTTTAAGGCTCAAACTTTTGTACGTACGCCCTTACGTACATACTCTGGAAATACGGGGTATAACATTCTCCCCTCCTTAGAAACATTCGTCCCGAATGTTCCTTCCCAAGACAGATAATGATAAAGTTCCTCATAACTTAAACAGTTTGCAAATGCCTCACATGGCCACAATACAACACTTAAGCAAATATGTCAATGAAAATTTACAAGTAGGAAAGTGAGTTACCTGGAGGTGTGGGGAATAGGTGAGGATACTTCTGCCTCATGTCCTCCTCAGCTTCCCACGTCATCTCCTCCCTGAGCTCGTTCCGCCACAAGACTTTGACGGAAGCCACGCCCGTCCGCAGACGCCTAACGACGATCGATTATCGCTATGGGAATCTCCTCATACGATAACCCCTGGCCACCTAGACATCGTCAATCGGTGCACTCTAGATGGATCCCCGATACATCTCCTCAAAGATAGAAACATGAAACACGGATGATCGCCTCCAGATCGGACGGCAGATCCAACTCATAGCAACCTTGCCTACATCGCGACAACTGAACGCCCAATGTACTCGGCCGAGTTCTTTCTTCCCGAATCTCATCACACCCTTCATGGGTGACACCTTCAGGAAAACCCAATCATCAATCTCGAACTCCAGATGCCGACGACGATGATCTGCACTTCCTCCCATATAAGGCCTCATAAGGCGCCATCTGAATACTGGAGTGGTAGCTATTATTATATGCAAACTCAACTAGAGGCAAATGATCCTCCCACTACCTCGGTCGATAACACAGCTCGCAGCATATCTCAAGAGTCCGGATAGTGCGCTCGCTCGTCCGTCTGCTCGAGGATGGAATGTCGACTCGTGCTCACTGCGTCCCTAATCCTTCCGAAAGACTCTGGAAGTTAGCCAGAACCGGGCTTCTGGCCGATATGATAGAAATAGGGACTCCATACACCGACGATCTCTGATGTAAAGTTCGGAATAATCTCACTGAAAAGTCGCCCCGACGGAAGAAAGTGGGCTGATTTCGTCACCGTCACGATAACCCAAATAGAATCATGTTTCTGAGTGCGAGGTAACCCCGTGATAAAGTCCATGTTGATTACCTCCCACTTCAAGGTCGGATCTCTATCGCCGCAACAAACCACCGTGCCTCGTGCTCTACCTTCACCGCCGACAACACGTGACCGAGCCACAAACTCGCAACGCCTCTTCGCCATCCTACCAATACACGATCCGAGGTCGTGGTACATCTTGGTCGACCGGATGGATAGAGTAACGCGCTACGCAGTGCTTCCCTAGAACTCGGCCAAGTCCCGCAATATCCGCAACACACAACCTGCCTCGAACCTTAGCACCCCATCGTTCTACCTCAAAGGACCCTTTCTCACGGGCGGTCAGATCCAGATCGTGTCAAAACCGGATCCTCAAATCAAGCCTCTTCACCTCCTCGGCGATGGAAGACTCGGCAACCTCTCGAACTCGGACCACCGCTATCGTAATCAATCAATCGGACCCCGAGGCTCGCTAGCTGATGCAAATCGCGAACCATGCCCCTCCTCTCTGGCTGCACATCTTATAGGCTCCCCATCGACCTACGACTAAGAGCATCTGCCACAACATTGGCCTTCCCCGGGTGGTACAAGATATCGACATCGTAATCCTTGAGTAACTCTAACCACCGTCTATGTCGTAAGTTCAGCTCCCTCTGACTGAAGATATACTGGATACTCTTGTGGTCTGTATAAATATCCACATGAACCCCATACAAATAGTGCCTCCAGATCTTCAAAGCGTGAATCACCGCTGCCAACTCCAAATCATGGGTGGGGTAGTTCCTCTCATGCTTCTTAAGCCGCTCGGGATGCGTATGCTATAACCTTGCCCCGCCGCATCAACACATCCCACCCGATGCCCGACGCATCACAATACACCACGAGCCGCCTGCACTCCTGCGGAAGAGTAAGCACGGGGCGCCGCCGCCTCTCCTTCAAGAATCGAAACCTCGCCACAGCATCACCATTGAAACTTAGCCGCTTACGAGTCAGCCTAGTCAATGGGCGAGATAAGCAAACTTCTACGAACCGATAATAACTGCAAGGCCCGAAATCGCGCACTGCTGGAGTAGTAGGTCGAGGCCAACTCCCGATCGCCTCGATCTTGCCAGATCCACCCGAATACCATCGGCCACAATATGCCCAAGAAAAGCCACGAAGTCAACCGAACTCACACTTTGAAAACTTGGTGTATAATCGCTGGTCGGAGAACTCTCAAAGATACCTCAAATGCTCGCATGCTCGCTCGAGCGGAATAAACCAAGATGTCATCAATGAACACTATCACAAACGTGTCCAAAAATGGCTTGAACACTCGGTTCATCAAATCCATGAATACCACGAGCATTGGTGAACCCGAAAGACATAACCTCGAACTCATAGTGCGCATCGGGTCCGAATGCGATCTGTGGACATCCGCCTCTCGACACGCACTGATGATAGCCCGATCGCAGATCAATCTTGAGAAACATCTCGCGCCCGCAATCGGTCGAACAAATCATCAATCTTGGGAAGGGTATCTGTTCTTAATGGTCACCCTGTTCACCGCTCAGAATCAACACACATGCGCAGGCCCCGCCCTTCTTCTTCACGAACAATACCGGCTACGCCTGCAGAGAAACACTAGGCCCGATGAAGCCTTTCTCCAAAGAAATCTCTCACCGGTCCTTCAACTCTCTCAACTCGGCGGTGTCATTCAGATGGAATGGAAATAGGCCGAGTGTCCGCAAAGACATCGATATAAAACTCTATCTCCCTCTCAGGAGGGATACCCGGGAGGTCGTCTGGAAACACATCTGGGAACTCTCGACTCGAACGATTTGAAAATCTGGTACCGCACTCGTGATCAAACACCCGAACGAGATGGTAGATATACCCCTTCTGCACCATCTTCCTAGCCTTGAGGTAGGAAATAAACCTACCCCTCGGCGACACAGTGTTCCCCTCCCACTCAATAACCGGTTCCCCAGGAAACTGGAATCGCACCACTCTCTCCCTGCTGTCTACACTGGCGTAGCAAGAAGCTAACCAATCCATGCCCATAATCACATCGAAATCAGTCATGCCCAACTCTATCAAGTCGGCTAGGGTCTGACGACTGCATAAGGTCACTGGACAAGCCCTGTATACCCGCCGAGCTACCACCGAATCGCCCACTGGCGTAGCTACCTCGAAAGCGGTCTATGGACTCGTGGATCTATCTCTATCCTACTAGCAATATGGGGAGATATATAGGACGTAGTAGAACCCGATCTATCAAGGCATACACGCCACAACATGAACCGATAAAGTACTGACGACATCGTGAGGCCTCCCGGTCTGCCCGGTGGACAAGGCATAAATGCGTTCGAGGACCTCTAGAATCGACCCGCACCACGACCTCGCCGCGACTGTTGGTCCAAGAGTACCGCTCGGCGAGTAATCTGTAGGAGATGAAGACCAGAATGCACTGTAGGCCGACTCTACCATCACGCTCGCCTGACAGCTCGTGATAATGACCTGCGCACAAGTGTAGCAAGCTCCCAAAGTAGTACCACAACCTCCTGAATGGAATCTACCACATCGGACACACTGAGCGGACCTCGATCGGTTAGCACTCGCTACTCGAAATCCAAGTCCCGCCCCGACTTCCGAATACTCGGGCCGACCAAAACGATGTAAGAGTGCTCTGAGCTGGCTGGGGTGCAAATCTAGACTGTTGTTGAGGCCGTCCACCCCGAGAGCTACCAAAAGATCTGGCCGTCTTGGCCTTCTTCTGCTGCTGATATCTGTCGACCGCTTGCCTCTACGCCTCGCATCTAAGTGCATGAGTCGCACGCGGGCAATATCCATGCCGGTGAAGAGATACACCAGCGCGACTCGCTTATATAATCATCTAGCCCGTGGCGTAACAAAGGCACTCGGTCCTCCATATCTCGCTACAAATACAGTGGACATATCGAGCCAAAGAATCAAACTCGACGTTGTACTTCCTAATCAGGCGCTCTTTCGTCTCAAAGAACAAAACTTGTCGCGTGCCCTCCTCATGCGGAGGCAAGAAGTGAGTGAGAAAAGCCTCCAAAACTCACACATCTGCTGAGGCGCATGCTCTCCTGGAAAGCTCCCACGAGTCAAACCAAGCTGATCATGGATCATGCAAGTGCGAACCAAGATCACGACTCGGTCTCAAGCCTTGATCACCCGTGATGATCCTTCAGAATCGACGGACGAACTCTCGCAGATCATCCTCGTGCCTCACCCGTAGAACTCGCGGGCTATAACTCGTAAAATCCGTAGCCTCAAATCGTCCGATCTCTGTTAACCATGTGTACGCTGAACTAGAATCGCTGGCCCAAATTTATCCTCATGTTCGCCACGATCACGGCAGAATCGGGCCATCTCTGTACTCCTATCTCCTCTCGCCTGTGCCGGGACTGAGGCTCGTACCGTGGTTCTCTGGGCCGGCGTCATGGAACTCGCCGTCGAGGTATCGCCGTAAGAATCGGGCCAGGCCTCGTGACCTGTGTCGAACTAGCAGCTCCCTCGACTGCCTTGCCCTTCTGGGCCCGAGTTGCCTTGCGCGGAGGCATAACTGATACAGAAAAGGAATACGTTAGAGGGGTCCAACTTATAACACAACTCTAAAGCACGATCTCAGAGTGAGAAGAATGGAAACCAATCCTAAATATTCTATAGCCTCCTGATTATTGGTGTGGTGCACCGTTATACCCCGTATTTCCAGAGTATGTACGTGAGGGCGTACGTATAAAAATTGAAGCCTTAAAGTTGGCAAGGTTCAAAAATTTGGGCACAAGTGCCGAAAGGAGTCGTTTTTCGACGAAACGTTTTACTAAACTTACGAAGGGAAAAATACGGCTATGTCATTTTTAATTTTTGCGGATTTTTCCGAGAGACGTAACATTTTGGACCAACGGGAGGGTGACATGTGTCACCCTCACATTGGAAGCTTTTGGGGCGGCATTTGGACGATTGGGTGGCATGGGAGTTGGTAGGATATTTTGTGCAAGTTGGTGTGGTAGATGGATAAGGTGCACATGGCTTAATCCTAGCCCTACACTTGCCTAACACTTGGATGAATCTTGGCCATTGGTTGGCCATTGCTTGACCTATAAATACCCTCTAAGTTGAAGACTTTCTTCATCCAAACTTGAGCAATCTTTCTAAGTCTCAAACTACTCCTCCTCTTGAGTTTAGCCCACACACCCCTCCCTTTGAGAGCCCTTGGCAAAACCTACCCCTAGCCTAGTTGTTTTCAGATAAATACCCCTTTGTGGTATAGAAATACTTCTCCAAGTATTGTTATAATGCCCAAATACTTTAGCCCTTATACCTTGTAGTACTTTCCAAAGTTACCTCATATGAAAAGCCGGAAAATACTATTATACTTTCCTCACCACAAAACGAAACCCTAAGGAAAATCTCCATAATTGGTCGAGTACTAAGTAGAAGTTGTGTAGAACTTCTAAGGGTTGTTTGGAGCGGATTGAGCACTCGAGTAGAGCTTAACGCTCGTCAGATCGACTTTTAACTTGATAATTTTGGGCTCATCGAGGTAAATACTCATCCTTCTATTGTAATTGGGAATTACATATCAGAGTTGAATTGAAATGAATATAAGATTCATAGAAAAGAATTGAACTGTAATAGAAGGATATTACAGAATAGACTTGAATTGAAATCACATCAGAAGAATATAAGTGGAAGATTGAACTGTACTTACATAGGACTGTATTTACAGTAGACTGATAACCTTTATTGGTTGAATGCTCTGCAAATAGCATGTGCTACTTAGAAGGTGGACAAGGCTAGCCGGGTTATAGCCGTGGAGCGTTTTTCTTATAGTCGATAATCGTCGCGAGGTATGTGATTCTTCCTATACTCTTGAGCATGAAGTATTTTAAAAGAATACATATAGTACGGTAGACGTACGTGTGGCAATGTCTTTTGACTTAAGCCTGAATAATATGTATATATTATATATGTACGTGTACTAACTGAATATAGTTGTACGGCAATGTCTATTGACTTAAGCCTGAATAATAAAGAGTCTTAAAGTATTTCAAAAGAATTAAGTAACCTTTTTGAAAGAAGAGTAATACTTGGTTTTGAAAACATAAGAGTTATACTAGCTTTATGGGAAGTTAGGTATAACGTCTTAAGAGAGATAAAAAGAATGGTTTACTGATTTTTAGAAGTTAAGAGACTTAATCTTAAAAGATAAGAGACTTGACTTAATTGTATTGATATGAAGTTTGTTAACAATGTGAAACCTCATTCGTGAGTAATGGGTACTTGGTTTTAAAAGGAATAATGTTTTATCGATTTGAAATCGAATGAGTATCGACAAACCACACGTAAGCTGCTAATAAAGGAAAATATAATGAATAATGCAGTATTATTAAAACCAGTAGAAACCTCCATCTGCATAGAAACTAAGATGAGACAAAATGATATTACATTTCCTAGATCATGGCTGCTTAATAAGATTGATTATGAATAAGAATAACCTACACTCATATAAGGCATATGTTATTCAAATGTTTTAAAAGAAATTAAGACATTGAACTATGAAACTTTTCTAAAATAAAGAGCCTTGAGTAATTGAAATTAGGAAAACTGGAACCTTAGGGAAAAGAATGTGGTTGAAAAGGAAAGTGTTTTGGTTTACCTAAAAATGTGAGTCACTCTATTTTATACTACGTATCGGGTGACTTTTATAAAGGAATGGATCTCTTTAAAAGGAATTTAACGTCGTAGTACTTTAGTGGTTAACACCCGATTTTGACTTAAAAGGAAAGTACTTTGAGTTGTGTATAACTTGCCTATGCTTGTTGTTGTGTAACTTGCCTATGCTTGTTGTTGTGTAACTTGCCTATGCTTGTTGTTGTGTAACTTGCCTATGCTTGTTGTTGGGTAACTTGCCTATGCTTATTGAGATAGTCTTTGTTGTGCAAGAATTGTGTTTCTATTCTACCGCGTCTCGATGGAGTCGGTTGACTTGTTGAGAACTTACTTGGACTTACCGCAGCGACGGAAGATTCCACGCACGCTCCATTATTATTATTACACGGGCATGTCTACACCGATGTGGACACGTGACCATTATGGTTATTTATGGCGAAGTATCGTGACTTACGGCCAGTGATCGCGCGAGTTTACTTGCCCCGCCGCCTACGACGCAGTGGATCTGGTATAGGTTATCGCACCGCCACGCGTCGCCTTCGCGCGGCGAAGTATCGTGACTTACGGTTGTGAGGGTCGCGTAGTCGCTTGCCCCGCCGCCTACGTGACGCAGTGGATCTGTATAGGTTATTGCACCGCCACGGTCGCCTTCGCGAGTCGATTTGGATGGAGCCGTGACTTACGGTTGTGATCTGTGCGTAGCCGATTCACTTGCCCCGCCGCCTACGCGCAGCGAGTCGCGAGGCTATTGCACTTGCCACGTGTCGCCTTCATGATATGGTTGTGCGATTATTGGTACGGCCGATCCGTAGTTATACTTGCCCCAGACGGTTTTATTGACACGTAGGACTCGGTGTTCACATATACTCCTTGGTGTTGTTATATCATGATCGCGGTGAGGAGAATTCCCGCACGAGTGATGATTTGGAGCGTGAGTCACGACTTGATATGATTGTTTAATTGTGGGCATCTTGTAGTTTGGTTATCATACATGTCTCCCGCTTTATATAGATCGCTATGATTTCATTTACTGATTTTACGATTTCACATACTTGTACTGTTATCGACCTCCTTCGGGCCGCGTTCACGCCGCAGTAGAGGTACATCGGTTGTCGATCCCCGCTTAGGATCACCTTCGTCTTGGAAGCTCCGCCTTCGGAGGCTTATCTTTGATATGTTACCACGACGCCTGCAGGTTCTTGTACATTCGAGGTATGGCGGCCCTGTCCGTCATAGTTGTTGTATAAATCTTAGAGGTCTCAGAGTAATCGCAGGGCAGAGTTGAAAGGATTGTAACTGTTCAAATGTCTATACATATATATATGTTGAAAGGCAACCGTTTTGGTTGGCCTATTTTCTTTATCTTGATCCATGTCTATTTAAATGCTTAAGTTTTTATTTCCGCTGGTTTTTCTCTGATGTTGTATCACTAGGGTGCCCGGGGTAAGGCACCAGTCACGGGCCCCGGAACGGGTCGTGACATGCACAACACACCGATAATCAAGACTCTACTAGATACGGTCTGTAGACACTTTCCGAGGATTAACTGCTCTGATACCACTTTTGTCACGACTTCGCCCGGTTCCGTGGATCGTGCCTTACGGGCACCCAAGTAGACATACATCGAGTAATCGGAATATAAAAACAAGACATGAAACAAATGTAAATTGAGACACGCTTTATCTCGAGAAAAGTCGCTTTAAGCATATATATATAAAGAGTGAAAGTTACATCCCAACTTTACAACATTACTATAGACTTAGGAATGTAAACAACTATGTGACAGGCCCCGCCATACCTCGAATGTACATATATCTACAACATCGTGGAGAACCATACCAAAAGTCGAGCTCCGGAGAAGATGGAGCTCACGACACCAAAGCAAAGATCCTAAGGATGCAGATCTAGCATCCGCTGCCTTACCGCGACATGAACGCACTTCGAGAGAGGTCGATAACAGTACCAAGTATGTGAAATCAGAAGCATCAAGTAAAATCAAAGTATTTAAAACCATTTGCAAATACAACTGGTTCAATCGCATAGTGCCACAACATAAACAAGAGCAAAATAGATATAATGTAACCGGTCTTTTCTAGGCGCGAATGATCGAAGCAAGGCCAATCGCCCATAGTATCATTATGCGTGCCTAATCTCGACTTCCGCAGTCCGCATAGGTCACACATGCACCGCATAAGGTATTCCTCGTGACGGTAGCTAACCGGTACTCCTCGACTCCCGCACCGCATAGTCTCATAGACCGCATAGTCACATTGCATCGCGTAGGCATCCCCGCGACGGATAAAACACCCGGAATGATCAATCCTGGAACTCCCGCAGCTCCGCATAGTCACACAGACTTCATAGGCCGTATAGACCCGCATCAAGGGTGGCAAGCCCTCGGTATAACAAGTCAAGGGGGTATGTGATATAATAACAGTACAACGGTCTTAACGTTTAACAACGTAAGCACAACAAGAATGACAATATCACAAGACACTAACACACGTAGCATCCTAACATGTTACTTATCAAACCATCTTACTACACTTTGCAGAAATCAATACAGGATTTTCATAAACAAAATAAGTAAAATCGTTCCTTTTATCTTTCTTAAGTCGTTATACCTAACTTCCCATAAAGCTAGTATAACTCTTAAGCTTTCTGTTTAAAAATCAAGTATTACTCTTCTTTCAAAAATGATTTATAATTCTTTTGAAATACTTCCAGGTTTATTATTTAGACTCAAGTCAAGTAAAACCATGTTCAGTTTAACACACGTACGTCTACCGTACTATATATATACTTAAAATATCATGCTCAAGAGGATAGGAAGAATCACATACCTCCTCGGCGAAATCCATCTGCCAAGTCGAATATGTCGCGCGCAGAGAATCAACATATAATAGTCAGATACGTCTATCAATGTCTAGACTACTCTGTAGACTATTCTAAGCAGAGGGTTCTCTATTCTACGAAAAATTGGGCAGCACTTCCCTACCCGCCAAGCTACACAAGTTCATCAGAATACAAATCCTATGTAAGTACAATTCAATCTTCTTTATTATTCTTCCGATGTGATTTGATTCAATTCGATTCTCAGAATATCCTTCTATGTAATTACAGTTCAATTCTCTTCTTTTAATATCCTTCTATATAACTTTGTACTATTTCTATACTACTACAGTATGTGATCTTTAATACTATAGAAGGATAAGATTATTTACCTCGATAAGCCTAAAATTATCCAAGTTAAATGTCTATCCTGAGCAAGGTTTAGCTCCTAATCTGAAAGCTCTAGTCCGCTCCAAGAAACCCTTAGAAGTTTCTGAACAACTTCTACTTAATACTATAAGTGATTTGGGCTAGGGTATTTTGGAATAGTAACTACACTAGAAGGCAACTTTCTACAAAGAGAGTATTCTCACAAGCCACTAGGCTAGAGGGAAGAGGGTTGGGACGAAAACACTACAAGTGAGAGGAGGATTTTGAGACTTAGAGAATTGTGGTTTGTGGATGAAGAAAACCTTGAGTTAGGGGTATTTATAGCCAACCAATGGCCAAGATGAAGGCAAGTGGAGGGCAAGTGGAGGGTGGGATTCACCCAAGTGTCCTTATCCATCTACTACACAAAAATATCCTACTTAACTCGACAAAGGCAAGGCCTCAAAATCGTCCAAACTTGCCCATGTTGCTCCACTGGAGGTGACAAGTGTCACCCTCTCGTTGGTCCAAAATATTTCATCTCTAAAAATCCAAAAAATAATAAATGACATAACCGTAATTTCCTTCGCAAGTTTTGTAAAACGTTTCGTGAAAACGATTCTTTTAGTGGGTTGTGCACAAATTTCGACCTATGCCTAACTTTAAGGCTCAAACTTTTGTACGCACGCCTTACGCATATACTGAAATACGGGTATAAAAACAACGATCTGCACTTAAGAATGTAACAACAACTATGACGACGGGGTCCCGCCATACCCCGAATGTACAAGTACCTACAATGACAGTGGGACTATACCAAAAGATAAGCCTCCGAGAAACGAGCTTCCCAACGTTGAATGCGATCCTATGAGCGAGGATCAACAATCGTGTACTTCTACCGCGGCATGAACGCAGCCCAAGGAGGTCGATAACAGTACCAAGTATGTGAAATCAAAATATCAGAATGAAATCATGACAGTCTATATAAAACCGGAGACATGTATGATAACCAAACTACAATTTACTACATAAAAGCAGTCATGTCAAGTCAGGGACTCACGCCCTCCAATTCATCCCTCATGCCCGTGGAACTCCTTCCTCACCGCCAGTCTAGGTATAGATCGATGATACGTATAACATGTCTCGCCCATCCCACGGGATTCGAGTGGAATCGCCATGTCTCGGCCCATCTCACGGGACTCGATGTGGAATCGTCGTGTCTCATCTTATGGGACTCGATGTAGAATCGCCATGTCTCGGCCCATCTCACGACTCGATGTAAAATCGTCATGTCTCGGCCCATCTCACGGGACTCGATGTAAAATCGTCATGTCTCGCCCCTCTCACGGGACTCGATGTAAAATCGTCATGTCTCGGCCCATCTCATGGGACTCGATGTAAAATCGTCATGTCTCGGCCCATCTCATGGGACTCGATGTAAAATCGTCATGTCTCGGCCCATCTCATGGGACTCGATGTAAAATCGTCATGTCTCGGCCCATCTCATGGGACTCGATGTAGAATCGGTCATAACCTTTAAACTCTCTTTTAAGACAGATTAAGATAATACCATGCTTTCCTTTTAAATCAAACTAAGGCAATATCATGCCCTCCTTTTTAAACCAAAACACTTTCCTTTTTTTAAAATCAAGTAACAACATTCTTTTCCAAAAGTTCAAGTTGCATAATTTCAAATACTCAAGTCTCTTATTTTCGAAAGATTCCATAGTTCATAGTCTTAATCACTTAATAACGTAATCTCTTTTAAAACAATTTGAGTAACATATGTATTATGTGTGAGTAGTTTATTTTTGTTTATAACAATCTTATTAAAGCAGCCATGATCTAGAAAATGTAATACAATTTTGTCTTATCTTAGCTTCTATGCAGATGGAGGATTCTACTTGTTTTAATATAATTATTTGTCAATACATTTTCCTTTATTAACGCTGCAGTGGTTTGTTCGCTACTTATTCTCATTTCTGAAATCGATATAACATTATCCTTTTTAAGATCAAGTACCCATTACTCATGAATGCGGTTTCACAACTTATTAACACCCTTAAGTCCTTAACACTTCATAAAAAGTCATTTATAAGTTAAGTCTCTTATCTTTTAAGATCAAGTCTCTTAACTTCGAAAATCAACAATCCATTCTTTTACCTACATAAAGTAGTTATAACTAACTTCCCATAAAGCTATTATAAGACTTTATGTTTTAAACCGACCAAGTTCGTTTAGCACACGTACGTCTACCGTACTACATAGTTCACAAAAATCATGCTAGAAAGGATAGGAAGAGGTTCACATACCTCGCGACGATTATCGACAATTAGCAAAACGCTCCAAAGTACTATAACCCTGCTAGCTTTTTCCACCCTTCAAGTAGAATACGCTACTCGTAGTACTTCCACCTAAAAAGGCCACAAAACGTCTATCAACCTCTAGATCTCTTCGTAGAACAATTCTAAGTACAAGGTTCCTTATTCTACGGAAAATTCGAAGACCTCCCCACGTAACGGATAAATCTCCTCCTCTATCAAGGCCCGCTACCAAGCCAACAACTCGAGGGTTACACGCCTAACCTGACGTGTACAACACCGCCCACAATAATACTACAAGTCTCAGAATACAGTCCAATGTAAATACAGTTCAATTCTATCAATCTTCTTTCCTCATATAATATACTCAAGTATAACTACTACAACATGTAATATCCAATTACAATAGGGGGACATAGATCATTACCTCGATAAGCCCAAAAATTATCCAAGATTAATAAGTCGATCCTGAGCAACGTTTAGCTCCAATTCCTTACGTTCCAACCCGCTCCAAGCAACCCTTAGAAGCTCCTAACCAACTCCTCTTCAAGATCCAACTCCAAAAAGTGAAGAACACTTAGGCTCAAACTATGGCAAGTTTCGGCCAAGGCAAGGTTTCTAGGCTAGGGGTGTGAAATTGTTACACCCCGTAGTTCCAGGGTATGTATGTGAGGACGTACGTACGAGAATACGACATTTAAATTAGAAAGGAAGAAAGATGTGATTTTTCGACGGAAAAGTTTCCGGATTTTGTGAAGGAAAAAGGTTCGTTAATGGGAATTGGATTCCCAGATTTGGTATTCAGACTTTTTGGGATATTTGAAAATTATGGAATTTTATTTCCGGATTTGGTCACGTGGGGCCCACGGGGAAAATTTACGGTTTGTGGGGCCCACTTTATTTTCGGATTTTTTTTTTAGGTAAATGCAAATATTATTACTAATAACGAAAAGGAAGTGGCTACAATCAGTCGTTGAGGTATCTCAAGCCTCAACGTAATGCAAACAAGAAGTGATAGAGGGGAGGGGTGGTCACTCAAAAGGTGTCATTACAAGAGGGGATAAAATCATAGAGAACTCTATAAGATGTTGTTTTGATTCTTGCAATGACCTCTTCTGCCGGAAAGCTTGTGCCTTCAAAGAGCATTGTGTTTCTTGCCCTCCAAATATCATAAACCATTATGCAAAAAGTAAGCAAAATAGCTTTGGCTCGGATGCTTGTCCCGCGGTGTTCTTTCTTAATCCATTTAAGGGAGCTTTCAACAGTTGTCATCTCTCTTCTAATACCCAACCAATCTTTTATGCTCTTCCAAATCATGTGTAAAAGGTGCAAAGAAGAGGTGTTCCCTTGTTTCATTAGCTTGCTTGCAGAACCCGCAAGATTTATCCTCCAAGTTGAGAAATGATAGAGTATCCTTTTGGCATTACGGATATTTTCGAAAGATGAAATATTTTGGACGAGTAGGGGGGCGACACGTGTCACCCCCATGTGGCCATGTTGGCCGAATTGGTGAAGGACACATGTCCTTGGACGGTTTGGTAGTGGACAAGTGGCTAGCCACTTGTCCAAATTTTGTGGTGGACATGTGGTTGGTAGAATCCACACATGTCCCCAATATACACCACACACTTGCCTAGATCTTGGCCATTGATTTCTCTATAAATACCCCTTTGTGCAAGACTAATTCTTCATCCACACTTAAGAGTTTCCAAGGCTAAAATAATACTCCCTCCTTTGTAGTTCTCGTCCACCCCCCCCCCCCACTTTGTGTAGAAAATACTTTAAGTATTGTTGTATTATCCCAAATACCTTAGCCTAGTATTCCTAGTAGTATTCCAAAGTTATTTCAATACTAAGAGCCCGGAAATACTACGTTATTCCAATAGTCGCAAAATGAAGCCCTAGAAAAATCTTCATAGCTTAGATGAAGTGTTAAGAGAAGTGGTTTAGAAACTTCTAAGGGTTGCTTGGAGCGGGTTGGAGCGTAAAGAATTGGAGCTAAATGTAACGACCCGTTCCGGGCCCCGTTACTGGTGCCTTACCCCGGGCACCCTAGTGATACAACATCAGAGAAAACTAGCGGAAAATAAAACATGAGTCATGAAACAAGAGATATAATTATAAACAAAGCAACCAAAGCGGTTTTCAAGATAAACATAAAACACGAGCAGCTTTAATCCTTTACAACCCCGCCACAACAAGATTTCTGCACTTAAGATTTACAACGACTATGACGGGACAGGGCCCCGCCATACCCCTGAATGTACAAGAACCTACAACTCAGGGAACACATACCAAAAGATAAGCCTCCGAAGAAACGGAGCTTCCCAATACGCTGAACTGTGATCCTAAGAGCGGGGATCCACGACCGATGTACCTCTACCTGCGGCATGAACGCAGCCCCCCGAAGGAGGTCAGTACAACAGGTACCAAGTATGTGAAACTGTAAAATACTGTAAATGAAATCATACTAGTCTATATAAAGCAGGAGACATGTATGATAACCAAACTACAGTTCACAACATAAAAGCAGTCATGTCCAGTCAGGGACTCACGCCCTCAAGTCATCACTCAAATATAACTATGGGTCTCACGCCCACAACATCAATCATGTTCGCATCATGGCCGCATGCCCGAATTTCGCATCGGTGTAGACATGTCCATGATGCAACAATAATACCAATGCCCGGCCACATGCCGAATTCTACCTCGGTGTAGACACGTCCATGTGACATCAACAATAATATACTGGGTGATCAACCCTGCCGCATGGCCACATGCCCCCGGAATTCTACCTCGGTGTAGACATGTCCATGTAACCACAATAACAATATATCGGGTAATCAACCCGACCGCATGGCCGCATGCCCCCGGAATACTGCATCGGTGTAGACATGTCCATGTGACATCAACAACAAGACAGTAATCAAAATGGAAACATACCCGTGGAATTCTCCATCACTGCCAGCACGTCCAAGTAAGTTCTCAACAAGTCGACCGGCCCTCTATCGAGAGACGCGGTAACACAGAAATACCACACTTGCACAACAAAGGCTATCATCACAAGCATAGGCAAGTTTCACAACAACAAGCATAGGCAAGTTTCACAACAACAAGCATAGGCAAGTTTCACAACAACAAGCATAGGCAAGTTTCACACCAACAAGCATAGGCAAGTTTCACACAACTCAAAGTACTTTCATTTTATGCCAAAGTCCGGGTTTTTAATCCCAAAGTACTACATACATTAAGTTCTTTTAAAAGAGATCCATTACTTTTATAAAAGTCACCCGATACGTAGTATTGAATGACCAACCCACATTCCTTTTCAAAATCAAGTAACTACATTCTTTTCCTAAGTTCCATTTTGCCTAGTTTCAATTACTCAAGCTTCTCATTTTCAAATGCTCAAGTCTCTTATTTTAGAAAGGTTTCATAACTCATAGTCTTAATCTCTTTTAAAACAATTGAGTAACATTTGTCATATATGAGTAGTTTATTCTTGTTTATAACGATCTTATTACAAAATATGATCTAGAAAATGTAATATCATTTTGTCTCATCTTAGCTTCTATGCAGATGGAGGTTTCTACTGGTTTTAATACATCATTATTCAATACATTTTCCTTTATTAACGCTGCAGTGGTCTGTCGATACACATTCTGATTCCCGAAATCAGTAAAACATTATCACTTACATAAGGTCGTTATAACTAACTTCCCATAAAGCTATTATAACACCCTATGTTTTAAACCAACCAAATCACTTAGCACATGTACGTCTACCGTACTACATAGTTCACAACAATCATGCTAGAAAAGATAGGAAGAGGTTCACATACCTCGCGGCGATTTATCGACAATAAGCAAAATGCTCCAAGTACTACAACCTTGCTAGCCCTTTCCACTCCTCGAGTAGAATACGCTACTCTTAGTACTTTCACCTATAAAGGTCACAAACATCTATTAACCCCAAAACACAAGTTCCCATTTTTCTACGTAAAATTCAAGAAGACTCCCCGCCACAACAGCGTAAATCTCCTCCTCTAACGAGGCGGCTACCAAGCCAACCGGGGGTTTACACGCCTAACCTGACGTGTACAATTCTACATAATACTACACAAGTCTACCGCAATACACCCCATGTAAATACAGTCAGCTTCTTATTCTTCAGCTTAAGTCAAAAGACATTGCCACAATAATGTTGATTCTATATATAGTATACTTCAACTATATAATCCTACAACATGTAATCTCCAATTACAATAGGACAAGATAATTACCTCGATAAGCCCAAAATTATCCAAGTTATAATGTCGATCCCGAGCAAGGTTTAGCTCACTCAGTGCGCTCCAATCCGCTCCAAACAACCCTTAGAAGTTCTAACCAACTTCTACTCAAATACTTCAACCAACCATGAAGATTTCCTTAGGGTTTGGTTTGAGACTAAAGGACAAAAGGTAGTATTTCCTGGCTCTACGTATAGAGGTATCTTTGGAATACTACAAGGTACAAGGCTAAGGTATTGGGCATTATAACAATACTAGGAGAAGTATTTCAATACCACAGGAGGGTATTATACGAAAACAACTAGGCTAGTGGTACCCCACGGCTAGCACCACAAAGGGGAGGGAACCCTCGCCAAAGGCCACACGAGGGAAGGAAGGCTCTCGGCTAAGAGCTCACAAAGGGAGGAGAGTTTTCAAGGCTTAGACAAGTGAAGAGTGGATGAAGAAGTTCATCTCTGGGGGGTATTTATAGAAACCAAAAGCCAACCAATGGCCAAGATCAAGCCATGTGCAAGGCAAGTGTATGGCCTTGATCAAGCCAAGTGCACCCTAACCCTACTCCACAAAACAAGGCACAAAACATGGCACCAAACAACCCACAAAACAAGGCCAAAACAAGGAGCCAATAGGCCTCAACCCGTGACCAACCGCCAACCCATTATCGCTTCAAATGAGGGTGACAAATGTCACCTCCCGTTGATCCAAAACATTTCGTTGCTCGGAAAAATCCGCAAAAATACTAAATGACATAGCCAGAATTTTCCCAACGTAAGCTGTGGAAACGTTTCGTCGAAAAGCGACTCCAATCGGCACTTGTGCCCAAAATTCGGTCCTTTGCCTAACTTAAGGCTCAAATTCTCTACGCACGCCCCACGCATACCTGAAATGCGGGTATAACATTCTCCTCCTTAGAAACATTCGCCCGAATGTTCCTTCTCAAGTCTCAACACAAACATGCGCTAGTATAGCCTTCATCGCTATACGCACGAAAACAATCATGCCACACTGGCCATAAAATAACAAACGCACCAATACTTAAACCCAAGTCAATAAGGAAACACCTCTAATCATCACAAAACCCCTTACGAGGTCTAAAATATACTCGTCACACCTTCCTTTCCCAAAAGAAACGATCACACACGTTCACTTTTCCCTATCTTGTTGTAGACTTTCGAACACTCAAACTCTTTCTAGTATTTGTACCATACTCACAACGCTTGTTTCCAACTCTTGAGTCACTACCTCCAAACTTGGTCATCTTACTAACCTCGACCTTCTCTAAGGCCGCTCGGCCTCCACGATCCGCTTTGGTCGAACATAACCACCAACTCATACGATGGTCATACAAACTTGGGCCTAGCATCCTCGTGACCTACCACCGGGACCACCTAACCGACCCCACCCCAAACCGGGTTACGGGTTGACCCGCAAATGGTCCTCAACCCGACCCCAACCGCTAAACTCTTGTTCCCGATCCGAACAATCTTACTAATTCACATCACGAAAGCTACCACTTCCATCTCACACTACCCACGGACTTATCACACAAATAAATCCCACGATACTACTACTCGATAAGGGTAAAAATAAATCTTCAACTCAAGACGACCTTACCCCTAAGGTCTCGATCGTGACATAGTCTAAGGTTCACACTTACCATGCCCCATACGTATCCTCACAACTAAGCATGTTTTCTAACTCACAATTAACACAACGCTATTCGACATAGCACATAATAATGAGACCATTATAACAAGCATACCAAAACTCTAGAGGTTAAGGATATACTGGCTACCGCTCCACTCTAATCATAGGCTCACTGCAGTGCGCATAATCGTAGGGCGATGAACCACCCATCGATCCAGAGGGTCGAGTCGTAACATCCGTGCTACCCTTGGTCGGACGCCTTCGCAAATGGCCTCGCGCCGCAAAAATAACAAGCTCCCCGCACCACGACACTTCAAATGCGGTCTACCACATCGACCACACCGAGGTAGGGTGACCGATCCGCCAACACCCTTACTTCCTCGAAACTCAACCCTTGGAGCCACGACCGCTCCGAATACTCAAGGTTGTGGAGGACCACTGACCGGGCGGAGGTACAAAACTAGTATCTTCTTGGCGGTCCGCCTCGAAAGTCACCAAAGGACCTGTTGTTCTCGCCTCTTCGCTGATTCGTCATTCCGCGACCTCTCCGTGCCTCACATCGGTGCATGAGCTCGCAGCGGCAATGTCCGTGCCCACCGAGAGCTACTCTGAACATGCCTCGACATGTAATCATCTAATCCGGTGACGTGGCGGTGCACTCTATCCTCCATGGTTGCCACTAAAGCGGGACATACCGAGCCAACGAGTCAAACTCCACGTTGAACTCTCGAATCGCACGCCTCTGTCTCAAAGATCATAAACTGCCCGTGCCTCCTCATCCGCGGAGGCGAAGTGAGTGAGGAATGCCTCGAGAACTGTCCCATATCTGCTGAAGCGCATGCTCTCCCGACAACTCCCACGAATCAAACGGCCGATCGCGGATCGCGCACCGATGCGCACCTAAGACCACCGACTCGGTCTCAGAAGCCTTGATCACTCACGATCCAGAATCGCCGGATGAACTCCTCGCGATCATCCTCGGGCCTCGACCCATAAAACTCGCGGGCTAACTCGTAAAGTCCGTAGCCTCAAACTATTCGCCGGGGTGAACCATCGGTGCTATCGAATCGAATCTGAATCGCCAGATTCTATCCTCATATTCGCCACGACCACCAAAGAATCGGGCCATCTCCTTGTAACCCATCTCTCTGCCTCTGCATCGTGGACCGAGGCTCAGTATCGTGGTCTCAGCAGCCATCGCTGCGCTCTAAACTTCGCTGGGCCGGGCGCCACAAAACCCGCCGTCAAGCACAACCTCGTATCGTCCGGCTCGCGCTCGTACTCTCTCAGATCTCACTAGCAAGACCTCGCCGCCTTGCCCTCCGGGCTCGTTGCCTTGCGCGAGGCATAACGGTAAAACGAGATACGCGGAGGGGTCCAACTTACCACAGCCTCTAAGGCACGATCTCGTAATGAGAAGAATGGAAACCAATCCTAAATGTCCTATAGCCTCCGATTATAGATGTGGTGCACAACACACCGATAATCAAGACTCTACTAGACACGGTCAGAGACACTTTCCGAGGATTAATCGCTCGATACCACTTTTGTAACGACTGCTCGCCCCGCATCGTGCCTTACCCGCACCCTAGTGATACAACATCGAGAAAACCAATGAAAATAAAACATGAGTCATGAAACAAGAGATATAATTATAAACAAAGCAACCAAAACGGTTGCCTTCATGATAAACATAAAACACGAGCAGCTTTAACTTTACAACCCCGCCACAACAAGATTACTGCACTTCTAAGATTTACAACGACTATGACGGACAGGCCCCGCCATACCACGAATGTACAAGAACCTACAACTCGTGGAACACATACCAAAAGATAAGCCTCCAAGAAACGGAGCTTCCCAATACGCTGAATCGTGATCTCAAGAGCGGGATCCACGGCCGATGTACTCTACTCGCAGATGAACGCAGCCTCAAGCGAGGTCAAGATAACAGTACCAAGTATGTGAAATCAGAAAATATCAGAATGAAATCATACTAGTCTATATAAAGCAGAGAGACATGTATGATAACCAAACTACGATCACAACATAAAAGCAAATATATCCAGTGACTCACGCCTCAAGTCATCACTCAAATATAACTACGGGTCTCACGCCACAACATCAATCATGTGATCACGGCCGCATGCCCCGAATTCTGCGACGGTGTAGACATGTCCATGATGCAACAATAATACCAATGCCCCACGGCCACATGCCCGAATTCTACCTCTGTAGACACACGCCCATGTGACATCAACAATAATATATCTGGGTGATCAACCTCGCCGCACGCCACATGCCCCGAATTCTACCTCGGCAGACATGTCCATGTAACCACAATAACAATATATCGGGTAATCAACCCACCGCACGGCCGCATGCCCCTAATATCAGACGGTGTAGACATATCCATGTGACATCAACAACAAGACAAGAATCAAAATGGAAACATACCCGTGGAATTCTCCATCACCGCCAAAGACGCCCAAGTAAGTTCTCAACAAGTCGACCGGCCCTCTATCGAGAGACGCGGTAACACAGAAATACCACACTTGCACAACAAAGGCTATCATCACAAGCATAGGAAAGTTTCACAACAACAAGCATAGGCAAGTTTCACAACAACAAGCATAGGCAAGTTTCACACCAACAAGCATAGGCAAGTTTCACACCAACAAGCATAGGCAAGTTTCACACCAACAAGCATAGGCAAGTTTCACACAACTCAAAGTACTTTCATTTTATGCCAAAGTCCGGGTTTTTAATCCCAAAGTACTACATACATTAAGTTCTTTTAAAAGAGATCCATTACTTTTATAAAAGTCACCCGATACCCGTAGTATTGGAATGACCAACCCACATTCCTTTTCAAAATCAAGTAACAACATTCTTTTCCTAAGTTCCAGTTTGCCTAGTTTCAATTACTCAAGCTTCTCATTTTCAAATGCTCAAGTCACTTATTTTAGAAAGGTTTCATAACTCATAGTCTTAATCTCTTTTAAAACAATTGAGTAACATATGTCATATATGTGAGTAGTTTATTCTTGTTTATAACGATCTTATTACAGCAGCCATGATCTAGAAAATGTAATATCATTTTGTCTCATCTTAGCTTCTATGCAGATGGAGGTTTCTACTGGTTTTAATACATCATTATTCAATACATTTTCCTTTATTAACGCTGCAATGGTCTGTCGATACACATTCTGATTCCCGAAATCAGTAAAACATTATCACTTACATAAGGTCGTTATAACTAACTTCCCATAAAGCTATTATAACACCCTATGTTTTAAACCAACCAAATCACTTAGCACATGTACGTCTACCGTACTACATAGTTCACAACAATCATGCTAGAAAAGATAGGAAGAGGTTCACATACCTCGCGATTTATCGACAATAAGCAAAATGCTCCAAGTACTACAACCTTGCTAGCCCTTTCCACTCCTCGAGAATACGCTACTCTTAGTACTTTCACCTATAAAGGTCACAAACATCTATTAACCCCAAAACACAAGTTCCCATTTTTCACGTAAAATTGCAAAAGACCTCCCCGCCACAACAGAAATCTCCTCTCTAACGAGGCCGGCTACCAAGCCAACCAGTGGGGGTTTACACGCCTAACCTGACGTGTACAATTCTACACAAGAATACTACACAAGTCTATCGCAATACACCCTATGTAAATACAGCTTCTTTATTCTTCGTGCTTAAGTCAAAAGACATCACACAATAATGTTCATTCTATATATAGTATACTTCAACTATATAATCCTACAACATGTAATCTCCAATTACAATAGAGGACAAGATAATTACCTCGATAAGCCCAAAATTATCCAAGTTATAATGTCGATCCCGAGCAAGGTTTAGCTCCTACCCGTGGCGCTCCAATCCGCTCCAAACAACCCTTAGAAGTTCTAACCAACTTACTCAAATACTTCAACCAACCATGAAGATTTCCTTAGGGTTTTGGTTTGAGACTAAAAGGACAAAAGGTAGTATTTCCTGCTCTACGATAGAGGTATCTTTGGAATACTACAAGGTACAAGGCTAAGGTATTGGGCATTATAACAATACTAGAGAAGTATTTCAATACCACAGTGGAGGGTATTATACGAAACAACTAGGCTAGTGGGTACCCCACCTAGCACCACAAAAGGGGAGGGAACCCTCGCCAAAGGCCACACGGTGCGGGAAGGGGAAGGCTCTCGGCTAAGAGCTCATAAAGGGAGGAGAGTTTTCAAGGCTTAGACAAGTGAAGAGTGGATGAAGAAGTTCATCTCTGGGGGTATTTATAGGAAACCAAAAGCCAACCAATGGCCAAGATCAAGCCATGTGCAAGGCAAGTGTATGGCCTTGATCAAGCCAAGTGCACCCTAACCCTACTCCACAAAACAAGGCACAAAACACGGCACCAAACAAGCCACAAACAAGGCCAAAACAAGGAGCCAATAGGCCTCCAACCCGTGACCAACCGCCAACCCATTATCGCCTAAATGAGGGTGACAAATGTCACCCTCCCGTTGGTCCAAAACATTTCGTTGCTCGAAAAATCCGCAAAAATACTAAATGACATAGCCGGAATTTTCCCAACGTAAGCTGTGGAAACGTTTCGTCAAAAAACGACTCCAATCGGCACTTGTGCCCAAAATTCGGTCCTTTGCCTAACTTAAGGCTCAAATTCTACGACGCCCCACGCATACTCCGGAAATGCGGGTATAACATTCTCCTCTTAGAAACATTCGTCCCAATGTTCCTTCTCAAGTCTCAACACAAACACGCGCTTAGTATAGCCTTCATCGCTATACGCATCGAAAACAATCATGCCACACCGCCATAAAAATAACAAACGCACCAATACTTAAACCCAAGTCAATGAGGAAACACTCTAATCATCACAAAACCCCTTACCCGAGGTCTAAAATATACTCCCGTCACACCTTCCTTTCTCAAAAGAAACGATCACACACGCTCACTTTTCCCTATCTTGTTGCACTTTCGAACACTCAAACTCTTTCTAGTATTTGTACCATACTCCACAACGCTTCGTTTCCAACTCTGGAGTCACTACCTCCAAACTTGGTCATCTTACTAACCTCGACCTTCTCTAAGGCCGCTCGCCTCCACGATCCGCTTTGGTCGAACATAACCACCAACTCATACGATGGTCATACAAACTGGGCCTAGCATCCTCGTGACTCTACCACCGGGCGACCACCTAATCGACCCCACCCCAAACCGGTTACGGTTGACCCAAAATGGTCCTCAACCCGACCCCCAATCGCAAACTCTTGTTCCCGATCCGAACAATCTTACTAATTCACATCACGAAAGCTACCACTTCCATCTCACACTACCCACGGACTTATCACACAAATAAATCCCACGTATACTACTACTCCGATAAGGGTAAAAATAAATCTTCAACTCAAGACGACCTTACCCTAAGGTCTCGGGCCGTGACATAGTCTAAGGTTCACACTTACCATGCCCCCATACGTATCCTCACAACTAAGCATGTTTTCTAACTCACACTAACACAATGCTATTCAGACATAGCACATAATAATGAGACCATTATAACAAGCATACCAAAACTCTAGAGGGTTATGGATATACTCGGTTACCGCCCACTCTAATCATAGGCACTCGCAGGCGATAATCGTAGGCGCGATGAACCACCATCGATCCGGGCCGAGTCGTAACATCCGTGCTACCTTGGTCGGACGCTTCGCAAATGGCCCGCTGGCCGCAAAATAACAAGCTCCTCGCACCACGACACTTCAAATGCGTCTACTACATCGACCACACCGAGGTAGGTGACCGATTCGCCAACACCCTTACTTCCCCGAAACTCAACCTCGAGCTCGATCGCCCCGAATACTCAAGGTCAGGAGGACCACTGCGACCGGGCGGAGGTACAAAACTAGTATGCCGAGGCGGTCCGCCTCGAAAGTCACCAAAGGACCCGTTGTTCGCCTCTTCGCCGATTCGTCATTCCGCCGACCTCCGCCTCACATCCCGGCAGATGAGCTCGCAGCGCAATGTCCATGCCCTACCGAGAGTTACTCCCGAACATGCCTCGACATGTAATCATCTAATCCGTGACGTAGCGGCACTCTATCCTCCATGGTTGCCACTAAAGCGGGACATACCGAGCCAACGAAGTCAAACTCCACGCTGAACTCTCGAATCAGACGCCTGTCTCAAAGATCATAAATTTGTCTACCGCGTTCTCCTCATCCGCGGAGGCAAGAAGTGAGCGAGGAATGCCTCGAGAACTCGCCCCATACCGCTGGAAGCGCATGCTCTCCCGACAACTCCCACGAATCAAACTACCGATCGCGTATCGCGCAGCCGACGCGCACCTAAGACCACCGACTCGTCTCCAAGCTCGATCACTCATGATCCGTCAGAATCGCCGGATGAACTCCTGCGATCATCCTCGCCTCGACCCATAAAACTCAAGCGGGCTACAACTCGTAAAGTCCCGTAGCCTCAAACTATCTCGCCGGGGTGAACCATGGTGCTATCGAATCGAATCGAATCGCCAGATCCAGCTTATCTCATATTCGCCACGACCACTCAAAGAATCGGGCTATCTCCTTGTAACCCATCTCCTCCGCCTGCATCGGGATCGAGGCTCGTATCGTGGTCTCGCAGCCCATCGCCGCGCTCTAAACTCGCTGGGCCGGGCGGCGCTACAAAACCCGCTGTCAAGCACAACTCGTACTGTCCGGCTCGCGCCGCACTCTCAGATTCACTAGCGCACTTCCGCCGCTTTGCCCTCTCGGCTCGCTGCTGCGCGGAGGCATAATCGTAAAAACGAGATACGCCAGAGGGTCCAACTTACCACAGCCTCTAAGGCACGATCTCGTAATGAAGAATGGAAACCAATCCTAAATGTCCTATAGCCTCTCGATTATAGATGTGGTGCACAACACACCGAGCAATCAAGACTCTACTAGACACGGTTCAGACACTTTCCGAGGATTAACCGCTCGATACCACTTTTGTAACGATCTGCCTGCCTGCATCGTGCCTTACCCGCACCCTAGTGATACAACATCGAGAAAACCAACGAAAATAAAACATGAGTCATGAAACAAGAGATATAATTATAAACAAAGCAACCAAAACGGCCTTTCAAGTATAAACATAAAACTCAATGCTTAATCTTTACAACCCCGCCACAACAAGATTACTGCACTTAAGATTTATTAACGACTATGACGGACAGTGGCCCCGCCATACCCGAATGTACAAGAACCTACAACTCAGAACACATACTAAAAGATAAGCCTCAAGAAACGGAGCTTCCTAATACGCTGAACTGTGATCCTAAGAAATGGGATCCACGCATCGATGTACTTCTACCATGCAGATGAACGCAGCCTCGGGCGAGGTCAAGACAACAGTACAGTATGTGAAATCAGAAAATATCAGAATGAAATCATACTAGTCTATATAAAGCAGAGACATGTATGATAACTAAACTACGCTCACAACATAAAAGCATATATCGAGTGACTCACGCTCAAGTCATCACTAAATATAACTATGGGTCTCACGCCACAACATCAATCATGTTCGCATCACGGCCGATGCCCCTAATCGTGACTGCAGTGTACATGTCCACGATGCAACAATAATACCAATGCCCCACGGCCACATGCCCCGAATTCTACATTGCAGACACGCCCACGTGACATCAACAATAATATCGGGTGATCAACCTGCCGCACGCCACATGCCCCGAATTTACCTATGTAGACATGTCCATGTAACCACAATAACAATATATCGTAATCAACCCGACCGCATGGCCGCATGCCCCGAATATCGCAGACGGCAGACATGTCCATGTGACATCAACAACAAGACAGTAATCAAAATGGAAACATACCCGTGGAATTCTCCATCACTGCCAGCACGTCCAAGTAAGTTCTCAACAAGTCGACCGGCCCTCTATCGAGAGACGCCAGAATACGTAAATACCACACTTGCACAACAAAGGCTATCATCACAAGCATAGGCAAGTTTCACAACAACAAGCATAGTAAGTTTCACAACAACAAGATAGGCAAGTTTCACACCAACAAGCATAGGCAAGTTTCACACCAACAAGCATAGGCAAGTTTCACAACAACAAGCATAGGCAAGTTTCACACAACTCAAAGTACTTTCATTTTATGCCAAAGTCCGGGTTTTTAATCCCAAAGTACTACATACATTAAGTTCTTTAAAAGAGATCCATTACTTTTATAAAAGTCACCCGATACCGTAGTATTGGAATGACCAACCCACATTCCTTTTCAAAATCAAGTAACAACATTCTTTTCCTAAGTTCCAGTTTGCCTAGTTTCAATTACTCAAGCTTCTCATTTTCAAATGCTCAAGTCACTTATTTTAGAAAGGTTTCATAACTCATAGTCTTAATCTCTTTTAAAACAATTGAGTAACATATGTCATATATGCGAGTAGTTTATTCTTGTTTATAACGATCTTATTACAATGACCATGATCTAGAAAATGTAATATCATTTTGTCTCATCTTAGCTTCTATGCATGGAGGTTTTACCGTTTTAATACATCATTATTCAATACATTTTCCTTTATTAACGCCGCAATGGTCTCTGTCGATACACATTACGATTCCAAATCAAGAAACATTATCACTTACATAAGGTCGTTATAACTAACTTCCCATAAAGCTATTATAACACCCATGTTTTAAACCAACCAAATCACTTAGCACACGTACGCTCACCGCATTACATAGTTCACAACAATCATGCTAGAAAAGATAGGAAGAGGTTCACATACCTCGCGGCGATTTATCGACAATAAGCAAAATGCTCCAAGTACTACAACCTTGCTAGCCCTTTCCACTCCTCGAGTAGAATACGCTACTCTTAGTACTTTCACCTATAAAGGTCACAAACGTCTATTAACCCCAAAACACAAGTTCCCATTTTTCTACAGAAAATTCGGCAGACCTCCTCCCACAACAGAAATCTCCTCCTCTATCGAGGCCGGCTACCAAGCCAACCAGGGGGGGGTTTACACGTCTAACCGGACGTGTACAATTCTACACAGTAATACTACACAAGTCTACTGCAATACAGTCCTATGTAAATACAGTTCAGTTCTTTATTCTTCAGGCTTAAGTCAAAAGACATTGCCACAATAATGTTCAGTTCTATATATAGTATACTTCAACTATATAATCTTACAACATGTAATCTCCAATTATAATAGAGGGACAAGATAATTACCTCGATAAGCCCAAAATTATCCAAGTTATAATGTCGATCCTGAGCAAGGTTTAGCTCCTACTCTGCGCCCAATCCGCTCCAAACAACCCTTAGAAGTTCTAACCAACTTACTCAAATACTTCAACCAACCATGAAGATTTCCTTGGTTTGGCTGAGACTAAAGGACAAAGGTAGTATTTCCTGCTCTACGTACAGAGGTATCTTTGGAATACTACAAGGTACAAGGCTAAGGTATTGGGCATTATAACAATACTAGCAGAAGTATTTCAATACCACAAGCGAAGGGTATTATACGAAAACAACTAGGCAGGGGTACCCTACTGGCTAGCACCACAAAAGTGAGGAACCCTCGCCAAAGGCCACACGAAAAGGGGAGGAAGGCTCTCGCTAAGAGCTCACAAAGGGAGGAGAGTTTTCAAGGCTTAGACAAGTGAAGAGTGGATGAAGAAGTTCATCTCTAAGGGGGTATTTATAGGAAACCAAAAGCCAACCAACGGCCAAGATCGCCATGTGCAAGGCAAGTGTATGGCCTTGAAGCCAAGTGCACCCTAACCCTACTCCACAAAACAAGGCACAAAACATGGCACCAAACAACCCACAAAACAAGGCCAAAACAAGGCAATAGGCCTCCAACCCGTGACCAACCGGCTAACCCATTATCGCTCAAACGAGGGTGACAAATGTCACCTCCCGCTGTCCAAAACATTTCGTGTTTCGGAAAAATCCGCAAAAATACTAAATGACATAGCCGGAATTTTCCCAACGTAGTCGTGGAAACGCTTCAGGTAAAAACGACTCTCGCACTTGTGCCCAAAATTCGGTCCTTTGCCTAACTTAAGGCTTAATTTCACGCACGCCCCACGCATACTGGAAACGCGGTATAACACTAAACGCGTTTCGTGATAGACTTATAATCTTGGATAATTTTGGGCTTATTGAGGTAATGATTTTTATCCCCCTATTGTAATTGGATATTACATATTGAAGTAGTTTTGTCACGACCCGATCTCGGGCCCGCGACTGGTGCCTTACCCCGGGCACCCTAGTGATAATAACATCAGAGAAAATCAGCGGAAATAAAATTTAAACAGGAAACAAGAGACAACATAAAAACAGGCTAACCAAAACGGTCACCTTCATGTATATACATATAGATAAAACCGAACAGTTAAAGTCCTTTACAAACCCTGTCCACAACAGTACTACAGACCTCTAAGAATGTAACAACAACTATGACGACGTGGCGCCATACCACGAATGTACAAGTACCTACAATGACAGGACTATACCAAAAGATAAGCCTCCGAGAAACGAGCTTCCTAACAATCGATCCTATGAGCGAGATCAACAATCGTGTACATCTACTCGCGACATTTAACGCAGCCTTCGGCGAGGTCGATAATAGGTACTGGTATGTGAAACTGAAAATACTATAACGAAATCACATTTCATCATTTTATAAAACCATTTCGCAATAAGTAAATAGTTATGTCAAGTAAGGGGAAACATATCCCCCAAAATAATCATTCACACATAACTATGGGTATCACGCCCATAATATCAATCGCGTGGAACTCATTCTCATCCGCAAGACATGATGTAAAGCAAGACCCATATGTGAACTCGACAGATCCTGCGTCGTTCAAACCGATCGCCGGCGAATAGCCAACTACCAATCCAAAGCTAGTCATAAAACTTCGGCAAGGTGCGGAATCCAACTACTACCCAAAAGCTAGCCAAGCAACTGGCGTAGGCAAGTATCTTAAGCTAACGCACCTAGCCTACCGCCTCACGCAGATATGACCGAGGCAAGTATCTTAAGCTATCTACGAGCTCGCCTTAGATACACGAGGAATGACCAGACAAGTATCTAAAGTGCTCAGAACCACGTACAAATCAAGCCGTGATCGCCGTCGCGCACGGCAGCTTCATGGATTAGCGGTCCATGGACTAATAACATAAACCTCACAACGACCGCATGCCCAAGATCTTACCGTATAAGCATGGCCATGAAACCATGCTATCGACGATACCCGTGGACCATCCATCGTGTCAAGATGTCCAAAGGAAATAACAAGATAATACTCAAAGTGAAGCATACCCGGACCATCCATCGTGTCAAGATGTCCAAAAGAAATAACCAGATAATACTCAAAGTGGACACATACTCGACCATCCAACGCGGTCGATGTCCAAGCAATCAATCGATAGCCCCTCGAGAGACACCGGTGAGCACGTAATCAAAACACTTGCACAACAAAGGCTATCACAACAAGCATAGGCAAGTTCAACGTACTTTCATTTTATGTCAACAATCCGTGTTTCAACGTCTAGTTCCCTTCGTAGAATATTCTAAGTAAACAGTTCCCTATTATACGGAAAATTCGGCAGCACCTCCCCCCCCCCCCGTAATAACATAATTAAGCTCCCATAACAAGGCCTGCTACCAAGCCAACAACTCCAAGGGGATTACACGTCTAACCGGACGTGTACAATTCTGCCTCACAATAATACTATACAAGTCTACTGTAAATACAGTCCAATGTAAATACAGTTCAATCCTTTATAATCATCCTTTCAATATATCTTATACTCAATTCTAAACTACTACAATATGTAATATCCAATTACAATAGGGGGACATAGATCATTACCTCGATAAGCCCAAAATTATCCAAGATTATAAGTTGATCCTGAGCAACGTTTAGCTCCAACTCCTTACGTTCCAACCCACTCCAAGCAACCCTTAGAAGCTCCTAACCAACTCCTCTTCAAGATCTAACTCCAAAAAGTGAAGAACACTTAGGCTCAACTATGGCAAGTTTCGGCCAAGGTGCAATTCTAAGGCTAGGGGTGTGAAATCTTTTCCAACTCTTGGTACACAATCTTCCTAACACCATAAGGAAGAACACTTATAAGTTTAAGAATTTTTGGACAACTTTTGGTCAAGGGGAGGCTCCAAAACCGAGAGCACACAAGAGAAAGGGGAGGGAGTTTTGCCTTGGAAAAACTAAGTGTGGGATGAAGTCTTCACTACAAAGGGGGGGGGGGTATTTATAGAGAAATCAAGGGTCAAGATCAATGAAAGTGTGTGGTCTAGATTGGGCCTTGTGTGTGTGGGTCCCACCACACCACATGGCCAACGAAATTAAGCTCCAAGTGTGATGGCTATTTTAAAAGGAATGATGGAAAGACACTGTCCACCATTGGCCAAGGTGTCACATGGGGGTGATACGTGTCGCCCCCCCTACTCGTCCAAAATATTTCATCTTCCGAAAATATCCAAAATATCAAAAATCTCAAAAACAAAGTGGGCCCCACAAAACCGTAAATTTCTCCCGTGGGCCCCACGTGACCATTTCCGAAAATAAAATCTCATAATTTTAATATAATCCAAGAAGTCCAAATACCAAATCTGGGAATCCAATTCCCGTTAATCTAACCTTTTCCTTCACAAACCCAAAACTTTTCCGTCAAAAATCACATCTTTCTTCTTTCCAATATCACTGCCGTATTCGCATGCACGCCCTCACATACATACCGAACTACGGTGTAACATTCTTCCCCCCTTAGAAACATTCGTCCCGAATGTTCCTTCTAAGTCTCTAAACATACGTGCGCCGGTATAGTCTCCACTACTATACTTACAAAACCGATCATGCCACCAATGGACAGAATATAACATGTGCGCAAAACTCAAATCCAAGCCAACGAGGACTCATTTCTAATCTCACAAAAGCTCCCACTAGCTTCAATTTACTCTAAGGCCATTCCCGGCCTTCACGATCCGATTCTGGTCGAACGCATCCACGAACCCGTACGATGTCTACCTAGACTTGGGCCTAGCACCCTCGTGACCCTATCCCATAGCGGGACCACCACAAATTGACCCCGCCCCAAACCGGGCTGCGGGTTGACCCACGACCTTGCCTCAACCCGACCCATTTCGTGCCAAGCTCTTGTTCCCCGATCCGGAACAATCTCACTAATTAAGTCACGAAAACCTAGTGGTCTTCTTAGCTCAACTACCCTCTTATAATTCACACCACTAAGTGACTTATCACACAATTATACCCCACGTATACTATGCACTCCGACAAAGGTCAATCGTAAACAAAATCTTTTACTCAAGACGACCTCGCATCTAAGGTCTCCACGTATAATATTCTAAGGCTCACAATTTCCCTGTCCCCAATCTTACCTTTTCAACTACCCATGTTTTCTAATTCACACTTAACACAATGTTATCCGTACATAACACTTAGAATATACTCATTTTATCACACATACTAATCTCTAGAGGGTTAAGGATATACTTGTATCATCGCTTCACTTCCTTTGTCGCTCTAGCATAATCACCTCGCTGGGCGCATATAGAGGTGATGAACTAGCCATCGATCAGCGTGAGTCCCATCCGTGTTACCCCGAACGACACAATTCTCGCAAATGGCCCGCTGGCCGCGAAGCATAACAAGTCGCCAAGTAGTACGACACTCCCATAATGACACCTACCACAACGGCCACAGGCGGGTGGCCTCTCGCTAACACCCTTCCTCTCCGAACCACCAATCAAGAATCGACTGGTAGTCGAGTCCTCCCACCTGTATCCTCCTACTAGGACATCCTCTCACATGGCTCGACGGCCAGTAAAACAAGCACCAACAAAAGACGACACTTCGATGACTCGCCACTTCGTGAACACCGAGGGAAAATCAATCCGCCGGCTAGAACCTACGTATATTCGTGAACGAAGCCTCGAGCTCGACTCAACTCTGCATTCCTCGAACGCCCCGGCTCGCAGAGGACCACTCGCCTGGCGGAGGCGCATATCTAGTCTGCTGGCGGTTCGCCTCGAAAGTTACCAAAGGACCCCGCCGATCCGCCTCTTCGCCGACATCGTTAATCCGCCGATCTACGCGTTCCCACCGCTGCGCGATAAGCCCGTCGCACGCAGCCATGTTCACGCTCGATCAAGAGCTACTCTTGCACAACCCTTTACTAGATAATTGTTATACCGTAGTTGTGGTATGTATGTGAGGACGCATGCACGAGAATCATGTAAATTTTGGAAAGAAAGGAAGATGTGATTTTTTCACTAAAAGTTCCGTTTTTGTGAAGAAAAGGTTCGTTAATGGGAATTGGATTCCCGATTTGGTATTTGGACTTCTTGGATTATATTAGAATTTTGAGGTTTTATTTTGAAATGGTCACGTGGGACCCAGGAGAAATTTACGGTTTGTGGCCCGCTTTGTTTTTGAGATTTCGGTATTTTGGATATTTTCTAAGACGAAATATTTTGGATAGTCGGCGACACGTGTCACCCCATGTGGCACCTTGGTCGAATGGGACAAGTGGCAGCCACTGTCTCGCCGAATGGGTTGACAAGTGGCAAGCCACTGCCTTGTTTTCGTTGGCCATGTGGTGTGGTGGGACCCACACACACATGGCCCAATCTTGACCCTACACTTACCTTGATCTTGGCCCTTGAATCCTCTATATAAACCCCTGCTTAAGTTAAGAATCAACCTCACTTGAAAGCTTTCCAAAGCAAATGTTTTCCCTCCCTTTGTGTAGATTTTCCTCCCTCTTGTGTAGAAAATACTTGGTGTATTGTTGTATAATCCCAAATACCTTGGCCTAGTATCCCTAGTAGTATTCCAAAGTTATTTCAATACTAGAGCCCTAAATACTACTTTATTCCAATAGTCAGAAACGAAACCCTAGAAAAATCTTCCTAGCTTGGTGGAAGTATTTAGAAGTTGTTTAGAAACTTCTAAGGGTCGCTTGGAGCGGGTTGGGCGTAAGGATTGAGCTAAACGTTGCTCAGATCGACTTATAACTTGGATAATTTTGGGCTTATCGAGGTAATGATCTACGCCCCTATTGTAATTGGATATTACATATTGTAGTAGTTATACTGAGTATATTATATTCAAGGATGATTATAAAGGATTGAATCGTATTTACATTGACTGCATTTACAGACTTGAAACATGTAAGTATTATCAGGAAGATATTTGAACACGCCCGGTTAGGCGTAATCTCCAGGAGTTGTTGGCCCAGTAGCGGCCCGTAAGGAGGAGATTTATGTGATGGGGAGGTCTGAAATTTCAGAGAATAAGGAATCTTGTGTTTAGAATATTCTACGAGAGTGCTAGAAGTTGATTTATATATTATGGTTGTTATAGGGATCTTTCTACGCACATACTTGACTTGGTTTGGTTTAAGCTAAAGGTATGTGATTCTTCCTATACTCTTGAGCATGATTGTTGTGAACTATATAGTACGGTAGAGACGTGTGTGAAACGATTTTTGTTTGTTTTAAAACATAAAGTGTTATAATGGCTTTATGGGAAGTTAGTTATAACGACTTTATGAAGATGAAAGTTAAGAGACTTGATCTTGAAAGATAAGAGGCTTGACTTATAACGACTTGTTTTCGGAAAAGGAGAAGTAACTTGATTTAAGTATAGGTTACTTGTTTTGAAAAGAGTAAGTTAATTGGGTTTTAAAAAGAGTATACTTGATGTTGTTCTAAAAGAAAAGCACTTGGTTTATAAAGTATAGAGTACTTGATTTTAAAAGCCTTGTAAAGATTTTTTACGAAGGTGAAGTAATTTGGTTTTAAAAGTAAAACGTGTTTTCTTTATATACTACGAGTATTAGTATCATGTGGCTTTTACATAGAAAGAGGTCTTTTGAAAGAAGGAAAGTATGTAGTATTTTGGTTTGAAACCCGGATTGTTGATTAAAATGAATGTATGTTAAACTTGCCTACGCTTGTTGTGATAGTCTTTGATGTGCAAGTGTTTTGTTGATGTCGCGTGACTCGGGAGGGCTTGGCTATCCGATTGATTGATCGACATACCGACGTTGGGTGGTCCACGAGTACGTCCACTTTGAGTATCGACCGTTGTTTCAGATCGCCGTGACTCTGCGGGAGGCCATTATCTGATTTATTTCCTCAGGACATGCCGACGTGATGGATGTTCCACGCATGCGCCGAGGATGGTTTCATGGCCATGACTTCCGAGGTAAGCACGGGCACGCGGTCGCGAGGTTCGGGATCATTAGTCCATGGACCGCTAATCCATGAAGCTTGCCGCGTGACGGCGATCACGGGCTTGGTTTGTACGCGGTTCGTGCACACTTTAGATACTTGTTCGTCATTTTCTCGTATCTGGTAGCCTCCGGTAGATAGCTTAAGATACTTGCCTCTGGCCATATCTTGTGAGACGGTAGGCTATCAGACGTTAGCTTAAGATACTTGCCTCGCCAGCCATGCGTGGCTAGCTTTTCAGGGTAGTTGTTCGCACTTGCCCAGTGATGGGATATGACTAGCTTTTGACCGGTAGTGGCTATTCTACTCGCCCGACGGTTTTGATGACGCAGCAGGATCTAGTGTTCGTGTTCACATACGGGTGTTGTTTACATCATGTATCGCCGGTGAGAATGAGTTCCACGGCATCGAGGTATTATGGGCGTGAGACCCATAATTATGTGTGAGTGATTATTCGGGATATGCCCCCTTACTTGACATAATCACATTTATTATAAATGGTTTTATAAAATGATGAAATGTGATTTCATTATGATTTTTTCACATACTTGGTACCGTTGCATCGACTCTCGGGCCGCGTTCATGCCGCAGGTAGGTACACCAGCTTGGTCGATCCTCGCCATAGGATCGCATTCAGCTGGAAGCTGCTCTCCGAGGCTTATCTTCGTATAGTCCTCATTGCAGGTACTTGTACATTCGGTACGTGGCCCCGTCCCATAGTTGTCAGATATCTTAGAGGTGCAGAGTAATGCTTGTGGGCGTGGTTTGTAAAAGGATAACTGTCGGGTTTTATGTATATATACCAAGGCAACGGTTGGTTGGCCTGCTTATTTATTTATGTCTCTATTTCACGTGTAAAGTTTTTATTTCACCGGTTTTCTCGATGTTGTATCACTAGGTGCCCGGTAAAGCACCGTGACGCCCGGTTTCGGCGCCAAGCGGTATCGAGCGCTTAATCCTGAAAGTGTCTACGCATCGTGTTCAGTAGAGTCTTGATTATCGTGTTGTGCACCACATCTATAATCGTGAGGTTGCAGGACATTTAGGATTGGTTTCTATTCTTCTCACTCGAGATCGTGCCTTAGAGCGATGTTGTAAGTTGGACTCTTCGACGTGTTCTTTTCGCCGATTATGCCTCCGCGAAGGCAACCCGCCCGAAGGGCAAGGCAGTGGAGTCGCTAGTGGGACACAGAGGAGTACGAGGCGCAGCCCTGGCCATTACACCGAGATAGTTCTTCGACGGCGAGTTTTGACGCCGCCACCCAAAGAGGTTAGAGCCGCAGCAGTTGGTCGCAGAGACCACGGCACTGAGCCTCTCCCCACACCTGGAGCAGGAGATGGGTTACAAGATGGCCCGATCGCCGTGATCGGCCGACACGGTGAGAGGCCGGACGCAGCCTCCGCCCAAGAGCCCCGTAGTTCATCCCGCATCGGATAGTTCGAGGCTACGGATTTTCGAGTCAGATTCCGCCAGTTCTACGGTCGAGGCCCGAGGATGATCCGCAGGAGTTCATCCGCCCATGAGGATCATGCGAGTGATCAAGGCTTCGAGACCGAGTCCGTGATTTTCGTTCGCATCGGCCGCGTGATACCGCAATGATCGGTTTGATTCATGGAGCTATCCCCGGGAGCATGCGCCCACTGTTTGGGACGAGTTCTGGAGGCATTTCTCACCATTTCTTGCCGCGAATGAGTGAGGGCACGGCTGTGTTTCGATACGCCGAGGCGAGGACGCACGCCGGGAGTACAACGTAGAAGTTCACTCGTTGGCTCGATATGTCCCCTGCGTTAGTAGCTAATATGGAGGACAGAGTGCACCGCCACGCCAGGGCTTGATGACTACTTGGCGTAGTCTTGTTCGTGTATCGTCACCGCATGGACATCGCGCACGCAGCTCATGCACTAGGTGCGAGGCACGAGAGACCGGCTTGACACCAATATCGCCAAGAGGCTGTGACAGCAGGGTCCTTTGGTAACTTTCAAGGCGGACCGCCAAGCCAGACTAGTTATACGCCGCCAAGACAGAGTGGTCCTCACGCCTTCGTGGCCTCCAGAGTATTGAGGAGCGTCGTGGCTCCAAGTTCAGTTTTCGAGTGAGTCGCCGGGCTGCGAAGCCACCCGACCTAAGTGTAACCACAGGTAACCCCATTCGGGTGTCGAGGACTTGTTTTACATGTAGGCCGGGGCCATTTTGCGAGAAATTGTCCTACCGCAGGTAGCGCGGATGTTGAGACTCACCTTCGGATCTGCGGGTTCTTCGCCGATAGCTAGTAGCGGTGTTCGTATATCCGTGGCGAGGGGCGGTCGTGGGAAGTTCCCGATTATAGCGTCCTGAAATCGCTATTTGTTTTGTGATATCGTATATCCTTGACCTCTAAGAGACTAGTATGCATTTGTATTAAGATAAGTTTTTTTTTAATTATGTTCGATAGCATTATGTTGCGTGATAATTCCAGGTGTAAGATGGAAGTGGTAGCTTTCATGACGTGAATTAGTAAGATTGTTCCGATCGTGGAACGAGAGTCTGGGCGAGATGGTCGGGTTGAGGCTCGCGGTCAACCCGCGGAATGAGGGGTCGTTCGAGGTGAACCCACGTGGTAGGTCACGGGCGCTAGGCCCAAGTTTAGGTAACCATCGTATGAGTTCGTGGATGCGTTCGACGAATCGGATCGTGAAGGCCGAGATAGGCCTTAGAGTAAATTGAAGCTAGTAGGAGCTATTGTGAGATTAGAAATGATTTCGTTAGCTTGGATTTGTATGTTACTATGTCCATCATGGCGTGATTGGTTTCGTAAGCATAGTAGTGAAGACTATACCGCACACGCTCGCTTGGAGACTTAGAAGGAACATTCGACGAATGTTTCTAAGGAAGAATGTTATACCGTAGTTCCGTGGTATGTATGTGAGGACGCGCACGAGAATAAATGTAAATTTTGGAAAGAAAGGAAGATGTGATTTTTCGACGGAAAAGTTCCGGTTTTGTGAAGAAAAAGGTTCGTTAACGGGAATTGGATTCCCGTGATTTGGTATTTGGACTTCTTGGATTATATTAGAATTTTGAGGTTTTATTTTCGAAATGGTCACGTGGGACCCACGGAGAAATTTACGCTTTGTGGGCCCGCTTTGTTTTTGAGATTTGTATTTTGGATATTTTCTAAGACGAAATATTTTGATTTAGTCGGGGCGACACGTGTCACCCCATGTGGCACCTTGGTCGAATGGTGGGACGTTGGCCAGCCACTGTCCTCGCCGAATGGCGATGCTGGCAAGCCACTGCCCTTGTTTGGCCATGTGGTGTGGTGGGACCCACACACACATGGCCCAATCTTGACCCTACACTTACCTTGATCTTGGCCCTGAATCCTCTATATAAACCCCTTAAGTTGGAAGAAATCAACCCTCACTTGAAAGCTTTCCAAAGCAAATGTTTTCCTCCCTTGTGTAGATTTCGTCCCCTCCCTCTTGTGTAGAAAATACTTGGTGTATTGTTGTATAATCCCAAATACCTTGGCCTAGTATCCCTAGTAGTATTCCAAAGTTATTTCAATACTAGAGCCCTAAATACTACTTTATTCCAATACCAGAAACGAAACCCTAGAAAAATCTTCCTAGCTTGGAAGTATTTAGAAGTTGTTTAGAAACTTCTAAGGGTCGCTTGGAGCGGGTTGAGCGTAAGATTGGAGCTAAACGTTGCTCGTGATCGACTTATAACTTGGATAATTTTTGGGCTTATCGAGGTAATGATCTACGCCCCTATCAGAATTGGATATTACATATCAGAGTAGTTATACTTGAGTATATTATATTCAAGGATGATTATAAAGGATTGAACTGTATTTACATTGGGTGTACTTACGTGACTTGTGTAAGTATTATTGTGAAGCATATTTGAACACGTCCGGTTAGACGTGTAATCCCTGAGTTGTTGGCCCGTAGCGCCCGGTAGTGAGGAGATTTATGTGATACGGGGAGGTGTCCAAATTTCAATAGAATAAGGAATCTTGTGTTTAGAATATTCTACTGAGAGTGCTAGAAGTTGATTTATATATTATGGTTGTTATAGGTGGATCTTTCTACGCGCAAGCATACTTGACTTGCTTGTGGTTTAAGCTAAAGGTATGTGATTCTTCCTATACTCTTGAGCATGATTGTCAGGAACTATATAGTACTAGACGACGTGTGTGAAACGATTTTTGTTTGTTTTAAAACATAAAGTGTTATAATGGCTTTATGGGAAGTTAGTTATAACGACTTTATGAAGATGAAAGTTAAGAGACTTGATCTTGAAAGATAAGAGGCTTGACTTATAACGACTTGTTTTCGAAAAGGAGAAGTAACTTGATTTAAGTATAGGTTACTTGTTTTGAAAAGAGTAAGTTAATTGGGTTTTAAAAAGAGTATACTTGATGTTGTTCTAAAAGAAAAGACTTGGTTTATAAAGTATAGAGTACTTGATTTTAAAAGCCTTGTAAAGATTTTTACGAAGGTGAAGTAATTTGGTTTTAAAAGTAAAACGTGTTTTCTTTATATACTACGAGTATTAGTATCACGTGGCTTTTTACATAGAAAGAGGTCTTTTGAAAGAAGGAAAGTATGTAGTATTTTGGGTTTGAAACCGGATTGTTGATTAAAATGAACGTATGTTAAACTCTATGCTTGTGATAGTCTTTGATGTGCAAGTGTTTTGTTGACGTGTCGCCGTGACTTGGGAGGGCGGCTATCCGATTGATTGATCGACATACCGACGTTGGGGTCCACAGTACGCGTCCACTTTGAGTATTGGGTTGTTTCGCATCGCCGTGACTTCTCGAGGCGGCTATCGATTTATTTCGGGACATGCCGGCGTGATGGATGTTCCACGCATTCGCAGGATGGTTTCATGGCATGACTTCGGGAAAGATGCCGGGCATCGCAGTGTTCAGGTTCGCATCGTAGTCCATGGACGCTTACGAAAGCTTGCCGACGTGGCGATCACGGCTTAGTTTATGCGGTTCAGCACACTTTAGATACTTGTCATTTTCTCGTACCAGCTTCGGTAGATAGCTTAAGATACTTGCCTCCATATCTTGAGACGCAGGCTATTGCACGTTAGCTTAAGATACTTGCCTTGCGTGCAGCTAGCTTTTGACCGTAGTTGGCTTCGTACCTTGCCCGTGATGATATGACTAGCTTTTGGATCGTAGTTGGCTATTCTATCGCTTTGATGGCTTGACGCAGTGTTCAGTTCATATGGGTGTTGTTTCACATATGCCGCATGAGGAATGAGTTCCACGCACGCAGTGGTATGGGCGTGAGACCCATAATTACGTGAGTGATTATTCGGGGATATGCGTCCTTTACTTGACATAATCGTTACTTATTGCGAAATGGTTTTATAAAATGATGAAATGTGATTTCATTCAAGATGGCCACATACTTGTACTGTCGCCAGATCGCCTGGGGGTTGCGTTACGCGGTAGAGGTACACCAGTTGGTTGATCCGCCATAGATCGCAGTCAGTTGAAGCCCGTTTCCTCCGAGGCTTATCTTTTGGTATAGTCCCTGTCATTGTAGGTACTTGTACATTCGGGTATGGCGGGCCCGCCCCGTCATAGTTGTTGTATATCTTAGAGGTCTGTAGTAATCGCTGGGCGTGGTTTGTAAAAGGATAACTGCTCGGGTTTTATGATATATACCGGGCAACGGTTGGTTGGCCTGTTTATTTATTTATGTCTCTCATTTCATGTGTAAAGTTTTTATTTCCGCTGGTTTTCTCTGATGTTGTATCACTAGGGTGCCCGGGGTAAAGCACCAGTGACGGGCCCGGGTTTCGGGGCGTCACAATAATCATCAAGACCCGTGATAAATCGGTACATTATATACTCTCTGGTTGCTAAATCCTAGTAATGTGGTCGCCTTTGCAATCCATATTTCTCGCTTCCGGTCGTGGAATCAAGATTCAAATATCATGGTCGCAGAGGAATCGCCGCCAGGCTAAACTCGCTGGCCGGGCGACGCCGTAACTCCAATAAAGCACCACCTTAGCGATGACGCCCGTGCTCGTAACCCTCTTTGCTCTACTGCAGCCTCTCGCTGCTCTTCGCCTCGTTTCGCTTTGCACGTAGTATGATCGCATAAAAGAATACGCCAAGGAGTCCAACTTACAATACAACTCTAAGGCACGATCTCGAGTGAGAAGAATAAACCAATCCTAAATATCCCATAGCCTCCTCGATTATAAAGTGGTGCACAACACGCCGATAATCAAGACTCTACTAGATACGGTCAGACACTTTCCGAGGATTAATCGCTCGATACCACTTTTGTCACGACCCGATTTCGGCCCGATCGTGCCTTACCGGCACCCTAGTGATAACAACATCGAGAAAATCAGAAATAAAATTTAAATAGGAAAAAGAGACAACATAAGAAAAAGCAACCAAAACGGCCACCTTCATGTATATACATATAGATAAAACCAACGCTTAAAATCCTTTACAAACCCCGCCCACAACAAGATTTGCTGCACTCTAAGAATGTAATAACAACTATGACGGATTGTATTCCCGCCATACCCCGAATGTACAAGTACCTACAATGACAGGACTATACTAAAAGATAAGCCTCCGAGAAACGGAGCTTCCTAACGTTGAATCGCGATCCTATGAGCGAGATCAACAATCGGTACTCTACCGGCAGATGAACGCAGCCGGGCGAGGTCGATAACAGTACAAGGTATGTGAAATCGAAAATATCAGAATGAAATCACATTTCATCATTTTATAAAACCATTTCGCAATAAGTAAACAAGCAAGGGGCGGACGATATCCCCAAAATAATCATTCACACATAACTGGGTCTCACGCCATAATATCAATCGTGCTCGTGGAACTCATTCTCATCGCCAGCATATGATGTAAAACAACACCCATATGTGAACTCGAACACTAGATCTCGCTGCGCTATCAAACCGACGCCAAGTAGAATAGCCAACTACCACCCAAAAGCTAGTCATAAAACTTCACGAAAGGTACGAAGCCAACTATCCAAAAGCTAGCCACGCAATCGCCGAGGCAAGTATCTTAAGTTAACGACTAGCCTACCGCTCACGAGATATGACCGCGACAAGTATCTTAAGCTATCTACCAGAGCCTGCCGATACACGAGAAATGACCAGGACAAGTATCTAAAGTGTGCCTGTAACCACATGTACAAATCAAGCCCGTGATCGCTCGTCACCGCAGCAAGCTTCATGGATTAGCGTTTCATGGACTAATAACATAAACCTCACAATGACCGCATGCCCCGACATCTTACCTCGGTATAAGCATGGCCATGAAACCATCCTACTGGACGCATACCCGTGGACCATCCATCGTGTCAGTTTGTCCAAAGGAAATAACAAGATAATACTCAAAGTGGAAGCATACCCGTGGACCATCCATCGGCCGGATGTCCAAAAGAAATAACCAGATAATACTCAAAGTGACGATACTCGTGGACCATCCAACGTGTCGATGTCCAAGCAATCAATCGATAGCGCGCTTCTCCCGAGACACTTGAGTACGTAATCAAAACACTTGCACAACAAAGGCTATCACAACAAAGATGCAAGTTCAACGACTTTCATTTTATGTCAACAATCCGGTTTCAACCCCAAAATACTACATACTTTCATTCTTTAAAAAAAGACCTCTTTACGTAAAGCCACACGATACTAATACTGTAGTATCAAAACACGCTTCTTTTTAAACCAATTTATTTCACCTTCAGAAAATCTTTACAAGACTTTTAAAATCAAGTACTCTATACTTTTAAACCAAATGCTTTTCTTTTAAAACAACATCAAGTATACTCTTTAAAACCCAAATAACTTACTCTTTTCAAAACAAGTAACCTATACTTAAATCAAGTTACTTCTCCTTCCAAATCAAGTCGTTTAGCTTTCAAAATTAAATCTTTCTTTTATCTTCATAAAGTCGTTATAACTAACTTCCCATAAAGCCATTATAACACTTTATGTTTTAAACAAACAAAATTCATTTCACACACGCACGCTCACCGCACTATATAGTTCACAACAATCATGCTCAAGAGTATAGGAAGAATCACTTACCTCTTCGGCTTAATCCACAAGCCAAGTCCAGTATGCCGCTGTAAAAATCCACATATAATAACCACAATATATCTATCAACGCCTAGTTCTCTTCAGTAGCATATTCTAAGTAAATAGCTCCTATTCTACGGAAAATTCAAAGACTCCCCCGTAGAATCACATAATTAACCTCCTATAACAAGGCTCGCTACCAAGCCAACAACTCATGGATTACACGCCTAACGAACGTGTACAATTTCGCCACAATACTATACAAGTTCATCAGAAAATACGGTTCAATCCTTTATAATCATCCTTCCAATATATCTTATACTCAATTCTAAACTACTACAATATGTAATATCCAATTCTGATAGGACATAGATCATTACCTCGATAAGCCCAAAATTATCCAAGATTATAAGTCGATCCCGAGCAACGTTAGCTCCAACTCCTTACGCTCCAACCCGCCCAAGCAACCCTTAGAAGCTCCTAACCAACTCCTCTTCAAGATCTAACTCCAAAGCGAAGAACACTTAGGCTCAACTATGGCAAGTTTCGCCAAGGTGTAATTCTAAGGCTGGTGTGAAATCATTTCCAACTCTTGGTACACAATATTCCTAACACCCTAAGGAAGAACACTTATAAGTTTAAGGATTTTGGACAACTTTTGGTCAAGGGAGGCTCAAAACCGAGCACACAAGAGAAAGGGAGGAGTTTTGCGTTGGCAAAACTAAGTGTGGGATTAAGTCTTCACTACAAAGGTGGGTATTTATAGAGAAATTATGGTCAAGATCAATGCAAGTGTGGTCTGACTGGCCATGTGTGTGTGGGTCCCACCACACCACATGGCCAACGAAATTAAGCTCCAAGTGTCATGGCCATTTCGGCCAAGGGACAAGTGGACACTTGTCCCTCCAATTCGGCCAAGGTGCCACATGGGGGTGACACGTGTCGCCCCCCTACTCGTCCAAAATATTTCATCTTCCGAAAATATCCAAAATATCAAAAATCTCAAAAACAAAGTGGGCCCCACAAAACCGTAAATTTCTCCCGTCGGCCCCACGTGACCATTTCCGAAAATAAAATCTCATAATTCTAATATAATCCAAGAAGTCCAAATACAAAATCTGGGAATCCAATTCCCATTAACGAACCTTTTTCCTTCACAAAACCTGGAAACTTTTTCGTCGAAAAATCACATATTTCTTTCTTTCCAATATTACTGTCGTATGTACATCCTCACATACATACCCTGGAACTACGGGGTGTAACAAGTTTAGAATTGAGTATAAGTTTTATTGGAAGGATAATTATAAAGAATTGAACTGTATTTATAGTAGACTTGTAGTATTATTGTGGGGCAGTGTTGTACACGTCCGGTTAGACGTGTAACCCCTGGAGTTGGCTTGGTAGCGCCTTGATAGAGGATATTTATGTGGTTACTGGGTGGAGGTCAAATTTCCGTGATAATAGGAACCTTGTACTTTGAATTGTGCTCTGAGAGATCGAGAAGTTGATAGATCGCCAGGCCTTTATAGGTTGAGATACTAGTAGCGTATTCTACTCAAGAGTGGAAAAGGCTAGCAGGTTACATTACTTTGGAGCTTTTTCTTTTGTCGATAATCCGCGAGGTATGTGAACCTCTTCCTATCTTTTCTAGCATGATTGTGAACTATGTAAGTACGGACGACGTGTGCTAAACGAATTTGGTTGGTTTAAAACATAAAGTGTTATTATACGGCTTTATGGGAAGTTTGTTATAACAACTTTATGTAGGTAAAGAAATGGTTTGTGGTTTTTAAAAGATAAGAGACTTGACTTATAAATGACTTGATGTGAAATATTAAGGACTTGGTTTGTGTTAAAAAGTTGTGAAACCGCATTTATGAGAAATGGGTAATTGGGTTTTAAAAGGAATAAGTTATATTGATTTCGGAAATGAGAATAAGTATCGAACAAACCACTGCAGCGTTAATAAAGGAAAATATATTGACAAATAATTAATTATATTAAAACCAGAGAAACCATCCATGTAAGCTAAGATAAGACAAAATTGTATTACATTTCCTAGATCATGTCATTGTAATAAGATCATTAATAACAAGTATTGATTTTTCTTAAATTCCAAAGTAAGGAACTTGTTTTCTAAAAAGAAAAGAGACTTGAGGAATTTGAAGTGCTTTGGTTTAAAAGAAAGGCATGTTTTTGTCTTAAAATAGTTTTAAAAGGAAGGCAGGGTTTTGTCTTAAAATAGTTTAAAAAGAAGACATGGTTTTGTCTTAAATTGGTTTATTTCAAAAGATGGTATGGAAATTGTTTTGGTTTACTTAAAAAAAGATAGTTACTCTATTTTGATACTACGGGTATCGTGTGACTTTTTGTGAAAGAAATGGATCTTTTAAAGAGTTTAAGTACGTAGTACCTTGGGGATAAAATCCGGACTTGTTGTAATAAAATGAAAGTCTATGAGTACGTTGAACTTTCCTATGCTTGTTGTGATAGCCTTTGTTGTGCAAGTGTTTTGATTACGTACCGAAGTCTCGATGGAGGACCTGCTATCTTGTTATATCCGACCCGACCTACACGTTGGGTGGCCCCACTGTATGGTTCCATTAGGATTGTTGTTCCATGGAATAGCTCCACGAGGTTTTACCGATTCGCCTTGTATCCGGTAGTTGGCTCGCATTTTGCCGTGGCTGATTCGGCTTTGGTTCTGGTAGTTAGCCTTCGTACTTTCCCCGTTCAGTTTTGTGTCGAAATCTCATGATTACGGCTTTGGTATTTGGTAGTTGGTCTACGTACTTGCCCCTGGCCGACGTGATGCGTGGTGGATCCGTAGAGACCTTCGCATTGCCCCGTGTCGACCGTGAGTCAGTTTGGACGAAGTTTCGTGATGCAGGGTGGATCTGGTGGTTAGCCTACGTACTTGCCCCGGTCAGCGACGTGATGCAGGGTGGATCTGGTAGAGGCTATCGCACTTGCCCCGACAGCTTTGTGACACAGTTTGTCAGTGTTAGGATGAAGTCTCGTGATGCAGGGTGGATCTGGTAGTTAGCTTACGTGCCTCGCAAATGACGTGATGCAGGGTGGATCTGCAGAGGCTATCGATGCCTGGCCAACTGTGATACGCTTATTTAGTATTGTTGGTACGAGGTTCGTAGTTGGCTTTCGTACTTGCCCCGCCGATTGATGATGCAGGTGGATCCGTAGCTATGCTCGTGACTTGCCTCAGATTTATGACACAAAGTGGGACTCGTGTTCATGTGTACTCATGGCAGTGTTATTACATCATAGATCGCCAAGAATGAGGAAGGTATTCCACGCATGATTGATGTTGTGGGCGTGACATAGTTATATTTGAGTGATGACTTTGAGGTGTGAGTCCGACTTGACATGACTATTTATATATTATGGATCGTAGTTTGGTTATCATACATGTCTCGCTTTATATGTGATCGTTATGATTTCATTTATAGTATTTTCTTTCACATACTTAGTACTGTCAGATCGACCTCCTGGCCGTCATGCCGCAGTGAAGTACACTAGTTGTTGATCCTCGCCAGGATCGCAGCTTCAAAGATTTTGGAAGCTCCGCTTTCTCCGAGGCTTATCTTTGGTATAGTCCTGTCATTGTACTTGTACATTCAGGGGTATGGCCCCACGACCCGTGGCGTTGTTACATTCTGAGGTCCGTAGTACTGCTAGGGGCGGGGTTTGTAAAGGATTTCTCGCTTGATTTTGATGTATATATCTGAAGGTAAATTTTCGTTAACCTATTTTTATTATTATATATCTTGTTTCATGTGTAAGTTTTTATTTCCTGATTTTCCTCGATGTCAGATCACTAGGGTGCCTGGTAAGGCACTCAGCCACGGACCTGGTCGGTCGTGATAGAAATGTTTTCCAACTCTTGGTACACAATCTTCCTAACACCATTAGGAAGAACACTTAAAAGTTTATGAATTTTTGGACAACATTAGCTCCAAAAATCAGCCCACGCAGAGCTACACTCAAGAGGGACGGAGTATTTTTGTCTTGAAATTATCTTAAGTGTGGATGAAGTCTTGCTATCAAGGGGGGTATTTATAGAGAAATCAAGGGCCAAGATCAAGGCAAGTGTGTGGTGAGATTGGGGTACAAGTGTGGTGCCACAAGTCTACACAAGACTTGGGATAAGTGGCTAGACACTTGGCAAGCCATTTCTGGCAAGGCCATCATTCACAAGATTTCGGCCACCCTTGGCCACCGGGGTGACACGTGGTCGCCTCTACTGGGCCCAAAATATTTCATCTTCAAAATATCCGTAATGGTAAAACTCGAAAAAATAAAGTGGCCTCAGAAATCCGCAAATTTCTCCCGTGGCCCCACGTGACCAAATCCTAAATAAAATTCCATAATTCTAATATAATCCAGAAGTCCAAATACCAAATCTGGGAATCCAATTCCCATTAACGAACCTTTTTCCTTCACAAATCCAGAAACTTTTTCGTCGAAAAAATCACATCTTTCTTCCTTTCCAAAATTACTGTCGTATTCTCGTACGTACGTCCTCACATACTTACCCCGAACTGGTAACATTCTTCCCCCCTTAGAAACATTCGTCCCGAATGTTCCTTCTAAGTCTCCAAACACACATGCGCCGGTATAGTCTTCACTACTATACTTACGAAACCAATCATGCCATCATTGGCCATAGTATAACATACGCGCAAAACTCAAATCCAAGCCAACGAGGAATCACCTCTAACATCACAAAAATCTCACACCCAAGGTCTAAAGGATACTCCCTTCACATCTTCACTTCACCAAAGAAATGGTCACTTCCGATCTCTTAACATATGTTTACTTCTTTCCTTACTCGTCGTACCCTTCTCGTACACCCGAACTCTTTCTAGTACACTACTCATACCCACCATCGCCATTTCCAAAACCTGAGTCACTACCTCCAAACTTGGTCATCTTACTAGCCTCAAATTCCTTAAGGCCATTCCCCTTCACGATCCGATTCGGTCGAACACATCCACGAACTCATACGATGGTTACTCAAACTGCCTAGCACCTCGCGGACTACCACTGGCGGACCACCTCAAACTAACCTCATCCCATTCCGGGCTGCGGGTTGACCCGCGATCATGCCTCAACCCGACCCGCTATCGCGCCAAACTCTTGTTCCCCGATCCGGAACAATCTTACTAATACAAGTCATGAAAGCTACCACTTCCATCTCACACTACCCATGGAATTATTGTTATACCCCGTATTTCCGGAGTATGTACGTAAGGGCGTACGTACGAAAGTCTAGCCTTAAAGTTTAGGCATGGCACGTTTTTTTGGGCACAACTCACTCAAGGAATCGTTTCACTAAACGTTTTACAAGACTCGCGTAGGATAAATTCCGGCTATGCCATTTCTAATTTTTGCGGATTTTTCCGAGAGACGAAACATTTTGGATAAACGGGAGGGCGACACTTGTCACCCTCCAATTGATGGACTTGAGGCGTCATTGAGGCCGATTGGAGTTCCTATTTTGTCAAGTAGTTGGTAGGATATTTTGTGTGCAAGTTGGCTATGTACACTTGCCCTAATCTTGACCTTACACTTGCCTAGCACTTACAGGCCATTGGTTGGCACATGTCTTGACCTATAAATACTTCTTAAGATGAAGAGTTCTTCATCCACAAATTCCTTTCCAAGTCTTGAAAATCCTTCCTCTCCTTATAGCCTTTTCGTCCAAACACACCCCCTTGAGTGAGCTTGGCCGAGGCAACCTCCCCAGCCTATAAACCTACCCCTCCCTTGGTAGAAAAGTTGCCTTCTAGTATTGTTATAATGCCCAAAATACTAGCCCAAATCCCTTAGTACTTAGTAGAAGTTGGGAAGAACTTCTATGGTTCTTGAGCTACCTGAGCGCATACAACTTGTGAGCTAAACCTGCTCAGGCGACTTTTATCTAGGATATTATTGGGCTTACTGAGGTAAATAATCCTAACCCTCTTTGTATTAGAAATGCATACTGTAGTAGTATAAGAATAAGTATTAAATACTTAGAAGAATATTACAATAATCAACTGCTATCACAGTAGGGCGGTTTAAAAGAAGAATAATCAAATCAGATTTACTTAGACCGTTTCCAAAGAGACTTGAGTAGCTCACCGGGTAGGAAGTCGCCCAATTCTTCCGTAGGATAAAAACCCTCGCTTAGAATCGTTTTGAGTAGTCCAACGCTGATACGCGTTCCGACTATTATAGGTTGATTCTCTCGCGACATATTCAACTCGCGTGGTTTTCACGTAGAAGGTATGTGACTCTTCCTAAAGCATGATATTTTCAAATATATATGTAGTACGGTAGACGCATGTGTTAATCGAATAATACTTACGGCAATGTCTTTTGACTTAAGCTAATAATACTTACGCAATGTCTTTTGACTTAAGCCCCAATAATAATTACGGAAATGTCTCGCGACTTAAGCCCGAATAATAAGGATCCAAAGCATTTCAAAAGAATACGAATCATTTTTAATGTAAGAGAACTAATTGGTTTTAAAGCGTAAGCTTAAGAGTTATACTAGCTTTATGGGAAGTTAGGTATAACCACTTAAGAATGATAAAAGGAACTTTACCTGTGTTTATAATGATTTACATTGATTTGAAAGAATAATAAGATGGTTTGATAAGTAGACATGATATGATGCTATGTGTGTTAGTGTCTTGTAACGCTTTGTAAGAGAGTATTCTTGTTGTGCTTATGTTGTTTAACGATAAGTTCGTTAGGTTAGTGTAATATCACTCACCTCTTGACATATTACAGGGGTTGTCGCTCCGACGCTGGTAGACTCAGCGGTCCGGGACCATGATTCGAGAATACCTACGCGGGTCCAGGGACCTGCGCGAGCTACGGGAGTTCCGTGTTAGTGTGCGGGTTATACCTCACGCGGCCTATGTGGCCATGCGGACTACGAGTCCAGATTTACGCCGAGTAGCTACCTCGATGCGGGTTATATACCCTGCGGCCTCTGAGCGTGGGCTCCTACGCGACTACGGAGTCCGTGATTAGGCTTGCGGTGATACTACGGGCACCGCCCCCGCTCGATCATTCGCTTAGAAAAGACTCGCTATACCACCTATTGTTGCTGTTTATGATGGCACTACGTGCGTTACTGGTTGTTTCACACAACCCGACCAAGCTCGCATCGGTGCCCTACCCGCACCGCTGTATACATCGAGAATAGCAGTGAACATACACAACATACAAAAACTTAGACAAGAACTAACAACAATTAGCCGATAAGGCCACCTTCCGTAAAATATACTCAATCGAAATAGAAAGACATTTTTCTTTTCTTTACACCAATCCACAATGTGACGCACTTAAGAATAACAACTCAAGTGACAGGCCCCGCCATACCCCGAATGTACAACAACCGACAATACTGGATAAGCCTCCGAAATGAAGGAGCTTCTCAACAGGTGAACAAAGGATCCTAAGAGCGAGGATCAAGAATCTGCATTTCACTCTGCATTTAACGCACCGAAGGAGGTCACATAACATGTACCAAATATGTGAAATCAGAAATCAGAATGAAATCATAAGTCTAAAATAAAACTGAGACATGATTACTCACCAATAAAGACACCGAGCCTTACTAACAATGAGAGTAAATAGAGTATACTTACAATATAAAGTAGAGGCTCACGATCAAAGCAGGACCACCCGCCCGCAGATCATTACAATCCTATTCCCGACTATTTCACCCGCGTAGATCGCGCGACCCGCATGAGGTATTCCTCAGATAGGTTGTACCGCACGGGACTATTTCACCCGCATAAGCCCATAAGGACTCGCATGAGGTATTCCTCGCATCACGGGTAGCAAATCCACTAAACAGTGGTATAACGCCTCGGGTTTACCCTCATTTATACTCTTACCAAGCAGTGGTATAACATCTTGGGGTTTACCCTCATTTATACTCTTACCCTAGCTCAACCGCCATCATACATAACATAAGCCCTACCGCTTATCATACAATAAATAAGCAAGTTAAGAAATCCCTAACTTCTTATTAGTCTTATTCATATACATTCTCATTTTAGTTTACTTAAGGCACTAACATGTCATTATAAAATCCGGAATTTAACCCAAAGTACTACATATTTCTATTCTTTAAAATGACTCTTTTCATATATAACTTCCAAGATACTAATAACGGTAGTATCAAGTCATAACTACTTTTCAAGAAAAGTCACGATACCTTTTAGAAATACATTTAGGCTTCTAAATCAAGTGACTTCTTTCCTTTAAAACCATAGGAAATTGATGCCTTAAATCAAATTGCCTTCAATAAATCAAGCCATTTATCTTTCCATAAAGCCAATATAACCAACTCCCATAAAGTCGTTATATTCACTTTATGCATTAGTCAAGTACAATTTCCTATCCAAGGGACTTATACGTTTAAAACGAAACAAGTATCGCATACTTTAAAACTCTTCAAGTCCCTTAACATACTTAAATTACTTAGAGTAAACCACTTTTTAAACTTTCCATAAAAACAAGTATCAAAATACTTTCAACATACTTAAAGTCTCTTAACTTTGAAAACCAAGATATCCTTAACATTTAAACAAGTGAGTTAATTCCTAACTCAATCAACTCGACATTCCTAAATAAGCCAAGGATGTCAAATGGACTAGATTGTCAAAATCTCAGACGTCTACTGTACTATATACGTGAAACTAGTCATGCTCAAAAGATAGGAAAAGTTCCACATACCTCTTCTGGTCAAACCACTTGTCAAGTACAAATTCCCCGTAGTATGTCAACCTATAATATTCTGTACACGCCCATTAAGGCCTTACTTCAAACGTAGAATATTATAAGTGTTAAGTCTCTAAATTCTACGGAAAATCGGACAAAGACCTCCTTTGTTTTACTAACTTTGCCACCTTTTCCAAGGTCGAAATACAATAATCAAACAGCCCCAATTGGCTCACAACAATATGTAGGTAATCCAACGCAAATGAATAACCAAACAGCCCCAATTGGCTCACAATAATATGTAGGTAATCCATGCAAATGAATAACCAAACACCCAATTGGCTCACAATAATATAACAATACCAATTCTTATTCAATTTCCATTTCAATCCAAATGGTTTAGTATAACATGATATCAAGCCGCAATCGACATAACTACTACAATTTCAAGTAGGTAAACATGCGACGATTCTAAATTAACGACCAAAATTGCATTTCAATTTCAAAAGGCTAATCATGTCATTTTCGGTTCTAGGCTTCTACAATCCATGTCACTTATCAAACTTCATAACACAAATCACATGATCACTTCTAACTTATAATAACGTGGAATCTTCAATTACAAAGTAAAACGAAGATTATACCTCAATTAGCCCAATTATGATCCAAGATCACAAGTCATTTAGCAACTTTAGCTCCTCCTTTCACGCTCCAATCCACTCCAAGCAACCCTTAGAAGCTTAAGAATAACTCATCTTCAAGTTCCAACTTCAAAGTTGAATAACCCTTTAGGTTTTCACTGACTAATACGAAAACGCCTCTTTTCCAAATCTTTCTTTGAGAAAACCTTACAATACTCTTAGGAACCTTGGTTTAAAGTGGGGAATTATTGACAAGAATTGAAATTTTCCTCTTGAAACTTGTCAAACCAATGAGCTTCCATAATGAGCAAGACAAGATTTCAATTTTTTTCTAAGTGTAGAATGACAAAGTCTTGCTACTAGTGTTTATATAACAAAATGGAAGGTCTAGATTAGTACATATGGATGGCTCGGATGTGTTTCACATGGATCTTGCCTGGCGCCTTGACTTTTAGTCAACAATGTCAAGCTAAGTCATTTGCAAGACTTGTCTTCCTAACAATGGTCAAATGACCTTTGTCCTTGATAAATTTCGTCCAAGACAACATAAAGGGTGACACGTGTCGCCTCCCATTCGTCACAATATTTCGTTTCCGACAAATCCAAAATTAGATAAATTTTACTCGCCTCAAACCTTAACATTTGAGTTCTTACGCACGCTCTTAAAACATATCCCGAATTTCCGGTGTAACATTCTCTAGAAACATTCGCCCCGAATGTTCTTTCAGAGTCCAACTTAAAGATAGCGACATAGTCTCCTTACAACCCCTACATACCAATAATGCCACGTGTGGCCACATAATAAAATGCCAACTGAACCCCATGTCAACGCTTGTTATTCGCATAAAGCTTCACGACTTAAGCTTACAAATAATCTTTTCCTGATAAGCTTCGCCTTATCCACATCCCGAATCAAGTTCGACTAAATAATCGAATCGCCATGCCAACCCACCAACCGCGATCTACACTTTCTTTACATATAAGGCCTCATACAGGTCATCCGACATCGGAAGGGTATCTATTGTACTCAACACAACAAGAGATAATTAACCCTCCCGGCTATTTCTGAAATCAAGAACACAGGCCCGCATCCTATCCTCAGGTGCCTGGATAGTACACCTTGCCTGTCCATCGGTCTGAGGGTGTAATGCAACACTGAGACTCACCTGTCCCTAATCCTCCCGAAAAACCTTCGGTTATCCGTAATCGAGCTCATCCGCCGGCCATCATAAACGTAGGAACCCCGCGCCTCACAATCTCTCGCTATACAAGCAAGCATAATCCTCACCGAGTAAAGGGTCCCAACCAAAGAACACGATCGTTTCTTTGCCAAATTAATTACTATGACCCCGTGGAGTCGCACTTCCTCCGAGTACGATGCCACCAGAACAAGATCTATATTAATTACCTCTCATATCTAGGTTGGGATTTCAATCGCTCGTAATAGCCCACCTGGCTTCGTGCTCAACCATGACTGCTACTATCTCTGACACTAAGCAAGAATCTGCTATGTCCCTTCCTGGTCATCTTACCCATACATACTGAGGTCACGACACGACTTAGTCGGCCCCAAACAATTAGGAATAAGCATCGCGTGCCTCCCTAAAACTCGCCGACTAGTCCTCGCAAAGACCGTACACGCAATCCATCCTCATCTCACAAAGACTCCCATCCGTGCTACTCAACTGTGCTCTTCTCCTGGAGAGTCGATTCGATATCAGATCATAATCGATCTCATACTGTCGCCTCTTTACTTCCTCAACGATGGAAGACTCGCAACCTCTCGGATTCAACTTAACCTTGAAACTAATCGAACCCCAGGCTCGTAATCAAGAATCTTACGACTACATCCTCGCCTATTTGGCCGCCTATCCGCACTACCCTTAGTCCATCACAAAGAGTATATGTAATCGCTTGGCTTTCCCTGATGGTATAGGATATCAATATCACAATCCTTGAGTAACTCTAACCACCATCGGTGTCGCAAATTCTACCGCTTCACCGCAGATATACCGAGGCTTTTGTGGTCCGCACAAGTATCCACGGTTCAGATATACGCCATGCCCCCAAATCTTCAAGGCATGATTTAATCACGCCAACTCTAAATCGTGAGTGGCGCAATTTCCTTTCCCGCTCCCTAACTAATGAAAACATAGGTTCTAACCTTATCTGCCATACAAGACACAACCTAGCCCAACACCCAACGTGTTATCATCAAAACCTAACCTCTAGTCTTTCAGAGAGTTAGAATCAGAGTCGTGGTCAACTTGTCTTCCAATAATCAAAGTCTTTCTCATTCCCGCTAAATATTCGTATCCTTAATCTCAATTACGGTTCCTGCTTTCCTTTTGTTGCAACCAAACTTGGTCACTAAACTTAGACTTAATTCCTTTGCTTGCCTCATGGCTAAGACTTATCACAATCACAATTTTGGGAGGTTTCTTGATCTCACAAGTAGTAACCCTTTTTCTTTCCCGCTAGTAGAGCCTATAACTAGGTGTTACCACATTTTCTCGAAATGTTCTTACCTCCCATTATTTACTAATGGTCTTTACACTAGTCCGAGTAAACATATCTCGCAACCTATTTTTAACTATAGTATTCTCCTTTATTATTCTGGTCATATCCTCAAGGCCTAACAACATGGGTACATGCAACCCCATAATACGCAAACCGTTCTTTTCGTGGAAGAGAACTTATCTCCTATCTTGAACTTTCTCGAGTCACACCTACTCATTGGTCCTTCATGTCCAAAGAATTAGCTAATCATCACGCCCGCTTTAAGTTCGTAGATTTTTCCAACCTACCAAAGATGCCTCGCCTTTCCGCGCAGCACTGTATTATTTTTATTCTTGCTTGTACATTTTCCGAAATTATCCGAAGGTCGTGGCCCGACCGCCACACTAAACTAACTCCAAGTACCCAAGGCACTTAAAATAACTTCCTCCAAATTCAATTATTACATACTTCCCGCAATTTACCCTAAGTAAACAAGTCACACAGACTTAAAAAGAAAACAATGTCAAAGAAGGAAGGATAATTCATCGTTACCACCACTTCTCTTCCTTTCCACTCGATAACCGGCCACGGAAACTGCACCAATCAATCTCTCTTATAGTCCACGTTGGCATAACAAGAGGCCAATTCAGCCCGAACTCATAATGACCTCAATGTTCTGTCATAAATACTGGGTCCAACGACTTTATCGTTACCACAATTATTATCTAACCGCCACTACCACCCAACACTCACCGGTGTAGTCACTCGAAGGTCGTCCTCATGGATTCAGTTCCATTTCCTTATTCTAGCGCACGCATAGCCTTCCATAATCGCTTTCGCCTCAAATCTCCTGAGTTACTAAATTAAACAATACAAGGCCCATTCCGCTCACAACTCGTTCCGGTGGAACACGCCCACGAACCCGTGAAATGACTAACTAAACTTGCCTTGCACCGTGACTCGCCACATAGCTGGACTACTACTAACCGATCCATTTCCTTTCTGCTGGCGACTCCTAAATAGATCCCCAACCACTCAAGGCCGTATTTAACTCTTTCCTAGGTCTGCTCTTAACTTTTACTACCCGAGAAGGCCTTATATACCTAAGGTCTCGGTGGTTATCAACATTTTTAGGCTCGCAATTTCCATGCTCCAAGCCTATCTTATCACCTCTCTGAATCGTACAAGAACTTCTCGTAATATCATAATCGTGTTGTCTTGACCACAACAACCATACTTTCTTCGTCCCATCTCGCCTGCATAAATTCCCTTAAGCATACCACGAGCTTAAGTTGCTAACATAGTCTTCCACTCTAGTCTCTTAATTAACTTCTTAAGGGTCCATTACCTTTTCTCGATAACTCATCATTTCCTAATTATCTCAAATTAGCACGAAACCTTGATGAGAATTCATTAAACTGCTTCATACCTTCCTGTATTTATTTAGTCCCTTCCAAATCCTCGGTAATCTAAATCATTCTAGGCAACACGCTGGCCCGACTTTCATACATAAATTCGCATAGTCAGATGTCACAATACCAACTACAACCATTACCAACCCGATACGAATCCACGTAATCCTTCCCGGTCATCACGCTTTCTCGTAGCTGTAAACAATCATAACTTGTTAGGGAGAGACGACCCTAACCATACAGCTCTATCGCACGATCTTAGAGTGAGAAGAATAGAAACCAATCCTAAATGTCCGCAGCCTCCCGACATAGATGTGGTGCACAACACACCGATAATCAAGACTCTACTAGACACGGCTGAGACACTTTCCGAGACTAATCGCCTGATACCACTTTGTCACAACCCGACCGGGCCATGCGATCGAGCCCTACCGCACCCCGCTGTATACATCGAGAATAGCAATGGAACATACACAACATACAAAAACTTAGACAAGAACCAACAACAGTTAGCCGATAAGGCCACCTTCCGTAAAATATACTCAATCCGTAAATAGAATAAGACATTTTTCTTTTCTTTATGTACCTCAATCTACAATGTGACTACACTTCAAGAATAATAACTCATGACAGGTCTCGCATACCTGAATGTACAACAACCGATAATACGGGGATAAGCCTCCGAAATGGAGGAGCTTCTCAACAAATGAACAGTTGATCCTAAGAGCAGGATCAAGAACTGCATTTCTTACCCGCGGCATGAACGCACTTCAAGGAGGTCAAGACAACATGTACCAAATATGTGAAATCAGTATCAGAATGAAATCATAAGTCTAAAATAAACCGAGACATGTATGATTACTCAATTAATAAAGATAATCGTGCCTTACTAACAATGATGAGTAAATAGAGTATACTTACAATATAAAGTAGAGGCTCACGATCAAAGCAGACCACCTACCCGCAGATCATTAAGCAATCCTATTCCCGACTATTTCACCCGCATAGATCGCGTGGACCCGCATGCAGGTATTCCTCGATAGGTCAGACTACGCCCGCATGGGACTATTTCACCCGCATAAGCCCATAAGGACTCGCATGAGGTATTCCTCACATCACGGGTAGCAAATCCACTAAACAGTGTGGTATAACGCCTTGGGGTTTACCCTCATTTATACTCTACCCCAAGCAGTGGTATAACATCTTGGGGGTTTACCTCATTTATACTCTTACCCTAGCTCAACCGGCCATCATACATACAACATAAGCCCTACCGCTTATCATAAAATAAATAAGCAAGTTAAGAAATCCCCTAACTTCTTATTAGTCTTATTCATATACATTCTCATTTTAGTTTACTTAAGGTACCAACATGTCATTATAAAATCCGAATTTAACTCAAAGTACTACGATTTCTATTCTTTTAAAAATGACTCTTTTCATATATAACTTCCAAGATACTAATAACCGTAGTATCAAGTCATAACTACTTTACAAGACAAGTCACGATACCTTTTAGAAATACATTTAGGCTTCTAAATCAAGTGATTCTTCCAAAACCTTAGGCAATTGATGCCTTAAATCAAATTGCCTTTCAATAAATCAAGCCATTTATCTTTCCATAAAGCCAATATAACCAACTCCCATAAAGTCGTTATATTCACTTTATGCATTAGTCAAGTACAATTTCATCCAAGGGACTTATACGCTTAAAACTAAACAAGTATCGTGATACTTTAAAACTCTTCAAGTCCCTTAACATACTTAAATTACTTAGAGTAAACCACTTTTAAACTTTCCATAAAACAAGTATCAAAATACTTTCAACATACTTAAAGTCTCTTAACTTTGAAAACCAAGATATCCTTAACATTTAAACAAGTGAGTTAATTCCCTAACTCAATCAACTTGGACATTCCTAAATAAGCCAAGGATGTCAAATGGACTAGATTGTCAAAATCTTGCACGCTCATCGCACTATATACGTGAAACTAGTCATGCTCAAAAGATAGAAAGTTCCACATACCTCTTCGGTCAAACCACTTGTCAAGTACAAATTCCTCCCGTAGTATGTCAACCTATAATATTCACAATACGTCCATTAAGGCCTTACTTCAAACGTAGAATATTATAAGTGTTAAGTCTCTAAATTCTACGGAAAATCGGACAGCACCTCCTTTGTTTTTACTAACTTTGCCACCTTTTCCAAGGTCGAAATACAATAATCAAACAGCCCCAATTGGCTCACAACAATATAGAAGGTAATCCAATGCAAATGAATAACCAAACAGCCCCAATTGGCTCACAATAATATAGAAGGTAATCCAATGCAAATGAATAACCAAAATTTCCAATGGCTCACAATAATATAACAATACCACTCTTATTCAATTTCCATTTCAACTAAATGGTTTAGTATAACATGATATCAAGCCGCAATCGACACAACTACTACAATTCTCAAGTAGGTAAACATGCGACGATTCTAAATTAACGACTAAAATTGCATTTCAATTTCAAAAGGCTAATCATGTCATTTTGCTTCTAGGCTTCTACAATCCATGTCACTTATCAAACTTCATAACACAAATCACATGATCACTTCTAACTTATATTAACGTGGAATCTTTCAATTACAAAAGTAAAACGTAAGATTATACCTCAATTAGCCCAATTATGATCCAAGATCAAGTCGCTTCTTAGCAACTTTAGCTCCTCCTTTCGACGCCCAATCCACTCCAAGCAACCCTTAGAAGCTTAAGAATAACTCATCTTCAAGTTCCAACTTCAAAGTTGAATAACCCTTTAGGTTTTCGCCATGACTAATACGAAAAACGCCTCTTTCCGAAATCTTCTTTTGAGAAAACCTTACAATACTCTTAGGAACCTTGTTTAAAGCTGGGGAATTATTGACAAGAATTGAAATTTTCTCTTGGAAACTTGTCAAAACCGTGAGCTTCCATAGTAGGCAAGACAAGATTTCAAATTTTTTTTCTAAGTGTAGAGAATGACAAAGTCTTGCTACTAGTAAGTTTATATAACAAAATGGAAGGTCTAGATTAGTACATATGGATGGCTCTGATGTGTTTCATACGGATCTCGCCCAGTGGCCCTTCGACTTTAGTCAACAATGTCGCTAAGTCATTTGCAAGACTTGTCTTCCTAACAATGGTCAAATGACCCTTTTGTCCTTGATAAATTTCGTCCAAGACAACATAAGGGGGTGACACGTGTCTCCTCCCATTCGTCACAATATTTCGCTTTCCGACAAATCCAAAATTCGATAAATTTTACTCGCCTCAAACCTTAACATTTGAGTTCTTACGCACGCTCTTAAAAACATATCCCCGAATTTCCGGTGTAATAGTCTTCTTAGAAACATTCGTCCCCGAATGTTCTTTCAGGAGTCCAACTTAAAGATAGCGACATAGTCTCCTTACAACCCCTACATACCAATAATGCCACAGGTGGCCACATAATAAAATGTCAACCTGAACCCCATGTGTCAACGCTTGCTATCCGCATAAAGCTTCACGACTCTAAGCTACAAATAATCTTTCCTGATAAGCTTCGCTATCCACATCCCGCTGAATCAAGTCCGACCAAATAATCAACTCGCCTACGCCAACCTACCAACCGGCGATCTACACTTTCTACATATAAGGCCTCTGCTGTGGTCATCCGAACATCGGAAGTGGTATCTGCTATTGTACTCAACACAACAAGAGGTAATTAACTCTCCTGGCTATTTCTCGAAATCAAGAACACAGCCCGCGATCTCATCCTCAGTGCCCGGATAGTACACCTGCCCGCCCATCGGCCCGAGGGTGTAATGCAACACCGAGACGGCACCGTCCCTAATCCTCCAAAACCTTCTGTTATCCAGAACCGAGCTCATCCGCCTGTCATCATAAACGAGGAACCCCGCGTAGCCTCACAATTCTCCGCTATACAAGCATAATCTCTATGCAGTAAGGGTCCCAACCGGAAAGAACACGATCGGGCTACAAATTTAATTACTATGACTGCGGAGTCGTGACTTCTCCGAGCACGACGCCACCTCAGAATAAGATCTATATTAATTACCTTCTCATCTAGGTTGGGATTTCAATCGCCATAATAGCCCTCACCATTAAGAACGTATAATTTCTTCCTGTGATTGATGATGATTTGTTCGACCAACATGGCAGGCGTAGATGTTTCTCCAAGATCGACCATCGGCTATCAATGTGTTCGAGTCGGGAGAGGCGGATGTCCTCAGATCGCATTCCGATCGGTGACGGCATTATGGAGTTCGTGGTCATGTCTTTCGGTTGACCAACGCCCGCCAGATTTATGGATTCGATGAACCGAGTGTTCAAACCATTTTGGACACGCTCGCGATAGTGTTCACGTGATATTCGTTTATTCTCGCCGAGCAGAGTGAGTACGCGGAGCATTTGAGATCAAGCCGATAGCTTCTCCGACCAAAGAACAGACGCCAAGTTTTCCAAATGTGAGTTTTCGTTAACTTCGTGGATTTTCGGGCATATTGTTCAAATGGTATTCGTGTAGATACTGCCAAGATCGAGGCCTGCGAGTTGGTTTAGACCTACCACTCCGGCAGTAGGTTCGCAGCTCGGGTCACAGATATTATCGCGTCGTAGAGAAGTTTGCTTCTATCTCTCGCACCATTGACTAGATGACTCGTATGCGCCTGGTTTCAGCCGGATCGATGCTTATGAGCGTGGTTTCCAGCCGGTAGGAGAGATCGACGACCGCCTCGTTTCTTACTTCTTCCGTAGGTCCAGACGGTTATGTCCGTAACGTGACGCGCTGCATCTGTTGGGATGTGCAGGTTGATGCAAAGATGGTGGTTATAGCGATGCATCCCGACACCAAGAAACACGAGGAACTACCACCCATGATTTGGAGTCATAAATGCGCGTGATTCACGCCAAGATCTCGAGGCACTATTTGTAATGGGTTCATGATATTTATACGCACTCACAAGAGCTCTCCAAAGATATCTTCACCTGCAGGAGCCAACTTACGATGAGACGCGGGTTAGGAGTTGCTTAAGCGATTACGTGCATGTTGATAT